>CAJRST010010001.1:7018821-7070727 GCA_907169785.1 Menidia menidia
TATATATATATATATATATATATATATATATATATATATATATATATATATATATATATATATATATATATATATATATATATATATATATATATATATATATATATATATATATATATATATATATATATATATATATATATGTATATACATATATATTGTAAGAGAGAAAGATAGAGAGAGATATGCATCATCATGTAAGACACATTTCCTTAAGACAAAATGTGAGAAGTTGTCAGCACAATTTTGTGGGCTTTTCTGTGAAAGTACAAGTCTTTGTTTTAGATTGGCTACATGCTTTCAAATTAGTTGAATAGGGGAAATATAGCAAAGGACTTAAATGTAGTATGCATGAATGCTAATCTTGACATTGCTCGGCTACCAGTCCAGAGTATACCACAACTCTTGCATGATGTCAGTTGAAATCAGCATCAGGACCAAATCATGTAAGAGCAACAGAATATCCCTGTGGTGTTACATCACATGTGTCTAGCAAACAGTGTTACCCGGAGTGACTTACAAATTAAAAACACATTGCAGCCACTGCAGGTTCATTAGTTAAAGGCAAGGACGTTTTATATCTAAACTGTTGGTGGGGATGGGGGTGGGGGGTGGGGTCAGTGGTTGGTCCAGCAATGTTCAGATTCAAGGACACTCAGTCTACTTTACTAAACAGATACCTCAATATTGTGAAAATAGATTGTGTTCATGATGCGTTTTCAACAGATTGCACTGCTGACATTTTCAAAAGTAGCCAAATAAGATCACTACATGATCTGTAGGATCATGGGGGTAAAAGAAAGAAAACAGTCAATGGCAGATGGTGTGCTCAGTGATGAAGGAAAAGTGCACAAAGGTGAGATAAAAACAAGAAAAAGAATGATAACAGAAAACAATCATTGAGTGTATAAGTTCCCTGTTTCTGCCTCATGTAACACAGAGGTAAACTGAAGGGCCATACCTGGCATTGCACAGCCATTAAATCTTCCTTCGCAGTTTTGCTTTTCCCTTCAAGACCAGGACTCAACTCGATTACATATGCCATTACAGTTTTCAGGCTGGTGTTGAACACAGAATTCATGTTTTTTGGTCTGGAATAACAAGCCTATTCCTTTCACTGTTCATATGTCAACAATCCGGAGTGGTGTTTGTTGCACTTGCTTTCCCCTAATATTGTAGTGAGTACACATCAGGTCACAGACACCAGGGGTTTATTATTTATTTATTACATAACAGTCTGAGGATTAAAGTGATTTGGTGAAATTTGTTTTTCCAAATTGCAAGTTAGTGTCTCACTCAGTGTGCCTGCCTCATGTTTCCAAAGTGCTAAGCACCAAAGAGGTTAATGCTAAGAAAGCTGATTGAATTACTTGTTGTTAGCCAAAAGGTTCATTGAAAGGCACAGGTTGATGGATTAATGATATCTCAGCAATGTGCACCGTGGTCACTGCATTAAAAATAAAAATTACGGTTTGGACAGTAATGCAAGTTAGCTCCATGAAACAATAGATAGATTCTCTGGATCTAAGATTTGAACTATTTCAGATCATGAATGACTGAATTTGACCAACGTCCCATGTTGCAAAATCATAATCAGTGGAACTTGTTTCCCTCTGTCTTCAAGTCACTCAGAGGTTCAAAGTCATAGGAGTTCCATATGCGTTTATTTCTTTCCTTTATTTGAACATATCTATTTTCTATAAACAACTATTTTTTATGTTAAACTTGTTTTTGCTTGCATATTGCTTCCAAAAAGTTGTTTAAACTTAATCAAAATGTAAATATGGCTTATTCATCCATACAAAACCCAGGGATAAAGGAATCTGTGCACATCTTTCCCCATGTCTATCACGTAATCCTCCTTATGCCTCTGTGTTTTGTTCACGCCACCCAAAAACTTTTAAACCCCAGCTTGATAATCAGCCAGTGTATTAGGGGCAAAGACAGGGCTGTAAAAGTCATTCTGTAAAAACCAATCTGAGAAATAAATACATAATTTTGATAATTAGTAAACAAACTGAAGGATGATAAGAATGCTCAGTGATGCACATAGAAAAAATGTTAGTGAATCATGGTTTTCATTTTCAGCTTGAGAAGTCAGGCTGCTGATCTGTAGGTGGATTTTAGTGGCAAAATTAACTTGAAATTTATGATAGTCTTTCACAGTTTTGTTGATATTAAAGCCAATAGTCAGTTAAATCTTTATATCTAGGTCACTTGCTTTGTTTTCTATAGTGTTCTGTTTAAGTTAAAAACCTCATTTTAGTGAGACTGTCTGGCTTGTCTTTGTTTATTTGTTTGGAGACTTTGCTGATTTTCCACGAAAACCTACATAGGTTTGGGATTTTTTCTATTTTTCTGACACTGCTATTAGTGTCAGGTGTGTTATCAGTGCTGAAAACTCTGCAGTCTGTACACATCTTTCTGCATGTTTTTGTTGTTGTTTTTTCAAGTTAAGGTTATTTGTCTGACAATGCTAATTTGACAACCTGTGTCAATATAAACAATTGGGAGACCTGATGCAGCAAGTAATCAATGGATAGACAAAGGATACAGATCAATATTATAATTGTAGACTTTTGTAGAAAAAAATCATAATTGGCACATTCTCTGCTGAGCTGAAGAAGGGTAACCCAGAACCCAAAACAAAAATATCATGAATAATATTTATTTTTCTAAAATGTGAAACACAATTTATTTCAATTCTTCTGAGTAACATTTTTCTGGAATATTCTGAATTTGCTTTATTTTCCCTAGCTTCCTTTTAAAACATATTCAAGATCATTCAAATTTAAAGTGAAACCATCCTCAACTTGACCTTCAGATACAGACTTTCATTTGGATTTAGGTCTGAGCTCTGGCTGGGCATTACAAAACACTGATCTTCTTAAAGCCCCAGTCCCAGCTGAGAGGAATCAGCCTCAAAGCTTGAGTTATGCCACCATCATGTCTCGCCATGGACACAGTGCTCCTTTGTTGTTGTGCTGTTTTTCTTGTTCTTGAAATACCTTTTCAGATATAAAATGTTCAAACAAACCCATCATGCATTTCAATATTCTCCGCACGGTCCACATGTGAGACTGTATACATGGTGCAGCTCAATTTAATTTGTTTTATCTCTTCTGATCTAATCAAGGTGATTACGCTCATGCATTATTGCTGCCCACGGGGGCACAAAATCCTCTCTGCTGAAAGAGAAAAGTACTTTACTGCTATAGTGCAGTGATGGTGCATGCGGCGATGCCTCAGAGTTCAGTGACCCAGCTCTGTGCAATAGGAGCAAGGCCAGCCTGCGATGCAGGGCACCAGGAGGTCTGCTCCAAAGGGCCGAGCTGCTCGCTGCTCCGCTGATGATGCAGACATGGCTCACCAGGAGGCTGATCGGCGAGCCAAGCTTTTCTCTCGCCCTGATGAGGAAAGCCATTGGCAGGCCGAGAGTCTGACAGCTCCCCGAGACTCCCAGTCAACTGAGAGACAGATGGTGGAAATGAAGCAACATTTTTAACATCACACTGTCCAGATAAATTATAGTCTTTCGCCAGATTTCATCCATTTCCCTCATTTGGAGGCATGTTTCTTGTCATGCCGTTGTCTCAACTGCAGTCTTCAATTAGTTTTCTGGACAAACCTTGAGGGAAGTGTTGTTCGGCTGTATGTCAGACCAAGCTGGAGCATTGGCCTGATATAATGAGGAGAGCACTCCATGAGTCAATCTCTTTGCTTGTCTCCAAGGGAGTACATCTATAGACACCTAGCTTTGATGGCACAGGAGCAAGATATATCTAAAGATGACCTTTATAAAAGTAAGCCAGAAGTAGCTGAGCCATAGCATGACCTCATGCTTGTCGGTGCTCATTGCTTCAAAACTCCTTTAAATGGTGATAAATTATTTATACTAAAAATGATGTAAACATTAAAGGATTTTTCTGATTACAGAAAAATAAATTATACCAATAAAAACAATGATATCCATCCAACATAAAGGGGACTTCAACAGAAGTTTTATACAAAACTTTACTGAATTTTTCACTTTTTTGATTTCGTAAATTTGCAGAGATTCTGCAGAGCTCAGTGAAGTAATGTTACCAGCTTTGAATGATGGAAGAATTATATTCTGTGCCTGTGTTTGGTTAAAAATGTGTCTTGGTGTTAATTGTGGGGCCATTTAAATTAGTCAATTTCTAAATGCTCTGTATATGGATATATGAATGTTGCATTTAGAATTTTAGACTATTTCCACATTTGGTAGTATGAGTAAATCAGGATTGACCTGCCTCAGTTGTATGTTTGCCATAATTTCCAGTCACCTGGTCACAAGTAACTAGAACCACTAAATTGAAGTTAACTTGGGCGTGGAACCTTTTGCCCCACAGACAGTATGTCCAGTTTCACACTTACTGCAGATGAGTCTTGGCTGAGGCACGGTCAGTGAAGGAGACGGGAGGAGGGAGACTGGGATTTGATTTCAATAGGTTCGAATAAATATTTCATTCGGAGAGATTGGGCTTCAATGGACTATTTTTTTTGCATTCTGTTGTCTTGGTCCAACCAAAGGTCAGTGAGCATATGCAAGAAACAGACTGTAATAACTAATACCTAATATGCATGACAAGCCTGCTTATTTAAACTTTGACTGACTTAGACTCATTATTTCTGTTTACTCTGACAAAAGCATGAGCTTTAACAGAGTGCTATTTCAGCATCGAGGCTCTTTTAATCGAGTTACAAAATATGGCATATTATTAAATATACACAGTAGCTTTATGCCATTGCAGGATGAAAAATATAACAAAACAACATAACAAAAATATAGCTCCTGACACTGTGAGAGATGATTCATCATTGGACCTTGACAAAACACTGACGTTTCTACTACTCTCTACTAATTCAAAGATTCCAAGGCTTTATTAACTATTTTTTTACAAGTCATTTATGGCTAGGGTTTCTGAGCAATAAAAGGCTAAATCATTCTAATGTCTGGATGAAAACAGCCATGTTAAACTATACTCAGATGTACAGTAACATTTACAAAAATGACAACATTTTTCTAATTGAAATTGAATTTTTATTTATTGATTTACAGTGTAAACAGTCCAATTAGATTTTCTAATTAGGGTTTGCACATTCTCTCGGTGTCTGCTTGGGTTCTCTCTGGGTCCTCCGGCTTCCTCCCACTGTCCAAAAACCTGTGTGGCCCTGCAATGACCGGTGCACCGTCCAGGGTGTACCCTGCCTCTCACCCACTGAATGCTGGGATAGACTCCAGTCCCCCCGTGACCCCATTTGAGAATAAGCGGTTCAGAAAATGGATGGATGGATAGAAAATTATTAGAGATAAAGGTATGATGGTCTCAATATCTATTCACATACATTTCCATAGTGTTGGTTTTAATTCCTTCAATCTCTCTTATTTTCTGTGAGGCTTCAAGAAAAGACTTGTCACATGAAATATTGCAGTGTCAAATTGCTCGTTTAAATTCCATTTTATTTCAACTCTTCTATTTGTTCATATCCGTCATTGCAACTCAAATTGACATCCTGAACAAAGACCTATGTGACCTTTTTAGTTGGATCCAAATTGAGAATATAAGATCCCAAAATTCTTTGCTCCCTTTGGATTTAACTACTTTCCCATACAGATCATTCAGTTGGAGATTCCTACAAAAATTGTTGGGGATTATATCTCTCCATGCAGCTCAAACTGGCAAGCAGTACATCATTCTAGAGAAGTTTCATTAGGATGGCTTTTGGAATAAGAGACAATGTGACAACTTTTCAACTTTTTAGTGTGCGAGCAGCTGAGCCAGGCAGGCAAGGAAGAGGCAGAGATTAAACATTCACCATCCATCACTGCTCTGAGCCCAGCTTGTTGTATGGTTTGTTGCTTACTTCAGTTGTTGTGTCTTGTTATCATGCTCCATCACAGATTCTATCTGATCATTCGGTGTAGTTCACTTCCAGTGTGCACTTCAAATGTCACTCCAACATCTGAAAACGTGCACAATCAGCATTGTGACGGACTCAGCTGAGTGAAGGTGCTGTTTCAGATTGATCTGGCTACAACTATTCCATTGTCCTGTTTTTTTTTAACAGGATGGGAATCTAATTATTGCCAAACGGAGACTGTTATCAAGATAATCTGATGCTAAAAACTGAATTTTTCTATGAGAACTTGTCATATATAAAGGAAAGCTTATTTCGCTGCACAGACAGTTTGATTAAATGTGGATCTAATCTGGTGAAACTGAGGCCAGAAAACTTGATTGTCTGGGAATGCTCGCAGTGAATGCAAGTTGACACGTAGTCTTAATTGGTTGCTTTTCAGTCACAATATGTGATGTGCTTAGCCGTCTGACAATATAAACAGAAAAGAAATGAGAGCAGCTTAATTGTGAATTCCCAGTGGAAAATTAGATTTTCAAAAGTCTCATTTCTAATGCTTGAAAGACTGAAGTGTGATTTTCACTCAAGTTTAATTTAAGTTTCTACTTTTTGCAACAGGACATTTTGTAAAAAGACTCCAACTTGTTAAAGGAGATGCTTGCCTAAACTTCACTCGGTCTTATCCATTTTCCAGACATTTTGAAAACATAATTACCCATAAATTGTCCTTGGAAATGACTGTAAGCGTGTTTCTCTTTGTATTGGGTCCGTAATGGTATGACAAGATTGGCATACCACATCTTAGAGTTTAGCTCAGGGTATATTTCTGCTGATTTTTTAACAACCATCCAAAAGGGGGGTTAAAAACATAGGAAGAGCACTTTTCTTTTGATCCTGAAATGGATTTAAACTTTTTTGCAATGTCATCACTATCAAACCACTCTAGGCTTTTCTAATTACAAGACCTACCACAACCTAAATCAGTCTATAAACACTCAGAAAAAAGCCTGGAGGAATTGGGGGTTGAGAAAAATATATAATAATTAGAATTTTGACAAGAGCATGCTGAGTGCTCTTGATTTGCTCTCTTTGACATCAGCATGAGATGTGTAAATTAATTCTGACAAATGTTTGAGGTGAGAATCAAATAAGTTCATCAGGAGCGAGTTCTCTAATTTCTCTGTTTGAGATAAATTATAAAGGGGGGCAAACTGAGAACAAGAGAAGACTTTGAGTGACTGATGAAATGATTCACGTTTTCTTTTTTGTTCCCTTCAGATCCAATAGCTGTCATGGCTAAATAAATTAATCATTTTAGAGGATTTGTTCCTGTTTTACCTTTGCTTTGGCCACACTGACTCTTTATGGCTTTTAGAGAAAGATTCAACTTTGTAAAATGTGCTGGAGAACCAAAGCCATTTTTGTCTTATTCATATTGACTGACTTTAATATTTGACTTTAATATGGTATGACTGCAGTTGGATTAACATTTCGTAATTCAAGAATTCTTCCCCAGACAAACTCATGAATTACCCTAATTCCAGCATCACATAAACATGCACACTTGCTGCAGCACATCACAGTTCCAGACGGCTTTAATTCATCTTGTAATTTTCATTCAATTCTCATATGCTTTTCATTTTGTAGCAGGTTGTGCTGATATTTTGCTGCATGGGTACACAAGTATGCACTCTACAATCTGCTCAGACCCAAACAGCTTGCTTTTTGTGCTCACTTTAGCTTTTGTTTTTATCTGACTGCAGTGTTTGATCTAGGGATAAATTAATTAATAAATTAATAAATGTTATGATTATTTCAAATTATCCCATTCTGATTGCCTCTTAACTATGCATATGTGTAGGCCTATACTATATACAATTTTTATTTTCCAAAATAAAACAAACATATTTGGGGGAAAAAAAGTATTTTCCCAACAGGGCCTGTTTTTCTTAAAAGTTTTAATAGTTTATTTTTGCGGAATTTTTGCTTCTTTGACTTGATAATATTGCAATCACAAATTGCAATTGAGCTTAAAATGATATCTGGTAGTGTTATGCTTCTGTCATAAAGGATTGCTGAATCAGTTGCCCATCTGCAAAGGGAGAAGACGGGCTCTGAAACACAATAATAATGATGGTTCAGTATTTTTGTCTCTCCAGATTGGATAACAGAGGCTGTAAAATATTGTTAGTGAGATACAAACAAGACAATCCTGTTTTGGCAGCTCATTCTGCTGCTCGAGGTGGGTTTGTTTAATTTACGAACTGCAACCACTAATACGGTGTATACGCACAATGCCCCATCGTCAACAATAATCATGCCAACAAACCATTTGCATTAAGGTTTGCTACTCGTTCCTGCAGAAATGACTGAAATTTAACTTTGTACACTTATATATCCATAACACCACCCAAAATTTAAATGTCGGCACACGCCGACTATACACAAAAACGCACCCCTACACTACGTTATGGGCGTGATGTCACCGCGCTGTAATTCAAACTTCAGGAAACGAAAGCGTGTTAAACGGTCTCAACGTAAATTTGCCAGTCTCAGAGGATATCCTCTCCTCGTTTGTGAGTGTTTTATACTTATATACTTGTTTTATTATCTGTATCAAGAAGCGTCGTTTGGTACTTTAACTTGGACAATTGGCACGTAGACCGTGTTGTGGCATTAGTTAATGTTGGTAGAAATGTCAAAAGAAATGTCAAGAAATGTCTCGCCCTGTGAACTAAGTGATTCATTTAATCATTATTTCAAATATTTCCCCCTTTTCATCGTTTAGGGGAAGGTCATTTTTACACAGGATCTAGATGGAAGAACTTAATTTCTGGGCATGTTTTTGCAGAGTAGATTTTAACCTGTTTGTATTTAGTTTGTTAGATACATCCGGATTAGTCTCAGCCCGACCCGAGCCAACAGACAGATTTAATAAATACTGAATTCACGATCCACAGGCAGATCTGTTATTTTAAGTACCATTAGTGCAAGTATAACGGGTTCTTTTTCAAATGATCAGTTTTCTTTACCCCTTTTATCATTTTATGTAATACCTTAATAAAATAAATATTCCATGGTAAACTTGATATCAATATTCTTTACTCATGAAATCTCTGTCTTTTTAGAACACTCCAACCTGCATTTTCAGCTGCATCAAAGGAGGCCATGGCATCTAAAGGTGCCAAAGAGACCATAGTCTCCAAGTTGGGTTTCAAATCCAGCAGCTCTGCTTCCAAAGCTGAGGCCGAGCTGGAGAGGGTCAGGAAGGAGAATGCTCACCTGAGGAGAAAGATTGATGAGCTGGCCAAGCGACACATCAAGCCACCTGACTCGGACAAAAGCAAGCTGCTGGAGGTAAATGAGGTGTTCACCTTGCATCAAGGGATTGCAGTCCCCTCTGGCTGTTTTGTGTGTTTTCCCAGTTATGCAGGTTTTCTTTGGGGGGGGGGGACTTTTTTTGTTTGTTTTTAGCGGATCCTTTCCCTGGAGACACTGCGAGAGAGAAACAATCAGCAGCTACTGGTTAAAGAGCAGGAACTGGAAACTATGAGACAGCAGCTGTCAGCAAGAGGGGGAGAGGTAAAAATACTAACACGCCTCTGCAGGACTATGTGGTTAAATGTCACATATATAGTCAACTATCCATCACAAAGTCCACTGTGAACAAAGGCACATGCTCAGCATGTGGAGGTGCCCAAAGCAGTGTCTTCAAGACTGCTCTTTAACTTGTGAAAATTTGTTGCACTCTTGGCAATGTGTCAGTGGCGTATCTCGCACTGGCAGCAAACAACTGTCAGAGAGGGGGTAAAATCTTGCCAGAATCCCAATGAGCTGCCACAAACGGTTGTTGGGTGGGGACTTCTATCCTGTTTTGACAGCACCTCAGCAAAATGATGCTTAGACTACCAGCAGAAGGTTCCTTCAAACACATGGTGTCATGTGTTGTTCACTTGACATTTAGAAATGGTTTGTCAGTACTGGGTGTGTCTATACATTAGCATTCATAACCTGGCTGACACTGGTGTACGCATGCAAGCTATTTATTTGCTACTGTTATTTATTCTAGTGTAATCTCTCTTCTATTGTTGCAGAAATGGCTCTCCAATTTAGTCTAGTCAGAATGGCAGTAGACAAATTCAGAGATGATGTGCTGGCACATCGAATATCAGCATTTTGTTTTGCCCAGACTTAATCAAGCTTGCCCTCCTCCTCATTACGTTTCATCAGCAGAGGTGCTAACGGGGCTATGCAACCAGACTTCCAGCCATGTAGTGTCAATTATGTGATGAGGATAATTGTGTGGAAGACATGAGAACAAATTGTCTCAGTTTAAACAAAGGCTCAAAAGACTGCGGTCTGACATCGTCATTATGGCGGCTACTTAAGTTGCCGTTTTTCATTTTGTCATGTTTTTCAGGTGGTAAAATCTCTGCAGTCCCAGCTGGAGCAACGAAAGAAGGAGGCTGAGCAAAGAGACTCTTTGTTCCAGAACTTATCACAGGAGACGGAGAACCTGAAAAACAAGCTGGCCTCCGTTTCTGCTCGATGCCAGTCCCTGGAAACACAGGTGGTGGTAGGATGACTTCACAGTCTTTGTACCTGTCAAGATGTTCTAATTAGTTTAGAGGGGAAAAGAGGAGACAAAATCCAATTTTTAAATATGATATGTTGCCTTGTTGGATATCTGTGTACCACAAATTATGCAGTTGGTTTGAATTACGTTGGCTACCCCCTTTTTGCTGTTGCAGGTCATGCTGCCTTTAGTCATATTTTAATAATCATGGGGAATTGAAAATGCATCAATTTTGAAATGTGAAGAGAAGGAATTGAGCTGGCATTATTGATCAGGAACAAAGATTTTAGACAAACGTGAGGTGCATAGTTGGTTCAGTATTCACATACCACCTCCTTTTTACATTTCCCCTGCTAATTAAAAATAAAATAAAATGGGTGATGCAACACATTTGTCCTCTGTCCTTCAACCAAATATTTCCTCCATTTCATATCCTTTGTACTCATTTAAAGGGCTGGTTCTGTAAGCAGAACTCTTTGGAACTGCTATATGTTTCAACTGATATAATTCTGTTTGAGGTACAAACAGGTTTACTCGTACTTTAGTAAATGAGTTATCAGAGCTGGTGTCCTAAAGTTGTGTTTTGAGATTTGACATCTGTCCATTAGTGGCTCGTGTTACTTTCTATGCTTATTTTTATCAGCTAATTTGACAAGTTTTTGTAAGTTTTGATAGACAATTATTTTTGGTCACAAAGGCATTATTTTAGGACTGCAGTCGTAGCTGTAAGCATCCCCACCAGGTGGCAGTGTTTCACCTGATTTCTCTGACATCGCCTCTCCTTTGAGCAACCTTACTAATCTGTCATGGTGAGGGTTAAATTCTCCATGATAAATTAGTCAAAATTAAACCTTACAAATGTCCCCCATAGTCTTTATTTTAACATACTGAATTAAAGTCAGACCATTATTGGCAGCAAACTAGTAGTAGTTATTTCAGTTTGGGGCATTCTCCTATTTTACTGACAGTCCAGTTTTATCTATTTTTACACAAATTTATTTTCAATACCTTCACTTGGACGCTTTCTGCTTTTTAATCACTTGTTTTGACCAGCCAACCCACATGCCCTCTCCATCTCAAGCAATTCAAACACTGTTGATCTCTGACTTAAGGTAATGGAACTCTCAATAGGGTGCTGGTCCTTTAGGGATGGTTGTAATGGAGCTGGCTCTCGGGTTTGTGCTCTAGATCATGCAGCCAAACTTTTGCAAAGTGGAGAAAAGACTGACTGCTTGCTCAAGCATGTTTTTCTTGCATTATTCAAACTTGATTTGAATGATTTAAAGCACCAGGCCTGTTTGTAAGTCAGAGCCTGTGGCAGAATTGCGGTTTTGTGTCTCTGAGATTTTCCCCCGAGAAGTGAGCAACATAAAGATAGAACAGCATGAACAACCTTGATATGAGAATCTTGAAAAGATTAAGTTCACAATTTATTATTCGTTCAGTTTTGTCTGAAATTAATGTCAGAAGCGGAATCTTCTCAAATATATTTGCAGAATAACCTCTTTATGCAGGATTGTAAAGAAAATGGTGGAGTAATCGTTGAAAACATTTCCTCTCCTCAGAATGGACAAGCACCTCTTTCAGACTCGGCACGGGTGCAAGATCAGCTGAGAGATGTAAGTGTTTCTGCATGTTTTTGCAAAGGTATTACCATAGTTTGTATATATACATACAGTAGAGAGAGAGAGAGAGACTTCTTCAAAGAGTAGATTAATGGATATAATTTTTAGTCTGGGAATGGCTATTGCTCTAATATTTTATTGGAGATAATTTGATTTTAAGGGTTTTAAGCAGTTTAAGCATCTTTCCAATGAAGAAATACAGGATGTCACAGTAAACCTGGTGCATTTCACCACCAGGCTCTTGAGAAGAACCAGCAGTGGCTGGTCTATGACCAGCAGAGAGAGGCCTATGTGCAGTCTGTTGTTGCACGTACAATGGAGCTGGAGCAGCAGCTGGCCCAGGCCAAACAGCAGCAAACCAAACCAGAGGCCAGTTCAGAAGGTAAAAACCTCTCACATCCTCTAAAGGACTAAACATAATATAATACGTGAATGTTTCCTTTTTAAAAGTTCAAACCAAATAAATGCTTCACTATTAGTTTGTACAGAATCGAATCTGATAGTTGAAAGCTGTGCAGTCTTACACAGAAATAATGTACATAATACACAGTATTTAATACAGTTTTTCTCACCAAAAATCTTTCTCGTGAATTGAATGTCACTGATTTAATTTGATACTCATTTCAGTTTCTACAAAATGTCCAGCTGCTGAGGAGTCTGACCTGAAAAGCCACTATCAACAGTTGCTTTCAACTATGCAGAAAGACCTGGAGAGCCAAAAAGATAAGACTGCCAGAGCCCAACTGGAGCTGAGTGTGCAGAGGGAACAGGTAAATGATTCAAAGACTCTATGTGATTGCATTTTCTGCTGAATTCTCTTAGTATGCAAGTATTCCTCTTACCTTGACTTACCTTTATTCTGCATGTGGTATGCACATTAGAAGCAAACCTTGGTTCAATATTTAATCAGTATGCCGTTAAATGCTCACAGTCCTTGGATTCAGACATCTTTATAATTGATCTTCAGAGCTCGATTGAAGAACTGAGGAGACAGAAAATATAAACTGTTTAGCAATTTGTTTTTGCCCGCTCCACAGGCCTTGAAAGCTCAGGCTGAGCTGCAGTGTCAAAAGGAGCAGGTCACCAGAGTCCAAGAGGAACTGTTAGTGCTACAGAGGAAGTATGAGGAAAAGTGCTGCGAGCTGTCAGCCTCTCTGAGAAGGTACCAAGAGAAAAGCAAGGAGCTGGAAGAGATAAGGATGCAACTACAGGCGGAGCAACTTGGCAACAGGTAAAACAAGTCGGGGGTCATGGCTGATACCGAACTCATCCATCATTTCAGCCAGGTCTCAGTTAATTTATTAATCTGATTTGAGCAGAAAATAAGTGCACAAACCTGTGGTTCAATGTTAAATGGGAGATTGCAACTAGTGTATGAATATTACACTTCTGCTTTTATCTTCATAAACTACTGTTGAATTGTAAAGAGGAAACATTTGTTGGTATTTCTGTGGATTGCATAAACATTCAGATCTGCGGCGCATGAGGAAAGGAAGACAATGTCTGAGTGGACGGACCGATTAAGAGCAGAACTGGAAAATGTTAACACCAGACTGGAAGAAGAGAGAAAGCGATCTGCTGAGCTTCTTTTGCAGGTGATGTTCTACTGTTGTATGTTTTATTAGGTATGAAATGACATGAAAGAGCACCTCATTTCTCATCGATGACATTTGACTAAACATGACAAGAGCACAACAGGACGTTAATAATCTGCGTTTGGGCTTCGCAGGTAAATTCACTCCAAAATTCACTTCTGAGCCAGAATGAAGAACACAGGAGGATCGCAGCTCTGGAGCTACAGGTAATACAACCGTGCCTTTTGTTTCTTTGTTTGTTTTTTAAGTGCAGTCCAAAATGTATCTCTTTGTTTGTTTTTTCTGTTTAAATTACTGCCTCTCTGAAGATCCAGCTCTCTGCCAAGGATTTTGAGGATGAAAAAATTGATCGACAGAGCATGCAGCAGCAGTTACATAAGGTCCTGAAGGAGCTTCGCAAAGCCCGCGATCAGATTGCTAAACTGGAGTCTGCTGTAAGTTTTATACATCTCTGCCATATGTTTTGAGTTAGGCTGGTTATAATGGCTTTTCCTAAAGTTCTTTTTTTTCTTTGCTTGAAGGGGGTTTATTTGGTATTTTTGAGTGGTCTGCAGCCAACTGTGGTCAGATTGCAGGGCATACATTTAAGAACATTAAAATGATTAAAAGGAGGGGGAAAAAAGGATAATTTAACAATGTATTTGTATATGCACTCTCTTTCCAAAGATGTTATCCAAGTTCACCAGGATCTTGTTATGTTGTAATTCTGACCCAACTCATGTGGAACAATGTTGTCAGGATGTGCTGCAAAAGCAGTGTGTGTAAAACAGCTTGTTTGAGTTTTTAACATTTTACACTGAGTGCTCTTTAACCGTTGCTTATGGCACATCAAGTCTTTACAAAACCACAATTTAAAAGAAAAAAAAACGTTTGAAGTAATTTTTTGGAAATTTTGGTATCCAAGACTTTCACAGCCATTTCAGTTGCAATCAGAAAGATATCCTGACCATGTGTTTGCACTTTAGCGTAATACAGCACATCCAATGTTTTCTGCTGTATTTCAGAAGCAGCCAAACACCCGCTTCTCAGAACCGAGCTCATACAATAAGCTTGAGTTTGAGCGCCTTACTCTTGATGACCCTTATGGCACCACATCACCAACTAAAGTCATCAACCTCCTGGATGAGAGTTTCCTGGAGTGTCCAAAGTGTCGAGCTCCTTATCCGACCAGCCGCCACAGGGAGCTCCTGGCCCACATTGACTACTGCTTGACCTGAGCCAGCAGCACTGAGGGGTGTTTCCCAACCTGTGCTTCGAAATCTTCAGGACATGTACTGTATTGCATTGTAATGTAATGTAAATGTATATTTTAAACACATCCAGGTAAAAAGGAAAGTTTCGTTTTCCACCAACTGCAGCAAAAGTGAAAAGACGTTTTTATACACACCTTTTAAGGTTGATAAAGACATCGAGCTATTCAGTTTTATTTTCAGATTTTAGAAAGAAGCCTGTAATGAAAATGAGACTTTGAAAAAATAATAATAATGATTACATCCATATTTCTATTCAAATTAAATGGATCCTGATGATATCACGGCACTGATCGACTCATCATAACTCCACGAGATCCAACATGTACCACAGAAAGACAAATACTTTACATTTTGCTTTATTACCGTTTTATGCAAGTTTTCTTTATGATAAAAGGGAATCAAACGGCATGTTTCAAATGTATTTGTTTCCATCTTTGAGTTCTTTAGTAGATGACTAGTCTAAACATAGATGTGTTGAGGCCTTCCTGCCTTCTGAATTGCTCCATTCCTTTTTATTACCACACGGCTAAAGAAATAGCTTTTTGTGTGTTTTCTTTCTGGTGTCTTTATTTAGCTGTGCCTTTTTTATGCTTGAAGTATTTTGTGTGTATTTGATGCACTTATTTATTCTTGGGATTTCTTGTTAAAGTGAGCTACTGTCTTTTTTTTTTTTTTTTTTTTCAAATGTTCTTTCAGTAAATTGCATATTTCTGTCTATAATCATGGGATAAACTTTATTGTATTCTATGCGAAAGCAGAAACAAACCTCCGTAAAACAAAAGGCTCCACTGATTTAAACCTCGTATAAATGTGTTTTTGTTTTTCCTGGTCCTATTTTGGGTAACCTCACCCACTGTGACATGGCAGTACTGTTGTGAATCACGAGACAGGGGAAATATTATTGCGCTCCAGTTGTTTTTGTTTTTGTTTAAAGTACCCCCGAATTGCCGACAACTGTCAAACTAACGCACCATCTGTTGTCTATTACGCTATGACCCTTATGATCTGTCGAGCACACAGTTGAATAAACCTTGCAGAACCAGGCAACTGTGACTATGACTAAGATCTTTCTCTTAGTTATATTCACTTGACCTTAGCAGGCTGCAAACATACAGCAGTGGGGAGCTTAGTTAGTCACATGTGGCAGGTAGTCTGTGCATTCTTCCCTCCAGCCCTGTAAGGCTGGAATGAGATTGCACGCGTTAATTCCTTGTACTAAACTATTTACAGTAGGGATTACTGAAGGTCTCCTTCATAGGAGAAAAGGGTTAAGGTGTCTTTATTCCTCCAGTCTTGGCAATGTGACTGGATAGATTTAGGAGAGACAGGCACTGCTTTCCATCTGACCTCTTAGGTAGTTGGTTGAACTTTGGCAGAGTGTATGGGTTGTGCCATGTGGGAATTATTTTGAGCGGCTTCTATCTTTACATCTGATTTCTTTTTATTTAAATCATGCACTCCAGGATTTTGTGCTCTGCTTTGTACTGTACAGAAATGTGCAATAAAGACCTGAATCTTCATAGAGTCCAGCGGTCCTTGTTATTTGCTTTTTATCATATCACAATAATCGTTAACAGGTCCAGTGTTTGTTTGTTATTTTTGTAATGGGATAAATTCTTAATTATGCTTTTAGGGAACACTGATGAAAAGTCATCTTTACTAATCTAAAAAGCAAATTCGTGTTTCAAAGTGATATTGTTGCCACATGAAACTTTTCACTTAGAATACATAAAAGTATTATGGTTGCTTACTGTCTGCCCAGCAGATGTTTTGGTACTTCAAGATTTAAATTGAATAGTAAACTCACAAAACAATCTTTCGACATACAGTGATTAAAATTTCAGGAGAAGAGTCCTTGGGCAAGGCTCTGAATCCCAAGTTGCCTACCAGTGTATCCACCAGTGACTGGGTGATTGGCATGGAGTGTAAAGTGGTCAGTTTGACTGGAAAAGAGCAAAATAAATACGAGTCCATCCATTTCCCAAATAAACAAAATGAATGAAAAGGTTCAGAAATGAATTACAGCTGGCGTTGTTCAACTATGTTGAATGTTGTATATCTATGCTGTCTTATATACTGTGCTTAATTTGTGCTTAAATTGACTGTGTGTGGGAGCACTTGTTTTTGTACTATTAGTCTCCATGTCGCTCTTTACTGGACTGTTGACCCAACAGGATACTGTTGCCCAATCGCAGTAAGGATTTACTCCATCCAAAGCTCATTTAAAATGTCAAACTGATCTGTGATCAGATAAAGCAAAATTTTAAATCTCCTTTACTGAGAGCATGGACATAAAGATAAATGAGGGGAGAAACCACGCAGGTTGTAGTAAAACCATGCTCAAAAACCTGCATTGGTGAAAGTTTTGGAGTGCCACTGGAACTTTTTAACTTCGACATAAAAGGTATCACTGCCCACAGGTATATAAAGGTTTAAGAATAATGTGTGTTCAGAGCTCAGTGTTATCTTTTTCTGTGAACATCTTGCATATTCAAGTAAGACCTAGCAAAAATCCATGCTATATCTACGTTAACATAATTGCTTTAGTGATGAAACAATCCTTGATCAGTAAAACGTGGTTAGAATAAATTGACCTTTCTCGAACAAAGATCAATAAATTGATCACGTTGTTTCCCCGAAGAAGATGGTACACTGTGTTAAACTGTGTCCCAGCTTTTTAGAGATCAGTCAGATTTACGATGAACCAATCACATTTCACATGTTCTCATGTCAGTTTATCTACATATTCAAATCACACATTTTTTAAATTCTTTTAAACAACCCATCAGACTTAATTTCTGTGATCTTTGAAGGTTGCTAAGAAAAATTTCGTGCTAATGTTTCAGTGACCAGGGAAGAAGGTGGTGCTTGAAGATAAATGTATAGCCTTGTTTTTCCTACTCTTGGATTTTGATTAAGTAACGCTGCTTCAGCTTAGAAGTACCAATATAATTTTATTACTCGCTTTTAATATTTCAGGGGAATACTTGAATCTCCATCAAGAACTTGTTGACCCAGTGTGATTTGAATGTTTTATTTCAAAAACTGAATTTAAAAGAATAGATTATACATCCAAAAAACATCTGAATGATTACTGTATGACTACGTCTAACACCTAAAGTCCATCCATAAAGGTTATCAACAACATGCACATATGTGCTACAAAATACTGCATATCCTTCAGTAAAAGACAGATTTGGAACTTCAGTAAAAGACAGATTTGGAACTTCCTTTTGATCTTTTTTTTCCCTCACTAAAAGGAGGTCCATGAAAATTCAGTTTTCTAAATGCATGGTTCTTCCATTTAATGGCAACAACCAACATTCCAACAAATCCCAAGCATAATAACAATGTGGGAAATACCTAGTAACAGTCTGTTTTTTAAATGTGATAGTTCTCAGATTCTCATTTTTGTAAAAGGAAATGGTCTACATATCCACTCAAGACAGCATAAACAGAGGAGGTGGGGATAAGCAAAAGGGATTCAGTCTGAGACCAGCAGGAGGATCTCAGGCAAAGGGTGGGAGCTTCAAGTGTCACTGTTGGTAAAAGGAATCACTGTTGTCGCAGAACCCTAGAATGTAAAGAACAGAAACAGTTTGCTTATTAGAAATTACTGTCTAGCCGCAAAACACCATCATACATTAACTGATTTCGCATTTGCTCATAGTTGGAATGTCACCAGGGTTGAACATTGATTATTACTCAGAATGTTTCTGAACAATCTGCTCCTCCAAAGTAACTTACATACAACAGTGAACGTTAGTAAGGCACAAACTCGCTATTTCACCTTTCTAATAGACACCTACTGAAAGAGTATCAATAACCATTTTCTGGAAATCAACCCACCGTTGTGCGAAACCCGCCTGTATTTGCCAAGTAGACAAATATCTGTCTTCTTCTGCGTGATGATGACTTGATCTTCTGGTCTCAGGCCAGTCGGGTGACGGGAGAACACAAAGGAGTAGCTGTCCAGGCATGTGCCGTCTGCGTCCACCAGTCTGCAGGAGTAGTGGATGGCGTAGTTGTCGTAGTCAGTGTCGATAACCCAGTGTATATCATCTGAAACCAGGCACATAAAGGGAGAGGTCAGCTGTTGAACGAAATCACTGTCAGTTTGAAGATATCTTGTGGAACTTGGAGATGTGATTTAAGAACAGTCATTCACATGCAAAGTGTGAGCCCCCTGTTAAATAAAAGTTCCAATTTGAAAGGTTTAGTCACTTGGAATCTCTGATTTATGTATCAGACATTTATTTGCTGACATTTCAGTTAAATTACTCTTTGAAATGTGGGTAGATTTTTATTTGTTGTAAAAAAAAACTGCAATGGTTTAATATCATAACTGTCTTTCAAATCAGGTCTGGACCCATAGCATGCTTCTAATCATTTTAACTGTAAGTTTTTCAGTGTGTTTTTAACATATTTTCTTGCGTGCAGAAATCAACCGATTGTATTGCAAAAGTTGACTTAAATCATTCTCACTTCCAGTCTGAAGGTATGACGCAGCTCCCCAGTACTTCATCCTAAACTTGGCGGGGTTGTCAGTGTCTTCAAAGGTGGCAAACATGTGGGCACACATTTCCCAGTTACTGTGTGTTACAGACAAAAAAAGACATTAAAAAGCATGAGAGACATAAAACAAACCAGCATTTAACATGGTTATTTTGTGAAATCAAAGTGCAGGAAAGGCGAGCCTCTAAACCCTCCACTAAAGTGGAAAAAACCTACTTGAGGATGACAACTCTGCCCTTAGCAGTGGCAGTCATTTTTCCATCCTCTTCGACCGTGAACTGGGCCACAACATTGTCAAGGAGGAACAGACCTTCTGGGTCCTTCTTTCCTACGGCATACCAGGTCCCTGCATACTACAGTGTAAAAAATAAATGCATTAGCTTTCATCTCAATGTTTTTTAATGCAACATTTGAGTAAAAGATACATATTAAGTCTAATAATTTGATATATTTCACAGTTATTTAAAGTTAAAGGACTACATCTCCAGTCAAAAAACTTTGATCGTATCTAGTACAGTTAAATAGAACTCAAGTGATCCTTTAATAAAGTCAACTCACCCTGGTTCTGTCAAAGTCCTGCTTGACCTGGAAATTTTCTATCCGACAGTCCTGTGCGTAGGACAATGCCAGAAGACACAGAGCCACAACGTACCGCAGCATTCTACCTCAAAGGACAAAAGAAAATTGAAGGAAGAGATAGAAAGAATAATGAGAAATAAAGACACCAAAGGAAAGCAGTTTTGGGGGAGAAATGAAGAGTTGAACGAAATGTCAAACCATTTTCCTGGCAACATTGTTTCTAAATTTCTTTTCTAGTCTCATGTCAAAGAAAGCTGAACGTGACATTACTCCATAAAAACATCTGTACAGCATTTTATAAAAACAGATGTACATCTTTGTTGAATTACTTTGTAGGTTTAGCTTAGAAATTGAAAAAGCAAGACAATAATCCACTGCCAATTCATACCTGGTTACAAAAATGAGATGCAAGGTCACAGAGATCCTCAGCTTTGAGTGTGGGTCTGGCCTTATATAGAGCATGATGGGATTGCATAACTTCAGGGGACCTGAAACTCCCCTTTTCTCCCCACAGTTAGCCTGCCCTGCGTGGACAAACATTTACGTAACTGCAGGTTCCAATTCTGCATTTGGTTGACAACCTCATTGAAACCTCCCAGAAAACGGTATCTCTGTTCCTACTCAGGTTTTCTTAGTTTTTTCAAAGCAATTATCAGCAAGATCAAGTGGACCACAGATAATTATCTGTAGAATTAAGGTAGATACTAAGGTAAATATGTCCCACACAGTGTCCTGCAGATAGTTAGGCAACATGAAGTGACAATGGAAAACAATGGAAAATGGAAAACGTTCCCTTAGAAAACCCATTAAAAAAAGAATAGAACACTTTATGAGTGGAAACTACAGCCTGTCGTCTATGGTAAAACTTTTGTTAAACGTCTTTCAAGCCTTTAAGCTTTATTTATCTAAGAAACGTTCTGGTAACCGTGCACACTTCTCACCACCATCAGTATGATTTAATCAGTTGCTCCTTTATCTCAGCACTGTGTTTGCATAAAAGACGAGCAGAGTCCACTCTCTTCTCACGTAATGTAAACTATTCAAGAGCTATTCAATTTACCATTCAAAGATGTTTTATTCCATAGTCAAACTACTTCTTTTGTAAGTTGATGTTGTTTTTCTGCAGTGAGATCATATAACCCCTCTCCAGTGGGCTGGGGGAGCATAGAAGAGCCAAACATCTGCAGCTTGCATAAGAGAGACCCTGACCAGTAAAAAAACAACACTTTCACTCTTGAGCATAAATAATAGCGGCTGGAGTTTGGCCCAAGGCAGAGCAACATTTCACAATTATATGTGTGCCTCACTGCCAGGTCTGTGTGTGCATTTAACATTTTGAACAGTTTATTGGCAGCAAGAGGCTTCCAGAATCGGGGTGAAAAACTTGAGTTACTGAAAATTTGCAATAATAATATGATCTAGTAAATAAAAGGCATGGCCAATGCAGGTCCACTTAAAACTTTACGAGTGTAAAAGGCACCATACATCCAAGTCCAACCCCACCACAACAGATTGATTGGCCTAGAATGCATACAACATATATCTAAAAAAAATAGGATAATTTGCAGGGCAGTATCAGTTTCAGTTAAATTGATTTCCATTCATACGACACTAATTCTTAGCAGATGTCATCTGTGCAAAAGTGCATTTCAGATTGTGCAAAGTCATTATAGACATCCAATTCAGTGCATGTCAAGAAAATGAATTTTTATTCAGACCAATCTGATTAAAATCAGTCCAGTTTGAATTAATTAAATCTATACAACGGCAGCTCAGAAACCCAAAGATCTGCAGTCATCGATTCATAGATTCATTCTAAAGGTCTGAGCTGTAAGTAGGCAAGAAGAAACATTCATTTTAGCAGGAAGAGACCTATGGCAGGTTTAGTTTGAGTCATCGAGAGTTGAGGGAACAGCATTACAGAAAGTCTTCCAGCAGTATAGGCTAATGATAGCACAACTAATGCAAGGGCTAAGGAAATAACAAGCCAACCCCATAATGTCTTGTTTAGATTAAGCATAGGTTTAGAGAGAATTCCAATTTCCAAAGAAAAATAAATACAATTAGAGAGCAAAGAACTCTTTTGGGGGAAATATGGAGCTCTCAAGTCTTTGGAATAAAGTGAAGCTTTGCCATTAAGGACATGTTATGTAAAGGGAAGAGGAAGGATGTTCTATTTAGAATTCAACAGCGGGGCAATGAAGAGAAGCTAAAAACTTTCCCTCCAGCATTTTGGATCAGCAGGTTGGCTTGCTGTTGGACTTTTTAACATATAAAACAATTGCAGTTTACCAATCCAGGAAGAACAGAGGCACAACCAGTTTTTCTGCAGGCAGAATTGTCATCATTTTGACAAAATTGCTTATGTGAACAATTGGGCAATTCTGTCATGGGACATACATTTGAACAACACTTAAAAACTAATTGACTATTATTACAGCATTTTTAATGATTAGCATACTGCTCATTTATTTTCTGATGTGACATCATCATTACTGACCAGATTAGAATTTTGGATTCACAAAAAGGAAAATTATACATCAAAATATGTAAATATTTTGATAGAGTTTAAAGTGGAGACATAATGAATTTATTTATTTATTTATTTCAAACCAAAATTCAGTTCTAATGACTGTTCAGATATAACAGAATATGTGTCGTATGAGCTGAACAATTGAGCTCATCAATTTGGGAACTTCTTCCAAGTCCGCAAGCAGCTAACAAGAAAAACCCATTCAAAGTTAACAATGTTCCACCATTGTTATTTAGAGACTTAATCATACACCAACAAACCCCATGATTGGCTAGTACCCAGCCCTAGGAATGATACCTCTGTTGTGATTTCATTAATGCACAAGTGGGATGCTTTCACAATGAGAGCTTTTAGGCTGTCATTAAGGCTCTGCAAGCAATCACTGCTGAATGACAGAATTTAGGAGCTTGCTTCACCGTAACAACAACACTGCAACAGCCATTGCGGTGTGGATAGGAAGGTTATTTGTTGCTAGCGAAGCCGCTGTCTCTCGATTACTATAATTGTTGAAACAAGGGATGGTGCATCAGACAGGAGCCGATGTAGCCTGCTGGTTTGAGTCCAGTAATTGGCTTATAAAAGCAATTTGATCTTATAAAATCGTACTGTAATGTCAGCCCACTTGTTTATCCTTTTATTTATAGAAATTACATTTGAAATGCTCCTAAAGTACTTGGTATTTACAAGTGGGAACGCGGTAGCCAAACAGAAGTTATTGACTGAGTTTGCATTGTAGATACGCTGTACCTGAAGGAATCAGCTTCTAAGTTTTTCCAATAAACCATCAAAAAGCAATGGAAAAGACAACCAATCAAAAACACTTTGAAAAGGACTAAGAAAAACCACATCTTAAAAACATTTTAATAAAACACTTGGAATAAACACACAAGTTGAAAGAATTATTCATAATAACAACATTACTGTCACTATTTTTCTAAATGATGACTAAAGACACTTGAGACAAGCAAAAACAAAATAATATGACAAGAAAAAAATGAAACACCAACAATTATGCACAATGTCTTGGAATGACAACAAAGCCATACAAGTGACTGAGAAACATGCATCAATTATATCTGCTGGTGTTTTGTGTCTCTTTGTGTCCAACTACAGGTGTTAAACTAAACTATATATTCTATAGTATAATGTCTTGTCCCTTGAGTGTACCAAAAGACCTGTTTGAATTTAATCAGTTCATACTCTAACAAAACATTTCAGCTTGCACAGATGGAGCAAGCAAAAGGTTTGACAAGTGATGTCTATCCTCAAAAGCGGAACTAGATTATAACCCTTTCAACCCATGAAGAATAGTTTCAACATTGTTCCTCCTGTGCTGTATCGACTTCTTTACCTCAAGTCAGGATGGAGCTGGACTGTGCTACCAGGCATCTGACCTGTGATACCTCACTCTCCCTTAGCTGGGAAGGATTGCCTCATGTACAATGACCAACGTTAGGATTTGCGAGTTAAAGATGCTTAAAGCAAGGGTTTTAATGGCATGACGTCACATTAATTAGCAGCTACTTTTATCCTTTCAGCCTCTAAGCTGCACTCTGCCCTGTTCTGTCAGTCGGTGGACATGGTTTGAGTCTACAGAGGAGGATGCACATCAGCTCGAAGGGACACTACTGAACCATCCAGACCTGAGGGCCAGGACCCAGCTCAGATCTCCGTTTGAACACCTACCTGCGGGTGATGCTTTGGTGATTTTCTTTTTAAAAAGAAGGCACAGTTCAAGTTCAAAATGGCAGACAAGGATAGTGTGGAAAAATACCTGGAGAACAACCCACAGTTCGCCAAAGAATACTTCGATAAGAAGCTACGAGCAGAAGCCCTAACCGCTGCCTTCTCTACAACCCTTGACATCAAAGACACCGCATCGTTCAAGGATGTTAACTCTGTGCAAGAGGCCGCCATAATCTTTGACCTGGTCCAGGAGTTGCAGAAACCGGGAAACATGGAAAAGAGCCTTCACAAAGTGTTGCAGAGAATTTCCATGATTGTACAGGCCGACAGGATCAGCTACTATACCCTCCGTTCCAGAAACGGTACACCCGAGCTTTCCACTTGCCTCTTTGACATTACTCCTACATCTAAATATGAGGCCAACCTGGTCAACCCACAAGCTGAAATTGTGTTCCCTATTGAAATGGGCGTTGTTGGTCACACAGCCAACTCAAAAAAGCCACAAAATGTCCCAGATGTCACAAAGGTAAGAGGGTTTAAAAGTTCCTGCACTTTAAAAAGATTCAACATGCCAAAATGACTTCTGACATCTTAATGACTTTTTTAACCTCCTGAAAACCTCATTTGAGGACATTGCATTTTTGCTTCTCTGTACCATGATACTATTCATTCTATTTTTTTTTTTACCTTTTGGCCTCGTATTAGACACGATCAGACACTAATGTTTTAAATCTAAAATAAAATGTTTTCGTATGTTTTCAACCAATCATGTATTGTGTAATTATAATGTTGTAATCAAGTCATTTGGACCTTCAGAACCAAGTTGCAAAGACTTCAAAATATATAAATACATATCTTAAATACAAAGATAAAACTCCTGTCCCTATATGAGGCAAAACTACCAAATAATCCCATATAACTTGGAGGAAGCAAAATTGCACATAATATAGAATATTGGGTTTAAATTAATTGTTGAGGTGGGAAAGACAAAGAAGAAAGTAACTGGAGTATCCTGTACAATCAGGATGCTGGGAATTAAGTCTGTTGTCTGAGTGACACAGGCAGGTCTGGTTCCTAGAAAAAGGTGCATAATGTGGTTTGCTTCCAAATAAATTTCCATGTATTAACTACATGGGATAGATAACTAAAATAAAGTCCCATAGGTAAAAGTTCACAATGCACTTAACAGAAAAGGAATTTATCTTTGGCCTCTCTATTAATAGCATGTTACATAATGGTATTCCAGTTCTTTTCAATTAGGAAAATTAAATTACTGAGTAAAACGGAAGTACTATGACATAACATGGGCAGTATAAAACTATTATCTTTACTATGATTGAATCATTGCCAATAAATTAAACCTAATTGCAGATCTACAGCCAGCTGCCATTGAAGGATTTGAGAAAAATGGGGACATTAGATTCGGTAGCTGAGTCATGAGCAGGAAAAATTATCATTAAGCTATTTTTCCATTTCAATGGATCGATATACAAGGTTTTTTTACTTTCCCATTTTTTGTTTGATCCAGAATCCAAAGTTCTCTGACTTTGTGGACAAACAGACTGGATACAAGACCAAGTGTATGCTTACTTTCCCTCTGATGGCCGAGAAAGAATGTCTTGGAGTCGTCATGGCACTCAACAAAATTGGAGCAGATGCATTCACTGCAGAGGATGAGAAGGTAAGAATAGATGCTTAAACTCTTAAAGAACGTTCAAGCTAATCCAATGTGGAGTGAGATGGGACAAACGCTTGTGTTGTGTATACTTTGCCATTCTTGATAGTCTTGTCTACACTGGAGACTAAAAGACTTTAACTGTAAAAATAAAACCTCTTACTACTAAAATAAAACACGAGCTGCTGTTTGTGGAATTTCTGAATCCTATGTTTTGTTTTATTAGCTGCCTGGCCTCCAATTCTCCATGTCAAATCCCAACAAATGTCATCTCTAAGCATTTAAAAAAAACAGTCCACTGACAGTTCAATTAAATCCAATTCAATATTACACAAATAAATCTTGTTCATTTTAAAATTCAAATTCATATTACAGTTTGAAAGATCCAACAGAAAGTAATTCACTAATGTGATTTTATCTAGTCAGTCAATCATTAACCTCTCTGACTTTGAGCAATCAACCTGAAAGAAGAAGAGTCAGGTAAACTCAACCTAAAAGAAGGAGAAGAAAAGGCAACATTTGCCAAGAAAAATGTTATCTCCGCGGTCTGTGTCTGGGCACATGCTCTGCTGCCTCTGAAGCCATAAAGTCTCACCGAGGCACGATTCTATAAAGAACAAACTGGGTCAGATGGAAAAAATGTTTGTTTTTTGAGACAGCTGGAGTTGATTCTCACTTAAGAGATTCATGGAAATGCTTTCGGCTTTAACATGGCGGATGCAATAAAATGTCTCATATCATTATAATTGTTTTATTTCTTTTGTGAGTCAATGTTCCATGCATCAAAAATTCAGTTTAAGCTTTTAAGGAAAACACAACTGTACCTTGCATCAAAGAGCACAGTAGTGTCAACAGCTGTCATTATCCTGCAAAGACAGATTGAACATCCTGTTCATCTATTCAAATGTACAGTATGTAGAAAAGATAGAAGCAATGGCTTTGGGCAGTTTTGTATGAGTTCTAATTGTTGAATTTCAATGTTATCATATGTATTTGACAGAGGCTGGATTCTAAGCATGCCTATCAAATGAAGCTTCATCAGTTTACCTTCTATGAACCCACATATCTGTGCTTAAGAAAATGTTTTATATTTTTTTCTGTGGTGATGATGTTTTTGGATGTCTTGCAGTGGTGTATTTTTAAAAGAAGTCTGTTTTTTCCCATAGCTCTTCCACAAGTACATGACGTTTGCTCAAGTCGTCGCCCTGCAGCATTTCACATCCTACATGTACAACGTGGAGTCCAGGAGGAGTCAGGTGAACTCAAGTGCCAGAATTTTTACAAATATATGTGCTTCCTCTCTGGAAAGCACGTGGCAGAAATGGACAAGATATACTCTAGCCACTACAATTCCCCTTGCTCATTACCTGCAAAGAGAAAGTTTTGTGTTTTTCTTAAAGTATACAAAAGCATCTCCTTTTTATTCATTTGGCACTAGGTGCTGCTCTGGTCAGCCAGTAAAGTGTTTGAGGAGTTGACAGACATTGAGCGACAGTTCCACAAAGCCCTTTACACTGTGAGGACATATCTGCAATGTGACCGATACTCAGTGGGTCTGTTGGACATGACCAAAGAGAAGGTGGGTTTTTTTTAGGCATCAATTTGGTTTTTTCTGCTGTTACATTCTGCTTAAAGCTATGGACATGAAAAGCCTCAGTATATTTCTCTTTAAATGTTTTTTTTTCAGGAATTTTATGATGAATGGCCAGTGAAACTTGGAGATGTGGAACCCTATAAAGGACCAAAAACACCAGACGGCAGGGTGACAAACTCATTTTTCTCTTGAACACGTTGTCTTTTCACACATCACACTTTAAATGTTTCTTTTTATGCATTCAACAGACGCTTTTATCAAAAGCGAATTACAAAGTAGAATATATACCTGTGTATCTCCCCATTGGGGGCCTTAACTTATTGATAAACCTGAAGATGAGAAGTGTTTTTTTTAGCAACAATTTGTATTTATTTCTACAGGAAATCATCTTTTACAAAATCATTGACTATCTCCTGGAAGGCAAAGAAGAAATCAAAGTCATACCGTGAGTAACACCAGCCACATGCTAAAAATGCGCTCAAATTCAGAACGGTGCTTTTCAAAATGCAACGTGCTTTAATTACTTCCTGTCATGCTTTTTCAGAGGTCCACCTGCAGATCACTGGGCTTTGGTCAGCGGACTGCCAACCTATGTTGCAGAGAATGGCTTTGTAAGTGCTCCAGTTCCCCATAATCACAAATCGATCAAGAACAAAAACAGAGATCATCTGTATCTAGTCTACTCACTTATCAACCTGTCAACAGCTTATGAGAGACACACAGTGTCAGCTTCTTCCCAAACTTAAAACAGAGGATAAACAGAGATATTAAAGTGTTTCACAAGATGGCACGGGTGATGACAAAGTTTAAGCCAACCAAATGTTTTCCTGTGACTGCCTGCAGATCTGCAACATGATGAACGTGGCTGCAGATGACTACTTCACCTTCCAGGTTTGCTTGTCTCTCCTCTGTAGTCAGCGGGCTACGCTGAGGGTTGTGTTAGCCAAAAGCACAGCCCCGGTTCAACAGACGTCTCTGTGTTTTGCAGAAAGAGGCTGTGGACGAAACGGGTTTTGTCATCAAAAACGTCTTGTCGCTGCCAATCGTCAACAAGAAGGAGGAAATTGTTGGCATCGCCACCTTCTTCAACAGGAAAGACGGCAAACCGTTCGACGAACATGACGAGCAGATCACTGAGGTTCACATTTACTCTCAATTCCTGTGAACATTATCCAGTGTGTCGTTAGTTCACTCCTTTAAACAAGTTTCCTCAGAGGAGTGCTTTACATCTCCCTCTTGTTTGTGTGATCATATGTTTCCTCACTTGTATCTGCTCCGTCTCAGGCCCTGACACAGTTCCTGGGGTGGTCGGTGCTGAACTGTGACACCTATGACAGGCTGAACCGCATGGAGTGGAGGAAAGAGATCGCCCAGGAGATGCTTTTGTACCAGACTACGTGCACCTCAGAAGAGATGCAGACAATTCTGGTCAGTATGAGCAAAACTTTTCTTTCTACATAAACACACCTTTGATCTCTCCACATTTGCTAAA
This sequence comes from Menidia menidia, assembly GCA_907169785.1. Lineage (NCBI taxonomy): Eukaryota > Metazoa > Chordata > Actinopteri > Atheriniformes > Atherinopsidae > Menidia > Menidia menidia. Next base: position 7,047,828 of record CAJRST010010001.1, read on the forward strand.
GAGGCAATTGAAGGCAGCAATTTCTAGTGACGCTCAGTAGATCGCGTTTTGAAGAGCAGTTCTCCACCTGAGGCGTTAAAGGACTAATGGAAGGTCTGGTGGATTACCTATTCACTTGGGAACTAACATTTAAAAATGTGATGGAGGAGTTCAAAAGGCTACAGTTGGAGCACTTGTCTCAAATCTCTCAGTAAATGACATAAAGAAAAAGCTGTAAATTACTCCTCAGGACCATAGCGTGTTGATGGATAGAATGTAAATGTCAAATGGTTGTTCTTTCTTTTATAACAAGAACACCAAGGAGAAGTTTGATGCAGATCCGGAAGACTGTGACCAGAAAGAGATGTACAAGCTCTTGGTATGTGTTCTTCAAACCAAATCACAAAACCTAATTATAAAACTGTAAAAAAAATCGCAATCATATATTGATCTGTGCTTTCGAAATAGGCCATGATTTCTTTAAGCCTCTATGTGAAATATGGTGTGCGTTTTTCTTCAGAGGGCAACCTGCCCCGCCGCAGACAACGTTGATGGTGAAAATTTGTATTCGTTCGCCTTCAGTGACTTCCCTGTTTCAGAGTTTGGTCTCATCAAAGCCGGCATTCGCATGTTCTTTGAGCTCGGAGTTGTTGAAAAGTTTAAAGTTCCTGCAGAGGTGAGTCACCTTTTCACTCAAATTAATGATTCAGCTCAAAAAAGATGTTTCCAGCAGTGCTTTAAACTAGGACATTATCCTTCCATATTCTGAGTCATGGTGGTACAGGCGGATATCATTATTTCCCAAACCCCTGTTAACTGAGATGTAGTAAGGAAGCTTTTTTTAAAATATATGTTTTAGGTTAACTTAGAAATGTCAACTGAAATCTAATCGTAAGGAGCAATTTATTTATTGTTTTTAAATGTTTAGTATTACATTAAGTTTTGAGTTGTGCTCCTTTGGCAACAAATTTGCATGGCACTCCGAAAAGTGCTACAGAAGCACAGTGAAGCAGTTTGCATGTTTTTAACATTATCCTCTGTGCTTCTCTTTGAATAATGACCACTTTCTTTCTTTCAGACACTGACCAAGTGGATGTACACAGTGAGGAAGGGTTACCGTTCCATCACTTATCACAACTGGAGGCATGGTTTCAATGTAGGCCACACTATGTTCTGCCTGCTGCAGGTAAGAGCTTTTCAATTGTTGACCAATAGTACACTGATGCAGTGATGCTGACACATGCATGCATCTATCAATCATTCAACGTCTCCTCTGTGCCACTCAGCCCATGACATTTTCATTTCTGTTGCTGCAGACAGGAAAGCTGAGAAAGTACTACTCTGATCTAGATGCCTTTGCCATGGTGGCTGCAGCTTTCTGCCATGATATTGACCACAGAGGGACCAACAACCTATACCAAACAAAGCAAGTTGAAACTCTGACCGTGAATATGTGGAGAATGTTAGCAAACTTGACTAAAAAGATTAACTGATGTCACACTGGGTGTTTTTTTTCCCATCCCTGCAGGAGTACATCTCCTCTGGCCAAACTTCATGGCTCCTCCATCATGGAGAGGCACCACTTGGAGTACAGCAAGATCCTCATGGGGGAGGAGGTATGAATCAAGATTGGTGGCAAAATGAATGAATCTGAGATATTTAAGTGGTGCTTGGTGGGAAGCCTTGTTTATCTTGACCGGCCTGTGTCATTTCCTGCAGAACTTAAACATCTTCTGTAACCTCCAAAAGCGACAGTTTGAGACGGTCCAGCACTTGTTTGATGTCTGCATCATTGCCACAGATCTGGCCCTTTACTTCAAGTAGGTTCTCTGAAGGAAAAGGTGATGTAACGTTAACATCCACAATCATGGCTACGAAGGAGATGAAAAGGAAAAATACTTTTATTCTAAAAAATGTAGAAATTGAATTGTAGATATATAAAGGAATCCTAATGTGTAATGACACGGTAACGACAGGTCATTCGATTCGATTTATTGTGTCCATTTTCTGTTTTTTTACTTCACTTCCATCTGACTGGTGCTTTTGCTACTTTCTGACCAAAAGTTAAGAACTGACACAAGCGTCTGACCTCAAACCAGTACACTGACTGCAAGTCAAATTCTCTCATTAACCAGAGAAGTTTGATCCGTGAAGTCTAAAGATGTTTTAATCTTGTTGTTTGTAAATGGCAATATAAATCAAGATGAATAGGTATGAAAACATTTTTAAAACATAGGTAAAAAGAATGTTAAAGTTAAAGTAAAAAACTCTGACATGTACAAGCATTGGAATCAGTCTGTGTATTTGTTATATTTCCCTCTCATCTGTTTGTCTTCCAACAGAAAGAGAACCATGTTTCAGAATATTGTGAACGCCACGGAGCCAATGGCAGATGAAAAGGAGGCAACCGCTTATATTTCCAACAACGCCATCAGGAAAGAAATCATCATGTATGTGGTTTATTTGCTTTTGAGAAAAGTCTTTCCAGTAGACTTTTGAGAGAAGTTCAAACACAACCTGTCCTTGAACGTCACGAGAATAGACGGCAGAGAGTTTGTTTGACTGTCTGTCTCTCACCTTCAGGGCCATGATGATGACAGGTTGTGACTTGTCTGCCATCACCAAGCCTTGGGAGGTACAGAGCAAGGTGGGTGGACGTGAAGTGAATACTGCAAGAAACTAAACTTAAAAAAAAAGGCTCTGAGTGAGTACAGGAGTGAATAAGTATTTCTTCGATTTTTTTGTTGTACGCCAAAAAGTCTGATTCATTTCAGCCACTTCTTTAAAATATGGTGAATTATGAGGAGATTGTCCCTGATTTATAGGGGAAGGCAACAGCCTGGTTTCAACACGCCTGATTCTTTATTTGTGTGTTGTTACTTTAATGGCAATTAACATTGACTTGAAATTTCTTTCAAATGTAACAGCTTTAGTTTCGAGTGAAAAGAAAATATTTCTTACAACATAAAAGACTGGAAACCCCACCTTCCATCCTTTTGTCTTTTTTTTCCCCTCTGTGACGTTTTGTTGCCCTGTGTGTGTATTTTCTGTGAAGGTGGCTCTGATGGTTGCTGCTGAATTCTGGGAACAGGGTGATCTGGAGAGAACTGTTTTGGACCAGCAGCCAATTGTAAGACCTTTGTCGTTTTTTCTTTATTTCCACTTTGTTATCGTTGTTTAGAATTTCATGGGACTTCTTCTGCCTTTCAAATAACAATCTCTCCTCTTTCTCTCTCAGCCCATGATGGACAGAAACTGTGCTGAACAGTTACCGAAGATGCAGTGCGGTTTCATCGACTTTGTGTGCTCGTTTGTGTACAAGGTAACAGCATTTGTTTAGTTTTGTTGTTTTTTTTACAGCACACGGCTCCTCGTGTGTATCTCCAAACAGAGAAACGCACAAAGATATGGGTTATGGCTCAAATGAAAACCTGATTTAGCAAAAGGGGGTCTTTGTTGCAACAGCTCACATCTGTGTCAGAGTCTAAGCACACTCAAAACTCTAACAGGAGTGTGACGGTGAAATATTGCAAGTGATTTTTATAGGAAAGCAAAACATGAAAAAAACACTGCTTTTAAACAAGACAAAACAAAAATCTCCTCCTGGGGTTTGCTGGGTGTGCGTTTGAACTACATTTTCATTTAAAAGAGTTTCAGATGTAATTCTGTACCCTCTCAAAGACTAAAAAAGATGATTGAAAAACATTTGACATGCAGACTAATGCTTTCTTGGAATGCAGAATTAAATCTGTATTCACATGAGGGCTACAATACTCATAATTAGTATCTGCCTTTTGGTCCTGTGCTCTTTAGAAGAGATATACTTTATTAAACAAAGCCAAAAGAAACTCCTAAGACTATCACCTTAAGAAGTCAACAACAAAAATGACGCACGCTTGATGTTGTTTTTTTTAAACCTTTTTTAGGAGTTCTCCAGGTTCCACAAAGAGATTACGCCCATGTTTGATGGTCTGAACAACAACAGGGCACACTGGAACGAGCTGGCTGAGGTCTATAATGCAAAGATGAAAGCCATAGAAGATGAGAAGAAGAGACTCGAAGAAGAGGAAGCCAAGAAAGGTAAAATACACATAATAATATATTATTATAATATTATTGTTATGTTATTATAGATATATAGATATCTCTCTCTCTATACATATATATCTGCTCTACTGACCATCATGTACTTACTCTTATTCTTGTGTGTTTGGTTAGCTGGAGGTGGTGCTGCCGCAGAGGCAGGGAAGTCAAAGACCTGCACCATCTGCTAGGCCTTCTGGTATTTGGATCTGGACTGTTTAGGACTGATCTAGACATCTCTACTCTCCTCTGGTCTGACAGTCATCATTTGGACCTTTTTGTTCCTACTACCCAGTCCACACCAGTTCAGCCCTCTCTGGTGTCGTCTGGTTCAGAGAACTATATTAGTCATAATTTAGCTAATACTGGTCTGCGGTGCAGTCTGGAATGTGTTAGCTTGTCTTCGAGAGGGATTGAACATACTTTACAAAGATGTAATATCAGGACTATAACTGCAGATGATGTTTAAGTCCAAAGAGGTGACACATGTAAAACTATGCTTTGTATCCCAAGAGGCCAAGAACACTTGAAAGGTTAAACATGATTGATCAACAGGTATTTCCCTGTAAAACAGTGCTATTTCTGACATGTTCTGGATTCATGCTTGGACAAGCTTATGTGCAGATCATTCTAAAATTCTAATTCTTTATTGTGCATAGTTTTAAACATTGGCTTTGTGAGCATACACATGTCAAAGCAGCACCGTTCAGCCATGGTGTTTATTGGCAGTCACTGACACAAAGTACAGCAGTTCTGTAGCTTGTATAACAGACTGAGCTGCTTATGTAATGGCAGTGGTAGGTCTGAAAAGAGACAAGAAGACCAGTGAGGCAGAAAAACAACATAACTGCATTGTAATCAAGACAAACTATTTCACTTGTGATTATTTGTAACGGTTAAAGGAACACAGGCCGGTGAAATATGAAAATAATCCCCAAACACTTAAAGAGGGAGTGGTAGGGAGTGATAACGTCAGGCAGCAGGGCTTACTTTGTACTTTAAAAGGCACAGATATGATGCTGAAGGTATTTCAATTTTAATATGCAATTAATCTGTATACTACTTTTTTGTGATTCTTTGAGTATTTTGTACTTGCTGTGTTTTCTTGAAAGGAAACTTTAAGAGGAGCTTTGAGAGAGGGTGTTCTGTATGCAGAAATGTCATTCGGGCACGGGAAATACGATCTGAAATGTTATTGCCAGCTTTGACTGACATCTTAAAGCTGTTTGAACCTGGAGAAATATGTATTATTAACCTCAATGTTTAGATCAAGTTTGAAGTTCCATGTCATTTTCATGAACTCACTTGTATATAGTTTATACCATAGAAACTGTAAAATGTACATTGTGCAAATTTGATAAAAACTGAAGGATAACAAAGATATTTGTTGAGGGCTGTGAAAGCAACTCTTGCTTCCCTGAAGCAGACAAGCCAGGCCATTCAGGGCATCGACCCCTCCTATAAGAAGCTTTGATAGGATTTGTTTGCAAGCCAAGGTTTGAGATACACACAACTTTAGACTTTAAATACCCACATTACAGCAGGGTTAAATAAGGCTGCTAATGTCTTATTATATGTGTGTGCGGGCAACACGTTTTTGTGAAGCTGCAGATCTTACCCCATTGATTGTATGATAGCCCAGTCAAAGTTCTCCGCTTGTCTGACTGATCAGATGATTGTTAATCAATACCTTTCTTCGTTAACCTAAACCAAACTGATCTGGTCAGGCATCTAAGCTTACAGTGCAACATCATTGTATCCTCTATCCCACTGGGTGAAAGCAAGCTCCTAACTTCCTGTTACGCAATGTCATCTCCTCTAATCAATGGGGCATCAATCAAAGACGTTTAATCCTATCAGCAAAGCTTTGAGACAACCTGGTAACTCCTTGTCTGCTTCCTGAGATGAAGGGAAGAGTTGTTGTAATCATTGGAGTTGTAATCATTTTACAAATCAAGCACTGAGAAAAATACTTTACAATGGAATTTACTCCACTTTTTCTGCTTTACTATTTTGTGGTGATGGTGACATCGTCAGTTTTGTTTCCAGTGATATGAACAGCCTCTAACTATCCTTTTTGGATCCTTTAAACTAATACGCTGTATGCTTTCTGCTTATCCCACCATTTGACTTTGAGACATTAGAAATCTGTTATATGATGTATGAAATTACCTCAACCCAATGTGTAAACTATAAGACATAATATATATAAATGAATGTAGAAAGTCATGGAAGTGTAAAATAAAGTATAGCTTTTCTCATTATGATTATAGCTGTGCACCTTCACAGCCATGTCATTTAATCTTGTGTTTGCATTCGTGCATTTGAAGGTTGGACAGAAAGTGAACTCAAGAGTCCTTCGGCTTAACCACGACAGCGCTCCTTCTTAGTCATATATCTTGCAGGATCTTAAAAGGCTCCAAAGCTGGATGAGCCACTGAAGCAAGAGGATCAGTGGATTGATTCTCATCCCTATCTGACTTCAGTGCTGTCTGCCTGTTCAGTGCTCTTCCTGGGGCCAGTTTTCAACCCCTTCTGCATGTTTAAATGTGGAAACTAATGGGTTAGGTGATCTTATAACAAATGTAGAAATGAAAAACGCAAAGCTTAAGTAAAGCAACGCAGCATGCCTTTTTTATAAAGAAGGCATGCTGATGAGACATCTCCAAAAGTGGACATTTTTTACAGAACAGAGCCCATTTTATTTGGCTTATTAGCAACTTTAACCCTTTCATCAACAGGACCCCCTTAAGAACTCTCTTCACAAGCTGCCATCTGCTTCTCCTTTATTAATGTTTTTGTTATTAGCAATTAAGAGCTAAGTTTCAGGTCTTTAAAAGAGTGGAAATCTGAAGGGCTGTTTAAAAAAACAGGGTGTGCAAAATTCCTCCCTGTACATTTGTGAGAGGCTATCCAGACATGTGCAAAAATTCCTATGCTGTAAAAAGCAGATGTTGACAGCACTATTGATCAACTGTAAATGCTTGCAAGTGCACTATTTTAACCTGAGGCCAAATGGTACCCTCCCTACAGTCAAAAAAGAACACAGTGTTATTGCTCAATGTACCATATTTAACCATCTGTTAGTTTACACTGCTATGAATCACTGAGAGGAAGACTGAGAAAGGTAAGCAAAAAGAGAAAGCAAGACATATAGTGCCACAACAAGGAGAGTTACAGTCTTTGTGTCAGCAAAGGTTTAAACCTTTGAGGGGCCTCGTGCATTTTCCTTTTTTACAGTCTGCTTTCGGGACCTTGTTCATTTACAATTTAACATAGATCATAAATCGTTTAGTCATACTGTTCTGGTCACATTGCACCCCTGTATTGTGAGTGCAGAAATAGCAAGTCTCAATTAGTTTCATCAAGTTTCTCATGATGAAAACACAGAGCTGTCTAACTCCAACGCAATTGAGGATTATGAAAAAGGGTTTTTTTTGTTAGAGAAAGAAAAAATATGGCATCAACTTTGAGAAACTCTGACTGTTGGGTTTGAAGAGTCAAGGCAGACTTTCAAATTTTGCATCATTTTGCCTTTTCTAACTGTAATTGTGAACACGCCACAGGCCTTAAGTCAATTACAGTCAGGAAATACGGAGAAAGAAATAGGAAATACAAATCTTGCATAGTTTTCCCTCTTTCCAGTGAAAAAAGGAGGCAAATGGGGTTGTCACCCTTCTGAAAAGCTTGGTCTGCTCCACAGAGAAAAATTTGAGCAATCCAAAAACATCCGCTGAAATTAAAAATTTCATGAGGTTTTTAAGAGCACACTTCTAAATAAGGAGCATGTTTCTTCGGTTTGGTTTTAAGCTTTTAAACGAAACAACGAACTGAAACATGAATGAGAATCCTAAAATGTTTGTCAGACATAGAAATGGGATATGGGTAACCTAGTTCTAGAAAATATCACATAGGACCAAGATCTGAAACTGATTTTAAAAGGGAGATGTACTAAATTATTAGACGACATAATGTTTGCAGAAGTTGAAAAGTTAAAGCATTTCTCAAATAATTCATCACAATATGACATAGATCTTTAGAGCAATCCATCAAAAACTAGATACTTTTCATGCTGGAGCTTAGCAGTAAGTCAGACATTTCCATCCCTAGAGGCATGCCGCTTGAAACTGTTTTTCAATTATTCTCACCATGATACAGAAGAGACTCAAACACAGGCAATGCCAGGAGTGTAAATAAAAGACTGACAGGTACAGGCTGCGTAAACATTATGTTTATTTCATACACATATAACTCAAAAAGAACATACTTAATGTCAACAGGATTCAAAAGAAGTGTAGTCACAGCAGGGTTGCTGCTGATACCAGCAGATTCAAAGGAACATGTCTTCAAAGTACTCATCAAATTCTTCCTCCCTAAACAGATAAAACAACCAGAACACAGAAATGTCAGTCTCTGTCATGCTCAGTGCTGACTTAAACGATTGAATGCTTCACATGGGAGAAGACCCCGAATAACTCTGGCAGTGTCAGTACTCTGCATGATATGCAATGATGTTGACTACCAACACTGGTACAGAGCACACAAAGAACATGGTGGGGAGCAGGAGGAAGACAAATTTAACTCACAAACAATTCAAACGTTTTGTAACTTTCCTGACCCGACAGGTTAAAGAGCTTAGTGGAGGGTCTAAGTGGTCTGCATAGAGAGAGCAGCAACCTATGAACTCTGTGAGAGAGTGACTGTCTCCAATCGTTTTACAGGAGGTTACTGGGTGAGATTTAGTGCCACTATTTTTAGTTAACCTCACCTTGATTTTTCCTCCACAGTGGGAGCAGGTCCTCGCCAATGCTCGGCCTCCGATTGGTCATCCGGTTCATTCCCACCTTCACTGTCTAATGGGAAAGTGTCAGAAGAGGTCAGTCACATCTCCAGGCAGAAAGACTAACTCAATATGTAACCATTGTTCACCAGTTTAAGCTACAGTTTGCCCTCTAAAAAGGAAGTTGGAGGGAGGAGAATATACTGTTCTTCAACTGCATGGCCTTCTTTCCCTACACACAGTTTTGTTGGATTATTTATGGTGTACAGAGACTCCCAATATATATTGATTAACATATTTCAGAGTATTTTAAAAGTCCCATTTTGGCCAGACAAACAGAGTGAAGGTGAAGTGCTGCGTATACTAGAATACTGCTAAAATAAAATACTAAAGTGAAGCCATCAGTCTGGCAACTATTTTCCAAATTAGACCTGCAACAGGACAAAAACAGATCAGCAATGGCAGTGAAAAGAGAAAAATAATCAGGGTGCTGCAATAGCCAACACCTCATAATGATTAAGATTGGGATATCAGAGAGCTATGCATAAACACATGTCCATTAGTTTTAATAAACTGAAGCAGCCTTTTATTGTTAGTAATATGTACTAAAGGTGGTTTTACAAGGCTCTGAATTAGGGGTTGTACTTGGGTTTTACATAAACCATTTTTGCATTTTAACTCCTGCTTTTCGTTCTTGTTAAAAAAAAACAATAACATTAAATAAAGACAATAATGACACTGTGAAATATGTGTTGTTGTTAAACTGAGGTTGTAATTGCCCAATTATAAGACCCATTAGGGACCAGATGTTTTATGCAAACCAAAAAATAAATAAAACTACTGGTTGTCCTACAGCAAATTTATTCACCCCACAGCAATGTGAAATTAATCCTAACGTGGGCTGAATGTTGCTGGTGACGGCAGATGTTGCATTATGCTCCTCCATAACTGTTAATGTCTGTAGCCCCTCTAGAACCTACGGCATACATTTAACATCAAAACCGATGTTTCATATATGGAACTAAAGCATAGAATACAACTACAGTGTTATGTATGAATATTAGTGGTGGCTGTGCTAAAGGTTGTCATAAAATGTGTAGAAAATAAATTTTACGCTTGCCCTTATTCACCCATTCATCAATCAAGACCCTGGTAGATACAAAACATGCACACAGGGCAAACCTATTCTTTGCTTCGTGCTGTTTGCACTGAGCTCAAAAGTACAAAAAAAGGTAATAAAGTCGAACAGAATTTTAAATAAAAACCTGTTAGAGAACACAGAGCCTCTGTCAGTCTGTTATAATTAACTGCAGGGATAATTGATGTTGACATGGTCTTTTTATTTTTAGACATCTGGAGTGTCAAGAGCGAACAGCTAGGTGAGAAGATCATGAACTGTCTGTCCAATGCGCATGTACGCTTTTAATTATGTAAAGTGCTTGTGTGTTTGAGTGTGTGTAAGAGTCTGGTTCGTACTGCCACCTTTGTCCGAGGTTGGTGACTCTGACTCAGAAGTGCTGGAAGTGGTGGAAGGGTCTGTAAAAAAGAACAAAAAATAGGGACAAAATGGAAACCTCAATTAACGCAATTGCAGAATTTCAAGAAAGATTGGCCGTCTGATGAGATTGTAGCTTTAGAGTACAGCATATTTGGCACGGATGGAAAAGAAGAAGCTTTTCACCTTTGTGCTTCTTGTATTTGTGTTTCTTTGAACGCTTCGTCTTCTTCTTCGGAGGTTCCCTGTTCTCTGCCGATACCCCTCCTTTTGTCTTTGTCTTTGCTTTCACCTCCTTCCTCCTAAACAGAGCCAAAAAAATCTCCATAATTAGCAAATGAAAAAAAAAAAAACTATTCCACTCTAACAAATACAATATGACAACCACATCAGTATTTGTGGAGCCTGTGGGCTTTATACAAATTTGTATCAAGATCTAGAATAAAAAATGCATTATTGCTGTATTGTATACGGTGTGCTCAGTCCATGGTGAACTGCCCTACTTCTAACTGTGGAGTGCACACTTTACAAATTTACCTTTGAGAGCAAAAAGTCCTACATTCAGAATATAAGAGATCAAATGTGTTGTAAATTGCCTTACTTGTGATGGTAGTTGAGTTTGAAAGAGCATTCTGGGCACAGACCTAGAACAGAAAGCATGGAGCATTATTACATCCAGCTCCCATGTGGTGTGAGCTACAAAAATATTCTTATGGTTGCTACTGTTATTAATGTAATTGCTGTGACAGCCATCATCAGGGTGCTGTAGTGTTAATTGTTGCACCTCTTACATCAGCTTAACTGTAACGTTGAAAAACAGACAAATGCAGTTTGTTTTGTATTCCAGCCATTAAATGTGCCATATTTGGTGGTTGAAATATGTTGAAATGAGCCATTTCCATTACTGTACAATTAGTGGCCTCTGTAATTTTCAGTGTTTCTAACACACACACGCAGGCACACACAATTACTACCTTATAGAATCGATGCAAAGACAGCCAAAACAGTGTTATGCTCAGTTTGAGTATACAAATAGTGTGTGGCCATCCAAAAGAGATAAACAGAGGCTTGTTTTTTATTTTTATTTTGTAACTGCTGTTGTGCTGTTTTCAATTAAAGAAGTTGAATGTTGGATATGTTTACCACTATGCTGCATCACCTCTTCTTTTAACAGCATTCTCAAATGTTTGTTTTTTTATTTTTATTTTGAGTCCTTGGTTCAGAAGGCCGCTTTCCATTTCTTAACAGATATTCAATTTTTGATAAGATACTTGGTTTAGAATTAGCACAAACTGGGCATTACTCTTAGTTCCAAACAAAACAAAGGAAGCAACACAGCTTGTTAAAATAACTTGTTCCACCATTTCACTGATTTGACTCTGATGAGTGGGTCTTCAAATAACAGTAATCATCTAAAGTGGATTCTCTGAAGGATGACCTTATTTTATTTAGTTCTTAATGTTAACGGCCCCACACGCACACAGAAAGGCTTTTTACAAAGAACGATAGCGCTTACGGAGTTTGACTAAAGCATTCCTCTTCTCCCCGTGTTCGACATAGGCAAAATTCACCTCCCAGCTTTTGAGGCCATCCTCCTTCTCACAGCGTTTGTTTCCACACTGGAACTGACCTGAAAGGGAAGACAGCTTTCTTTTTTGTACTAAAGCAGCAGACTAGAAAAATGTACTGCAATCACCACTTCTTAACATTGAAACGAGTTAGCTTTTTATTTTGTATTCAGTCTTTTGCCATAGTTACGCATTGAGAGGTAAAGTTCAGAATACCACAGAAACCTGACAGAACGTGCTCATAATCCTGTAAGGAAAGAAATAGTCACCATGCAGAAATAAGCTGTGGAAGCACAGCAGAGAGGATAGGTAGAGAGCTGTAAAAAAGTTTTATTTCAGGACTGAGAATTTTAAACAACATTTCAAACCCTTCAGCTCTCTCTCATCCATTTTCTCCACACCTTCCTCCGAATCAAACCAACTCTTTTCGATCCCTCACCTCATGCTCCCAGGCCACCTTCCAGCCACTGAACTGCCTGACTATTATCCCTAGAGGAGATTATGGCTGCACTGATCTGGTCTTCGGGGTTCCTCCAGATTGAAACAGAGGGAATGCGTCAGAGAAGACGTTTCTTGGCACAGACGTGAGAAATGGTCATCTGTCAGAGGAGAGTCCAGCCTACCCTTACCTGCCTGGGCTCTAATCTCTATATTAGGATGAGATGATGCTGGCCTGTTGCCACTCGAGCTGGGTGGTAGACTTGCTTTTCACATGCTAGATTTAAAGACATGATGTAAGCAGAAAGACTTTCATGGATCCACGTCTGCATTTTAATCACTAAATTGGTTTCTAGAGGAACAACTCTACTTTTATTTTATTAAGAGAAAGTTTAAATCCAATACGTATATTCTACATCCCTAAGTAGGTAGTTTAATGTAAAGATAAATATTCAATTAATTTCTGGTACATATTGCTGCATTGATTCATCATCCTTTAAGAAAGTTTTCTTCTCATCTTGCATGATATATGCACATTTATGCGCACATATAAATATAAGCATATATTATTACTTATAAAACATCTATTGCATATTATACATTTTCACTGATTCTGTGTTTACATGCTTAAAAAACAAGGTTAAAAGGGGACATTTAAAAAAAGTGTTTGTTGACATGAAGCAGATACTCTCACACATGATGTCAGGTGACCATCACGCGCTCAGTGAAAAAAAGCTGACAACCGGTTGGCTGAGTAAACCCCTTAAGAGGGGAAACTCCTTTTCTCTTACGTCAATGGTTGATAATGCCACCAGCCAGGAGCCAGAGATCAGGGAAGATATTTATCTCATGACAGATGGCCGCATGATTAACAGTAACTGGACAAAGCCAAAGGTCTGTGACCCCAGGTCTGACAGCATTCATGTTGTATTTACTCTTTAACAACTCTTAAAAGTTCACAAAGGACCCATAATTGTCATTAATATAACAAAATCAATGTTATATAAAAGCAAGTTAATGAATTATTTAGTTCAAAGAAAACATTTTAAGGTCTAATAATATTTCTCTCTCTGGCTGGTGTTTGAAAAAATACCATTGGAACTTATTACTTTCCATTAAGCTCCAGAAAGGAGAGCTATTATCTTAGGATACTAGCACCGAGTCGAACTGGAGGACACATCCAAAGCAGGATATAGCTGCTCCACAAAGCACTGCTGTTGATTTTTGTTTTTCCCATGACCACTACACTGAGGAAAATACGCTTTTGAACTGGGTTCTGATAACAAGCTGGATGGCCTCTCTCCTCTTTAGTCCCGAGGACATAACATCCATGACTTCTCTGAAACGTTCAGAATGGAGAGTTTCTGCCGCAGTCCAGAACTAACAGACTCACACCCAGAGGGAGCATGGATATTTCTTAATATTGTATATATACAACCCCAGCTCTAAAGAACAAAGCTAGAAATATTCTTTACACTCAAATGTAAATGTATAGATATGTTTATAATTGCTATAGCCATGACATTTGAGTTTCCACAATTTGGCCAGTTATGCTCACTAGCCTCAGTATCCGTATACATAAATCTGAAATACTAGAAAAAATAACGAGCACATAAATGACTGCTCCTCCAACCACAACGTCCCAAAGTGGATCAGCTCTAGTTTCATCCTTTCTGTCTTTTACATGAACCAGTAGTCGAAAGTATTGATCTTAGCTTCGACACAGTCTGGTATTTGTGTAAAGAGAAACAGCATATCAGACATCTGACATAGCCAGCAGTTCTGCCTATTGCTTGTTTCATCTCTGTTTACCATCAAGAAACACTCAAGGTCAGTGTCATCACTGGCTGCCTTCACCGCTAGGCTGAGTAACTTTAAATGCTCTGGAGTCTCGTTATGTCAAAAACTTAATTCCACAGAATTTATAATTCCTACAGGCAAGTAAATAACATGAGAGCAGTTGCAGAGGCCTCAAAGTTGCAGTTAGCAGTCAGTCACTGAGAGGCTGTGGAGGTCCCTCAGATCGGGTTCCTCCTCTGTGAGTGAGTGTGGAAAGGAAAACACATGTTTTTAGCTATTCTTTACAGCAAGTGCAGTTACATAATCCAACAATAAGCTTTTAACAGGAGGCCCACGTGAAAAGGAGCGTAGCCCCAACTACATCTACCCTTTGACCTCCTTTTGACAGATATGCTGAATCTCAAATTATACCAGAGGGGGAAAAAAAAAACAGGGAACATGAACTGGAGTGAAGAACTGCATGCCTCAGGGAACAGATGAACATCAGGTTCACTGTGCCACGTTGTTGAGACAAATCTAAAATCCGAGCTGCTACTTGTAAAGAATCACCCATTGCACTGTAATTTAAATCCTCCTACCAGATTTTTCTTTACTTTGCACAGCTACAGGGGTTTAAATTTGTCTCTTAAGTCTCTTAAGGAAAGGGTTCAGAGGGACACACACAGATTATTGTTTTTGAAGATAGCGAGACTTTACTTGATGTGGCTTTGATGCGCTTACGCGTTTTATTTGTAAAATATTGAAGAAAAGCTGTGTGTGTGCTTACATCACACTCAGACACACTCAGTGTTGCTACCATGATCAAAGTGAGAACAAAGGTTATGTACTTCTGCTTTATGTCCATACTGCTCATTTAATGTTAAACCCTCTGTATTTTAATGGGATGTTGTGATTGGTGGGGTATTATCACATTATGTTCTAATCATAGAGCTTATATTTAAGATGGCTATTGCCTTCAGATTTGAAAAGTGAAGCCTATATGGAAGTGCACCCTTTCTTATACAATCAATGCACGTGATGTCATCAGACATGTGACTGGACTTGGGTAACGCCCAATGATTGGCTCGATGATGTGGACTGTTTTAACTGGCTCAATATCTGTTGTGCAACTGGCTGTGCCTACAGATTTGGTAAGAGGTCTTTTTTTCTTTTCACAAACCCCCAAAAACATCAAGAGAAAACAGCCTGAGGTTTTCATGCTATCCCACTGAGCTGTCAAACTCAAGGAAGCGTAGTAAGGCACCAGCAATCACAGAACACAAGACAATTAAGCAAATAGGATATTGAGAAGTTATATGAACAACTAAACTTTTTTTTTATCACAAACCCAATTAAAGAAATTAGAGCGATTGTGGAAGTTTTAGGAACATGTCATTGGACCACAGACAAAGAGCCACAAGCATGTCGTAGAAATACATTTATTGTTTCATGACTTCTGGAAAATCTAGTGACGCAAAAAGTGCTATGGGAGGACAAACCAGCGATCCAAGGAAGAAACTATCCTTTTTGTGCTGCACAGACCTTGGTCCAATATCACATTGTGACCATGAAGGGAAGGGTCAGGGTTCTTACTGATCCTTATTGCATGGAGTGTGGTCAGCATTACCTAACACCATCATGACCTATGTGCCACTCAGAGCAGGGATGATAAGGGGACTGTTAGCTGAAGAACAGTCCTCACAGTCCTATCAGGAAATGCAGGATCAGTTTAAATAGTGAAAGTTCAGATGTTTTCCTCTCTAATGTATCGGTAAACAAAAGTCCAGTCTGGCCATCTGACAAGCACAAACACGTAAGCCCGGCTGACATCAATCAATCCACGTGGAACTATTAGTAATCAAGTTAACCTCCAATCTTTCTTGCCTCCATCTGTGCCTTAAAATATAATCAAATTAATTTTATGTCCCGTTCAGATATTCTCATACAAACATAATTTTGGCATTAATAATAATAATATATCCATCTAACATACTCCGATAAGTGTAAATTTTTATAATTTTGGTGACCCCAACACTGCATCTGTATTTTTCTGGAAATTATTAATATACGCAACCCAGAAAAGTGATAAAATACAAAGCATCCGACCTATCCAATCCCACTTCCTGTGGAGTACTGCATCAGGACATGAACTGTCAGAGACCGAGATTACAAAGTCTTAATCTGGAACAATATATTGGCTTAGTCAACTTTCTCAGACACACCTTACAATGCTGCGGTGTAAACAAAAAACAAATACAGGTCCTCAGACGAGGCCAATGCCCCTTTTTACAAATCGCAAAGCAACTAATTTGGATCCACAGAATAATTCATAGTGCTCTCCCTTCATTCCACAGCATAGGGATTAGTTCCATGTAACGTGTGCGTGTGAACCTAGGCTCAAAGCATGTCCCTGAGCAGACAGAGGAGGTTTACTCTTGCTGAATTGCAGGCAGTGTCCTTCCAAGAAAAGCTAAAAATAATTAGTGACTGTCACACAAAGGAGTGGTTGACAGAGAGGAGTTGTGCTAATCATCAAACTATTCCTCTGAGTAGTGCACAGGTAGGCTGCAGACGATATGCATCAACACAAACCTAAGTGTTGGGAGTGAGTCAGGTTGGGGTGATCAGCACTCCCAAAAGGCAACCAAAAATAAACAAAACCAAACAACAGAAAAACAGAAAAGTAATAAAAAATCCCTGAGGAGAGCATGCTATTAAATACTGAAAATAAACTAAAGTGATTAAATAAAATGTCTCCTGTGAGGACAGGCTTGTTATGGGAGGTAACTGAAGTATGTAAGACACGACAGTGAAAAGTGTCTTTATCTCTATCACCATCTAGTGGAGAGCTTTGTTGGCCATGGACAAGTAAACAGGGAGTTAAATCCATTTAACTTAATAATTTAACTAGCACAGCACACTAATTGGTGTTTATTTAGTAATACATAATGACAGAGAGTAATATGTCATATGAACTCATGTTCTTTTGAGGTTTCAATCAGCTCAAACCGGTACAACCAGATCTTTCATTCTATTCTGTTTTCCTGACAGCCCCAATTCATTATTTTTACAATCATGTAAACATGGATTACATCTATAGCACATTAACAGGAGTCATTTTTACCTTTGCCAGAGACAACTTCATTCTCAGTCCGCCAACGAAATCCAAACTATATGGAACAAATTTAAACACATATGTGTTGGTTAGCAAGCCATTCAGAGTTTTCTTGGCCTTTATTCAAATTAATTAGACAAATCGGATTTATATGTACATTTTAAGGCATAATAATTATGTAATTACTTTTCATGCGTATGTACTGTATAAATGCATTCATGGGCAGAAATCTCCCAATTTTAATAATTTGTTGTTTCACCAGTGAGTGACCAAGTTAAGGTCATAAAAAGTGTTGAGTAGGCTGTATACATAACTATTTCTAGATAGAAAACTCAAATACTAGCATTTTAAAAACAGTATCTAACTACTGTGGGATCCCCAATTATTCCGAATCAGGGACCTTCGATTTTGCAACACAGTCTGATTATCACATGAGCTTAAAAGAAAGACGTGAATGGGGAATTCTTGATCCACTAACTACACGAGCTGCTGGGCAGAGCTGCATTCACAATGACTCTCAGTTTAACACTCTTTCATTTTTAAAGATTGGCCTCAGACCAGAATGGCCCAGTGGCCACTCAAAGCAGAGCACAACGCCAAAACCCATTATCCCCCCAACTTTTGTCTACAGAGGGCTAGTAAAGATGGAGATTAGTGTGAGCCAGCAAATATTATCCTTTACACTTGGCATCAGCACAGGGACAATTAGTGTAATCTTTCACACAGCTAAAGTGGGCTGCAACCATGGAGCATTCCACTGTGACCTGGCAACTGTGGCTGGGCGTACAGTCTCTGTATTATTTTTTTGTAATAGTTTTAACTTATGTTTAAATGTATCTAACATTTAAAAGGTGTCGATTATTAGCATTTATTCCTTTACTCTCACCTTGTTTTCCTTGTATCTGCTGAGGTCAGCTATGCAGTACTCCTTGAAGAGCTTGTCATAATACTTCTTTGCCAGTTCTTTTTCCCTGGGGGGTTCATAAGCAGTAAGTTATGGTACTGCGCTACTCACGGCATCCTGTACTACAAACATGTTTTCAGAAGAAAGAATATATCAAAACAAACTGAAAAGTGAAGATGCGTGTGTGAACTGCTGACGTCAGATGATCACCATGTCATGTCTTCCTCATCCTCGTCCTTCCAGAGAAAACGATGATTTTCACGCAGCACATCCAAATCCGTTTTGTCTTTAGACCTAAAGGATACAAAAGGTTAGAGGGCGGCATTTAGAGCTATTGTCAACTGCAGTCAATTGTTAGAAGGATTTTAAAAAAACGTGTCTATCGTGTAGTGTAATACAAAAACAAATTCTCATTTCTCATCAAGTCTTCTTTACAGCAAACTGATTTTCAAGTTGGGGCAGAAAGCTTACGCGGAGCGTCGGAAGTCGGCCATCTGTCCTCCATAATACAAAATGTAATCGCCGACAAACTTCTTATGCCGCTCAAACTGGAGTCGTTTGTTTAGGATAATTCTTTCTGTGCAAACCTGCTCTCTGAATTGTAAAAACACAACCCTCACTTTTTTTATGTCTTAGAATGAATAGAACACACCTTTTTAATCATCTCCAGCTTATTCATACATAAACTATAAAAAAGCACCAGATCAAGGTAAATGAAATGAGGATACAGCATTCATTGATATCAGGTGGGCTCTTCTGTTCCTTGCTTCTTCTCTGAAAAACAGGAACAAAAGAAAATCATATTTAGCAAAATTTGACAACAACGACAGAATTAACCCCCCTTTTAAATCTGCCTTTCTGGTGAAAATAAATTTGGGGATATAGATAAGTTCAGTACCTGTCCACTTCATTAGAATGCAAACTGCGGTGAGCCAGCTTAGACTGTCCACCTTTGTGGAACGGCTTCTGTAGGATTTCCTCCTCTCGCTTCCTGTCAAATGCACCCAAGAAGCCAACAAGTTTGTTAGTGGTGACACAATTAACCCACATCAATCACAAACTTAATTATTTGATGAAAGTAAGATGGTCAACAAAATACATTTTTCAAGGACACTTTCCTCATTTAATGAATGCAGTAACTTTCATGTTAGCTTTTGGCAACACAGTCACACACTTACATAAGTGTGGAGGAGCAAAAAATCAATGTGGGTTATGAACAGAATTCAATACTCTTTTATTTTACCTCTTAAGGGCTGATTCAGAGTGCTCACCCTGTCCATCATCATCGCTGAAGTCAGAGTCATAACCACCACTTCCGTGAACCTGAAGAAACACAAAAGATCCTTTCCTTATGTAAAAGTAGAAAACAATCTTCTCCATATGAAAATATCAGTACAGCTCAGAAATCTTTGGTACCAATGAATTGCAAGCAATGTATACATTTTTAGACATTAAGAAAAAGCTTTGTCATACCTCTTTAAATCCTCTTATGCTGCTGGATGAATGCTTTATGTTGTTGCCAAGCTAAATCAGTCAAGACTTACATTCAAGCCAATCTTCCTTTTCTGACTCTTGATCACACATTTAAGACTAAAACAACTTCTTGTGAAAAACAATCTAGTGATTTCAGGATTCCTTTGATAGATTTAATGTCTAAAAATACCAGTACTTCTAAAATAACTGCACATTTTGGTTTGTTTATGTTTTCAGCTGACAGAACATTAACATTGGCCCCATTTTCCCCCCATAGTTTGTGCTATTATGATGCCATCCTTCTGTGCCTTTCTGTCAACATTGAGTTCCTGGCGTTCACTCTCAGTTCCCCACTTGGTTAAGTGATTTTCACTTTGCCAAAATATTAAAGGTTTATTTGATCCCAAATAAGTGAAGTCATACGCATTGGCCTGCGTGTGCATGTTCATGATCTACCGAAACGTTCATCACCATATTTGTTCATGCTGACTGTAACCGATGAAGCAGTCAGAAAAAGACTCTTAGTAAAAGCATATGTCTCTTGCATACGAAACAAAGACACGCTCACTGTTAAAACTCTAATATATTTGTTTACATGAAACAGTTTGGAACTCAAATATCTCATAGCTTACCTTCACAAGATTATCCATTTATTCGCCGACAATTTCTGACTAGATCTGAATTGTTTACTAAATCTAATGTACGTCGCCAGATGATGTCGTAAGAAGCGAGTCGCAAAATGATGACGCATACTGCCGTCACGGCTCATCCTTTCTTTGGTGAAACTCAAGAATAAGTTAACAAATGTTCATATTTATTTCAATTGAATTTTGGTAGGATTTCACCTTGACGCAAATAATAATAAACAAATTATGTTTTTGTTAAAAAACCTATTAAATTAGAAAACGAAACCAATATTTTGCATTTTTATTTTCTCAGGTTTTGGAACCCAAACGATGTCCTTAGAGCCAATAATGATTAAATAATAATACAATTATTACCATTGCCAACAGTTTATGTTCGTTTATGTGTGACAAAACGCAAGTTTATCCTGTTTTTTCAACGTCAGCATTTTGTTTTTTCGTCATCATTTCATGCTATCATGAGAAAAAAAAAATTATAACATTGCAGAGAAATGCTTCATGTGTTTTTTAAAATATAACTTAAAATTAAAGCAATGTGCCAATTGTCTTGCGGTCTCATAATTTAATTCTGTAAGTCAAATGAAAATGTGGACGTATACAATTATGATAAAGGCCAAACCAATTTTCCATGAATAGAGTGGATAAAGGTTTATTTAAACTTTCAGTTTTTAATGGGGGGTCAGAGTAAGGTTATGGCCAAGGCCCTGGGGGAGTCGTCATTAAAACAAGGGATTCTCTTGGGAGCAGTACATTTTGTTGATCGAGCATCATCACAGATAAATAAGTGTTTTTTTATTTTATATGTTACTCCTGTAATAGGCCATTTTCCTTTAAGTCCTTGTTTTCTGAAACATGTTTTTGGTTTTTCATTAATACCCAACCCCCATCCTCCTGCTTGTTTTCTCCTTTTCTTAAAAAGATAGTTCTGTATTGTGTTTTCAATGAAAGGCACAGGGTCACATGCGGTGATGCCATGTCTATATCCTTTCCTTGAGTAGGCCTGGTTTAATGATGATTGCCAAATGATATATCAGCTGTGACTCTCATCCATTTGAGACAAAGTCACTTTTGCAAGGTATAGTCCAATGAGAATTATATTGGAAAAACACTGGTGGAGGGTAAAACACTCTGACTTCCATTTTGCTACTAACTGATTGGCTCTTTAGTGTTCATACTGTTAATCCTGACTGAGGGACAGAAATTGCTCGCAGGCCTCTGAATAGATGAAAAATGAAGGCATCGTTATGTCTTTGATCGTTTGAGGACAATTCGGTCCTTGAATTATGATAAATTATAGGAGTGAAAGGTCACCACAGTCTGGGAACAATTCTCCAGATTTTTATTATTTCATGTGAACTTAACAAATGAATAAATTCGGACTCCAAAGAAAGAGGAAGATAGAAAGGAATCCTCATTTTCATTTGTTGTTTTAAGATAAAACATAAAATTTCATGAAAATAATTGCTGTTTGCCATGTCTTCTGCTTAGTGGCTATGGTGGACGCCTGTCCTTTCATTGTAAATGTCATTATCTTGCCAAAGCAGAGAAGAAAAGAGGTGGCATTTCAATGAGTGGGGCAGGTGCATTTGCTCGGAATCTCATGAATAGTCGCTTCCCATTAGCCATGCACGTCTCTGAAGCGTGCATAAAAAATAGCTGGCAGTGCTTACACAGAAAAGCGCACCTTAGGGCTTCTACCCCTCCTCCTCCATCTCTGTTTGGTCCTTTCTCCTTCTCTCTTATGGGTTCTCTCCTTTCTTCTTTGGCGACGACACACACGACTACTTAACTGGAGGCGATGAACTATTAAGAAGCAGGCGGTTTCTTTTTCCAATGCTTTTTCGAGAATAAGATGTTCTGTTTCATGACAAAAAATTGACATGTTTTCCGCTTGGATGTCCCGTATTTGTAATCCTGTGCGTCGCAGAACAAATCTGCTGGAGAGGTCTTTTCCTGTTGAGACACAAGGAGCATAGACACAAGCCTGCATCAAAGCGGCACCTTCTATAATTGCAAAGACATAAGACAAATTGAGTAGACGTATACGAAACCACGTTAAATCGCTTTGAGGGTTTTTTTTTTTGTTTTTTGGGGAAGTCTGGTCGTTTGCAGCTTTTGCCTGGAAGTTGCCTGAACTGGAGAGACAGAAGTAATGGGATACCCAGTCGGAGGATGGAGAAGATGCTCGCTCCTGTTTTGGATCGCTGCTGTCAGCTTGGTGCTGTGTGACGGACGGAGACTGAGGCAGCCCAGATGCCCCTCGGGATGCACTTGCACTAAAGACAATGCTCTTTGTGAGAATGTCCGATCCGTGCCCCACACTTTCCCGTCCGACGTCGTCTCACTGTAAGTGTTGTTGGAGTGGAGTGTGGCAGGACTCTTCAGACTTTATGTCTTTGTTCTAAGTTCACAATAATGAACTATGACAAAGGTCCCTGCTCTTCCGAATACACGTTTCTTCTTCATCACATTTTAATAACATTTTCCTTACCCAAGTCCTCTCTTTCTGTTCATTCAGATCTTTTGTCAAGTCGGGATTTAATGAAATCCCAGGAGGGAGCTTTGTTCACACACCTCACCTTCAGCTACTGTGAGTATCTATCTATCTATCTATCTATCTATCTATCTATCTATCTATCTAT
>CAJRST010010001.1:7070737-7275144 GCA_907169785.1 Menidia menidia
TCTATCTATCTATCTATCTATCTATCTATCTATCTATCTATCTATCTGTCTCCCTGATTATTTGCATAGCAACTGAAATAAATGCAGATTACAAAGGGGGGTCTCCATAATGGTGTCAAGATTATGCAATACACCACATGGCTACCACAGCTCACTGTGAGGACAACAGAGTGTGTGTTGTTAAGTGCGTTGTTTGGAAGAGTGAGAGAGAAAAACACTGACCTTGTTCCTTATTTTCCAGAGGAAATCATAAAACAAATATGTCAAACGATGCCAGCAATCTTTGTTTGCAGTTGCAGTATTTTAATTTAATATTGTGGGCCAAATCACACCTCACTCTACACACATCTGTCCCCAAGCATCAGTTTTGCTTTGTAGAATATCTTTCCTGTCATCCGTTGCTTCATGGCCTCAGATGACACTTAGTGATTGAATGTATCTTCAATCAGCCCGTATTTTAAAATAAAGAGCAGATTCTTCATTGAGGCAGAAGCTCGTATATCAATCAATCAAACTTCCATTTTTAAATGTTTGTTTTTCAGATAAGAAAATAAGATATAGTTGGTTGAGGACAAAAACTGTTTAGCTTCTTGTTATTATTTCTTGTTATTTTTCTTAACAGATTGTTCACAGCAAACTCATTTGATTTAATTGACGAAGATGCATTCCAAGGTTTACCACATCTGGAATATTTGTAAGTGTTTTGATTTTTACTCATGAACGGAATACACTTTAAGATTTGACTGAATTTTTTGTGCACTTGTTTAACTCCCAGCTCTACTAAAACTGAATCCACGTGTGCCATGTTTTAATGATTTTTTAAAAATGTCTTTAAAACACATTTGTCATAGCATACATTTACTGCATACAGTGCTATATAAAACATTCCTCATGATAATATCTCAGAGCCAAAGGGATGATAGATGCAGCTCTTAAGATCACAGCAGGTGAAAGTGTGGGTATGCTGTACAAGATTACTATTTCTGTTATTTCTATTGGCCTGTTTAATTGCTCCATGTCATTCACAGATTCATTGAAAACAACAGAATTGCATCAATATCACCCAATGCTTTCAGAGGCCTGAAGACATTGATACATCTGTGAGTATTTTGTCTTTAAGGGCGTCCTGTTGAAGAAATGGGATTTATCTTTCTGCTATCCTCTACACATTCTTGGTAAAAATACATTTGTCAAAAGCAGTATTTTGGGAGGGAAAGTACAGTGATACTATATATATTTATTTTAAACCAAACTGTGCATCTGTTTCCATTTTCTGTCACTGAATCTCTTTGTCATAGTCTGGAATGCAAAGGTAGGCGGAAGTACTGCTGTCAGATTGCAAGGTGACTGTCTGAAGGTGTCAGCTGGATCGGGTTGCAAATGGGAGAAAGTGGATGGTTCATTCCCTTAGAGTACCAAAAGAAAAGAATGATTCAGTCATTTGGCAATAGTTCTGAAAAAGAATATTTTTGTAAATGTCAATTGATATAAGATTTATATGAATTATGTATGATAAAGCACAATGGATAAACATCTGTTTATCAAAGAACTTTGTCTCAGAAATACCAGAAAATCACAAGGAAAGAAAAATAGACCAATCTATTTTAGATTTTGTTTGAGTGTCATAAACCGCAGAGCTGGTCAAAACTAAAGGTAGCCGGAAATACGAGGGACCTGTAGGTCAAACCTAAATTTAGTCATACTGTAACTATAGACTGGGCGACCCATAAAATGTCCCTGACACGTTGAAAGGTTGACCCTGCATGTGTCCAGTTCATAAAGAGTAGTGCAGTTCAATGCTTTCACCTGAGTGCAATTGTAAGTATGAGCTTTTAACTTCTCTGTTTAGGAAATGCACACTTCGGACAAAGAAACATTGACAGGCTAAATTGATTTTAGTTACAAAAAACTAAAATGTTATGTAAGTAACATATGTAAGGATGTTACTTACATACTTAGAACTTAGAACCATTGGTGTTTCATCTTGAGAATAACTTCCGAGGTTCAAACTGTCCAAGAGTATGTAAAAACCTACAGAAGATTAGAACTTTCTCTAGACTCCGTCAGCCTCCTCAAAAACTGTCTGGGCCAACAGATGCTTCATTCAATCAAAACCTCACATTTTGGAAATCTTGATTAGCTCTTTTTTGTCAAACTGACCAGTTCTGCAAGTTCAGCATCACATCTGGATGCAGAAAAAGTATTGGGTTGCGCCAAGGTGTACAACTTTCACACAACAAAGTAAAAATTGCCAATATGTGTGGTCCTTTTAAATGCATCCCCATGGGTAAATACATTATTAAAGGGCACAGGCAAAGGTCCTGCTGGCAACCTGACTGCTCAAGTCCCATCCGTATTGAAAGCAGATTTTTGCAGAGGCTCAAATAAAACAGCCTCTTTTCCCTGAGCAACCAACACTAAAATGAATAATTCAGTCTTGATCTTTTTCTCTTTTGCCATTTTTGAGCTCAGTTCAGTTCTCAAACAAACCATCTCTGTTGGTGCTGTGTCTGTTGGTCAGTTTGAAATGGATGATGAAAAAGATGTCCTTTATTTGAGAGCACTTTCGATGGTTTAGACCATTTAAGGTGGTTAAGAGAAAAAATGATAAAGCAGGTTTTCAGTGGTTAATGTTACCATCAATGAGGGCAGGAAAAAATATTACTCTTTTAGAAATTTGCTGAGACACTGCTTGGAATCAGTGTAAGAAAAGGGGAAACAGCATTATGTGGACTGTTGTGCCAGTTTCTTTTTGAACAAAACGAACTGGCACATTAACGAGAGCGCTGCAAGAGTAAAATTTGACCAATTGCTGCTTGATAAACAATGTCAGGTTCTCTGAAGTGTGTCACATTTTTTAATTCAATGCTTGTTGATGATTCTCTCCATTTTCTTTCAGACAACGTGATTGTGTTTTTTTAAATCTGTTTATTTATTAATTTTAAAAAGTTATAACTTTTATATGTGGATGCAGGACTGAGTATGATTCCTGGAAGTGTTTGTGAGTGCATCCAGTGGTTTCCACTATAAATAGTGCCTATTTGTACAGGAGGCCTGCCTCACCGGAGCACAGAATGCTTTCTATTCATCCTGGTTTTAGGACTTCTCCCTTTGTAAGGCGATTACTTAAGCTTCTCTGAGTCCTTTGATGATATTTTGTACTGTGACTTCTGAAGCTGTTGAGCTATTTTAATTTTCTGTTGAACTCTTCCATTTTGACCTCTGAAGGACCCTTTAGACCTGTTGCCCTTTAACCTTCTGAGATATATGATGTTCCCACATGAACGTTTTTGCTAGCATTAAACTGAATTTTTCCTTTTTTTTCCTCAGAAAAATGTATCTTCTTATTTCATTCATATAATTTCAAACCCATTTGATTTTATATCTTAGGTACTCCGATAATAAATTGTGTGTATGCTTTAAAGTCTGGAGCCCTACAGATTTAGTCTATCTTTTGTCTTTTCAAAACCATACAAGCAACCACTGAGAGGTGCAACATATATCTAAATAGAACTGACTACTTCCTGCAGAGATACGGTCAGCTCCTAATTCAATCACTATGTGTATTTTGTTCCTCTTTGCTGATTAGGAGTCTGGCTTACAACAACCTTGAGACACTGCCCAAAGATGTTTTCAAGGGCATGGATGCTTTGACCAAAGTGTGAGTGTGTGTTTTAAATCATATTGCCAACACTTGATCGAGAAAGCAGGTATGTACTGGGTGTTTGTAGATTTTCATTTCAGCATCATCTGTCTCAGAAAACAGCATATTTAGCTTTTGAGTTTAGTTTAGATTGAGATGAGTTAGTGTGAATGAAAAGTTAAAGCAGCTATATCAACTTTAATAGAGCATAAAGAGGCAGTGGTTTTAATTTATATTTGCGTCCGAATATCAACATTGTGGAATAAAATAACACGAAGTAGAATAGAGAGAGTTTGTGGGTTGAAATGGTGGAGACAAATCTTTCTCGAACTTTCACCCTTTTCTTCTGATGTCACAGTACTAAAACGTAAAGGAGAAAAAAAGATTTTTTAAAGAGGCCCTTCTGTGCTGCAATAAAAAACATAAAAAGAGGATTGAAAGAAGAAGAAAAAGGGGAAAGCGTGGGTTAGGATGCCAGAATGTCTGGGTGAATGGTAAACAAGTCGATCAGAGGAAAAAGAGCTCCTTCCTTTTGTCGCACTGACACAGCCCACTGGACCAATGCCAGTGTTTGTGGATGCAGTAGTCTTATCCAAGGTTAATAACTATTCAGACAGAAAGTGGGTGATGAGCAGGAAGTACTCAAGAGATGGGACGCTTGTTGTGGCTTTGTTGGCTTGCCGCCAAAGTCTAAACAATTACACAAGAGGCACAGAGTGTAGCAGCCTGAACAGAAACTGAACAGTGACAGGACATAAACTTAAAAAATAAGAGCTGTTTAAAAGGTAAAAATCATTTATAGTATGCCTTAAGGGTTTTCTGGTTATTTATGGAATTTTAAAAAATGATTTATGCATCCAGGGATCTGCGAGGGAACAATCTGATTTGTGACTGCAAGCTGAAGTGGCTGGTGGAGTGGATGCATCACACCAATGCCACCCTGGACCAGATCCACTGCAGCGGCCCACCCATTCAGCAGGGGAGGAAGATTAATGACCTAATGCCGGATCACTTTGACTGCCTCACCGCAGGTTCTGCTACTGTTGTACAAACCATACTGTAAAACACTTTTCTCTCAAATCTTACTATTGGCCTTATCAGCCGTTTCAGTGCTGACATGACAGATGTTGTTAAAGAATAGGAATACTCTTCCTGTGTGTTTCTGCAAGAATCTGTGAGGATGAATCACATTTTGTAGATAAAGGACAAAGTTTACTGTTGTGTCATCCTTTTGTAGAGTTTGCTTCCTATCAACTGCTGAAGTTTGAGTCGATTTCTGTGGAGGCGTTCACCTTTGATACGGAGCAGTATGTGGTGTTTGCCCAGCCCTTTGCCGGGACATGTAGCTTCCTGGAATGGGATCATGTTGAGATGACCTTCAGAACTTATGACACCATTGAAAGTGAGTTTAAAAAAACAAGCCAGGAGCACAAAGCACACTGGATATGTTTTCACCTCAAAGGACAATGTTTAATCATGGCTAAATCAATAATGAGAGCATCAACAGTTAAGATACAAACCTATTTTATTTTGTAAGCATGTTTAAAAGTGAATTTAATTTAATGTATTTTACTTTGATTTTTCACCAAGCTCTTCACAAATTACTTTTGAAGAGTCAAGTACCAAATCTGTAAGTAAGTCCATCGAAAAGCTAATAAAGAAAGATGGGACATGTAAATAGGAAACCATATGATGAAACATTGTTATTTTCTGATGGTTTTAGCTAATAACCTAACCAACTTGAATGGAGTTGCTCAAGTTTTCTCAAGTTTAGAAAGAGCATCTTTTTTAAAAACATTTTTAAAGGATTGTTCCACCCTTAAACTGTCTGAGTGACACAAAGAAAATGCCAAAACTAGCAATCTATTAATACAAGGATCCTGTGACCAGTGCCAGAATGTCTCATGTGTTTCTTCTCTTGTGCTGTTTAGGCACCTCCACTGTTGTCTGCAAGCCCATGGTGATTGACAACCACCTCTTTGTCATCGTGGCCCAGTTGTTTGGAGGCTCACATATATATAAACGTGACTCCTCTGCCAGCAAGTTTATCAAGATCCAGGACATTGATATACTGAAGATTCGCAAGCCCAATGACATTGAGACATTTCTGATAGACGGAGAGTCTTTTTTCGTCATCGCTGACAGCTCAAAGGTTTTTCCCTCACTTTGCTCTTTCCATTATTCAGAAGTATTACAGTTGTACACAGGTGTAATCTCTTTTACAAATTAGGGTACCGTACCTACCAGTACTTTCCCCAGTGTTCTTCTGTGTACCATATCGGCTTATTTCTGCTCCTGCTAATTTCTCCTTCCTTGCCAAATGTGTGCATATGCTGTCATGTATGCTTGGGGACATTGGGGAAAATTCAGGAACACACACACACATTTTGTGTCTTGTGGCAAATTTACAATTTGCTGATGTACTTTTTTTACTTTCGTTCTTGAACAATCATATTTGAATATCTCTGAAGGACACTGAAAATATGCTTGTCACATTAAGGATATGTTTTTAAATAAAGTTGGAATGCGCAACCATTTTTTGTTCATGTGTGTCTTGCAGGCTGGCTCTACAACTGTGTACAAATGGAACGGCAATGGCTTCTATTCCCACCAATCCCTCCATCCATGGTACAGGGACACAGATGTAGAATATCTGGAAATCTCCAACAAACCCCACCTGATTTTGTCCAGCAGCTCCCAGAGACCTGTTGTGTACCAGTGGAACAGAAGCCAGAAGCAGTTTGACCGCAGGACTGATATACCAGACATGGAGGACGTCTTCTCTGTCAAACACTTCCGGGTAAAAGGTGAGAGCTGCATATTCAGCTATTGCAATTACAAAGACTCTCTGCACTGTGTATGATGTGCTCATAGGGATGTTGTTTCTATAAATACTATTTCAGTGCTCAGATTCATACAGACTGAGGTGATTCTTATACTTCATGAGTCATACTCATAATTTATTATCTCGTTGTTTCTCATTACCTGGAACATTAAATGGTTTGTTTTCAAGATGGTTTTACATCATCACCATAAAAGGCATTTTGCTGAATTGCTATCAACAAGCAATAAATTAATTGGCACAATACAACCTCTAAAAAAGTTGTGAAGCTGTGTGAAATACAAGCTTAAATAATGCAATTATTCACAAAGCTCACATGCCTATATTTTATTTACCATACACACAGAGACAAGAAACTGAGACATTTGAGATCTTTATGTTAATCGCACGACACGTCTAAAAAATTTGATAACTAGGGTAACAAAAAATTGGAAGACTAAGAAGTAAGAAGTCCTAGTAAAAAGACAGGCCTAAAAGAACATGTAATGTTCTTTAGATGAACTGGCAGCAGTAGAAATAAATGATAAGGTATAAAAGTCTCTCTGAAGTAAAGTTGGGCAGAGATTCTGCAAAAAAACTGGCAATTTCATAATGATGATCCTCAACTTAGAATTATAAAGATGTTTAGATAGTCATAATATGCAGAGAATTTGAAGACATTTCTGAGAGCAGAGGACAGGGCCAAATATAAATGACAGGTCATCCCAATATGGTGTTTGAAACAGGGCAGAAATAATTTTTGACAACATATCTAAAATGCAGGTTAAATATTATTCATGCAAAAATAAGCCATTAGTACATGTTTAAGAAAAGTTATAAACATCTGTGGCCTCATCTTCAATATTGAACAAGTTATAGATTTTAAATCGTGAGATTTTTATGTTAATTTTACACCGCATACAAACCTTTTTGGCAATGTTTTTCAACTCAAGATCCCTTTTTAGTTGCTGAAAGTCCCAACTAAAGGTTTCCCTTGAATGCTTTTCAAAGGTGACCTGTTCATATGCTTGACAAGATTCATCGGGGACTCCAGGGTGATGCGCTGGGATGGTGCCATGTTCACGGAGGTCCAGGCATTTCCCTCCCGTGGTTCCATGGTGTTCCAGCCTGTCTCTGTCGGCAACTGGCAGTATGCCATCTTGGGCAGCGATTATTCACTGACACAGGTTTATCAATGGGACACTAAGAGGGGCCAGTTTATCCCATCCCAAGAGCTGAGTATCCAGGCGCCTCGGGGGTTCTCCGTGGTCTCTGTTGACAACAGAGTCTTCCTGCTTGCATCCAGTTTCAAGGGAAAAACTCAGATATATGAGCACCTCATGATCGATTTAAGTAACTAAACACTGTTTGTGTTTGTAAAAGAAAAATAGGCTTATAATTTGTTTTTGTTAAATTTGTTGTTTTAAATCCAGCAAACTGACTCTACCGTAACTCAAACAAAATGAAGGGTCGACTAAAACGAAAAAACAACAACATATTTTAAGAATACAAGGACATAAATTCAAATAAGGACTTATTTAGTTACAGCCACAAATTAAATGAAGTGGTCTGAATGATGGTGCATTTTCCATTTTCCATATATATATATATATATATATATATATATATACATATGGCAGCTTTTCAAAACAAAAGTCTTTACATTAATGCTATAAATAATAGCAATAATGTAAAGACATTATTGATATTAGAATAATGTCTTTACATTTATTTACCAGGATGTATTTAGTCCTTATCCTGGATGAAGACCCTAGGACATTACTGTGATCTACCATTAAACCCACATTTGCTTCTGTTATGAGACTTTATCCATGTTTATGAGTCTGGTAATCAGCTTCAGAAACTAGTTATGGAGTTGAATAACTCATAGTTGTATACATTCTCTCATAAAAGACATTGTTAGGAAAAGTCATGAAATTTGATAATGCTAAAAAGAAACATACCGTTTTTCTTTATCATTTTTTAAATATTTGATTCATTAAAGAATTCAGAAGCATTTTCTCAAAGGTAATACCTACTGTAAGGTATTCACATGATAAAAAAAAAAGTCAAAGTAAAGTGTTGTACTTGCGCGCACAGTTTGACTGTCAGTTTTGTGTTCTACTCAGACAAAACGCAATAACTCATATTCAATTATTGGCAACTTGTCAAACCAAATACCTTTGCTCTGATTAGTTCACTCTTTCTATTGGTTTCACACTTACGGAAGTGTGATTTAAAATAAATAAATAAATAAAAAAACAGCACTGTGAGTAACTGAGAAAAATAACGATGCTGACAGTGTGCATGATAGAGACACTCATGGTGTTAGTTTCTAGTGAATGACGCACTAGAAGCATCCCGCTGTGTCACTCAGACCCCTCGCTTTCACTGCACCCTTACCCCTTTTCTCCCTCACTGACAAAACCATTGTTGTCTTTACCCCACAACTCAAAGCCACCCACTGTGCGGCATATGCTACCTGTGCTTCGCTCCCCTTATCGTGACACAAAAGAAGCTCAATCTTGACAACAACATCCCTGACAACGATTTGCCAAATACAGTCTTTATCTGTTTACAGTGCTGTGTAATTTATATTTCTTGTTTATGTAGCAGGTGTCCAGATTCAGTGTTATTTTTATAGTCTGTGGAATGTAGACAACATAGTGTGAGAAACATTACTTTCTTTACATGCAACTTCTACGTGAATTTATAGATTTACTTTTGTTAGTCTAATTTAGTTAGTTAAGAATAAAGGATTTTAGGTCTGTCATCATTCTCATTATCTTCTATGTAAATTAATAATAAAAAAACAAACATTCTGAGGCAGACGTGTTGTTTAAATTGTTGTGTTTTTGGATTCCCTTCCTTTTGATTAAATGAGTCCTTGTCAGTTAATGTGTGCCCACTTTCCCCCCAAGCTATCATTACTTTTCTGCTTCAGTGGATCATGAAATCTAGTCCACTGTAACACAACCATGGCCATTATAAAATCATACTTTATTGTGATATATTTGACCACAAATGCTGCCCCATGTTATTTAGAAGAAAACCGGAGAATTTTCTGTGTATCTCCTTATATGTTTTAACACCTGATCGGAAAAATGCTGTAAAGAAAGATTTGTCAATCTTGTACAGGTCAGGTCAGTTTTGTGTTACATCGACCATCATATGTGGAAAACAGTAATAAAAAGATATGCAAATATATTAGAATTCTGGCCAATAATGTGAGAAAAAAAGTTCAACTGATTGATGGTGGCTATGGGTCATACGTTTGGAACATGTTAAACATGGTTGGGGTGATGAGTAAGGCCTGTATTGAGGTTAAAACCACGTCAGTGCTTGTTGAAATGACGGAGCTCATACAAATGTACTCCAAAAAAGAAAAAAAACCTTTGTGAGGTCAAATGTGTTAAAGCTGACTTTTTGTCTGTTCAAAATTGCCATGACAGCCGTGGGAAGGGGGCGTGAACGTTAAGCAAAGCTTTAGTTTTTCCAGCAGAGCCGGTGTGAGTTCACTCCTGCCCCCCCGTGGATGCAGCAGCCACCGCATGGCTTCGGATTGTGACACCAAGGTTAGTGATTAACCTTGTCTTGTCGGTCTCTCAGGGCAGCGGAGACTACGGGCAGAATTCGCACTGAGGCATGCTGCCGCTCGGTCGCCACATCTTACCATGGGCGACCGCGACCACTGTCCTCACGAGCGGGTTTTAACCCTAGAGGACGACGACACGGTGGCGTTTCATAAAGTTGTTGTCAGCCATGACAACCTAAGCCGCTCCGCACAAGACTGCGAGCGTGACGGCGACGAACGGACGGAGGAGAGGATTCATTTGCGAAGTGGCTGTCCGGATGACGATGCTGAAAGAGAGAGGCGAGGGAGAAGCGACCATTCGCAGGAAGACGGTGAGAGGCGAACGCTGTGTCCACCGGCGTTTTGCCTCGGAGGCAAGCCAGCATCTTCCCTCGAGGGACGCGCACGTGAAGGTAGAGGAGGGCACGCGCTCAGTTTTATCACTTCTTTTTTAACCGAGCTCCACCACGTACAACAGTCACAAATAAACTTTAAGGGGGGGTGGGGGGGAATGAAATAAACGGCGAGTCACTGACTTCCTGCCGAGCTTCACGTTATACAACCGTGCTACGTCATGTATCAGCGATAACTTAGATACCACGTGTGTGGCATGGGCCTATAAACTGTTTACTCTAAACACACACACGCTTTTACAAAGTTTACGTAGTATATTAAAGTCTAATTTAATGTACCATTCATATCCGTTTACGGTCTTTTCGAGTGAGAAAAAAAACGTTGTTTTTATAGACCAGTTTTTATTTTATTACTGTAATGGTGGCCTAATAATCATTTCCCCCAGACATTGATATGGTGTGAGCTGCTGGTTTAGCCAGTGTGTGGCTGCCCTGTTTAATAGGCTACTGTAGGCCATAGTAAATGTTTTCATCCTTAAAGAGGATGGATGACAGTGCACTTTCACAGTCATGGGAACACCTGAGCTTTTGTTTCTCTTAAGTATCTCTGCCCAGGCTTTTGCGGAAAGGATTTATTTCCTTCATTGCTGAGCTAATTTTCATGTAGTCAAGCTTGACTCACTAAAAAAAAACAGGTTCCTTTCACTGATAAAGACATGACACTAAAAGAGTTTTCCCATTGTGTACCTTGTGTGGAGTTCCATTCCTAGTATGCTGGCAAGGAAGTGAAAAAATATTCTAGGCTTGTTTTGATTAGTTTTCTGTCTTTGTGTAAACTATGGCAATGCGAGACAGACATACACTGAATTTGAAATTATAAGTCCAGGGAAAATTAAATTCCTATTGTTACTAACAACACAATTAAATCTGAATATATTTAGGAAAAAAACAATACTCTTAATTCTCAGCTTTTGAATATTTTTCTGAGGCACAGTTTTAGGAAGCAAATGCATATATTTATATATGTTTATTCTACATACATACATGTGGTGTGAGAACAAGACATATTTCTGCAAAGCCTCAGGTTGAAATATAATCTCTGCAAGGCTATCATTTTTGTTTATCCACAGGCAGGGTGTACAAACACTTCACTACAGTCCTTGGCAGATCTTTTGTTTGTGGTTTTTGCAACTGAATTCTTACCCAGGCTGCACCCTGTTCAATCATGCATATAAAACAGTGAGTGTGTTATCAGCCCTTATATTTGAATGTCTCATTCTTTTCTCCTTTTCTCCCTCATGCTGCCAGAGAAACCTAAGAAATGTCCTGGGCTGGGTTTGTTCTTTGCATTCCTGGCCACCGTCTTCTTCTCCATCATTGCCCTCCTGGTGAAAAGCATCCAGGGAGTTCACGCCATAGAGATCAGTGCCTTTCGCTGCTTCTTCCAGATGATTTTTACTATGCCGTTACTCATCTATCACAAGTAAGCACAACCCTCTGAGTGGGTTATAAGCACAAACCCTCTGGGGTAGAACTTAACCCTAACAGTTATTTTCTCTGGGGATTCATGTTATTGTGTTCATTTTCAGCCATTTAAAAGGCTGATATTCCAGTTTCCCTGCTCAGACATTAAGCTGTCAAATAATTGAAAGGGATATGCAGTAGTCCACTCACCCAGTTGGAAAAATTGTATACTTCTTGGGTTGGAATGGCTCAGAATTATACCTTCTGGCATGAATTTACAGATTGTGATTTCAAAATACCTGCAGCTGCTTTTTTTCATATGGCACCAAACATTACATTACAAATGTTTAATATACGTTTAGCTCCTGGCACTTAAAAATGTTACCTTTCATTTCTTCATTCCACCATTGTGGTTTGATATGATTAGTATTTGTAAGAACATATTTAAAGGATATTCAAACATAAATTTAAGTTCAGCTGTAATTTCAAAGACTACCGCCAGTGCTCCTATTCATCCATCCACCTTTTCATCCATCCACCTTTTCATGCTGTATGTTGGGTTTTGCCTTAATTCATCATTTACAAATCTTCTTCTCTTCCCTTCTTTCATTTCCATTCATGCAGCCATTCATCACTGTCGTTCCTATTTTACCCATTCTATTGTATTCTATATCTACCCATTTCTTCTGCCATTCCACTTACCATTCCTAAGCCTCTTACTTCCTGTCAGTCCACTCATCCATCTTTTTAGTCATCTGTTCATCCATCATCTTCATTTATGTACTCCTCCAGGACAGGCTTCCTTGGTCCCAAAGATAAACGTATTTATCTGGTGCTTCGAGGTTTTCTCGGCTCCAATGCAATGATCCTGCTCTACTATGCAGTTCAGCAGATGCCGCTGGCAGATGCCACAGTCATCATGTTCAGGTGAGAGTTGCTAAGAGCAACAACTCATGAATTGCACTTAACCAGCCTAAAGATCTGCACAGTCCTGATGCTATAACTGCTTATTGTAAGTTGTTCTTTAAAATGTTATTTCTCTTCTGTCCCTGCATGTTGCTTTGGCTAAATATTTTGGATTAGATTTTAGAAACGTCAGAAATACAGGTGTTCTTTTCAGACTGTGGGGATGTCTGAACTCCTTTAGTTTTAGTCCTTTAATGGTAAATTGTCATTGGGAATAGACTGAAATCGAGTTTAATCATAGACAAACCTCTCTCGTTCATGTTTCTCTGCACATTTTACCTTTTGTAAAGACTCACCTATTGCCATTATTGTCCCTGGTGCTTTAATCCCCATCCCTCCATTTCTTTTTCAATTGACCCCACAGTAATCCAGTCTTCACTTCCCTCTTGGCTTGGATCTTCTTGAAAGAGAAATGTACCATTTGGGACTGTGTTTTCACTGTTTTCACCCTAACTGGAGTCATCCTCATTGCTCGCCCACCATTCCTTTTTGGCGAGAATATCCATGGCATTGAAGGCAACTACACTAACCATGTCAAGGGGACAATTGCAGCCTTTGCAGGTGACCCAGTTGATTCTTTTTTATTTGTACAAATGATGCAAAACTGCTTTGATTTGGAGGCTTCTCTTCATACATAGTGTCAGTATTACCAACACGACTGGGGGGCTGGAGTGCACCTTAATGTGCCCTCCCAGCACATCGAACTGGAAGATCCACACTTTTTAATTAAATGTGGTTGCTCACTCAGAGGGGCTCCATCCTGTTGTGGTGCTGAAATCTGTCAAAAAGTAAATGGAAAAGAAAAATTTGAAGCCTGAATTTTCAACTGAGTGCAAAATGCACCGTACATCTGAGTTTGTCTGCTGCCCTTTAATAAAAAATCCTACTTTAAAACCAAAAGTGCAGGGGAAACCCGTGCAGATAAAAAGCATTTATGTTCAGTGATGTGTGAGTTTATGCTCACCTAAGCAGCCTTAGTGGCCACAGTTGTGTATTTTACTCCATTTTGTCTGTCTTCTCAAGATTCACAGATATAATATTCTGGCAGTGAGGGCACAGTTATTTTGGAAAAGAATGCAGTAAATTTTGAAGCAAGTATAACATTTTATAAAAAAAAAAGCATGGTATATGTGTGTATGTGCCAATCAAAAGTTACAGGTTTGAAGAAAGCTTGAATGTAACATTTGTATCTTAAATTCTATCCGATATTGTATTGATACATTTGTGTAAATGTTTTACTTATATTTTCATTCTCTGTCTTATGCATTGATTTCTTTATAGGTGCAATTGCAGCTGCCTTTACTTTTGTTGTTCTTCGCAAGATGGGGAAGAGTGTCCATTACTACCTCTCTGTGTGGTACTATGCTGTCATTGGTCTCATCGAGTGCATCATCACTGTATCCATCCTCGGCGAGTGGAAGATCCCGTTCTGTGGCCGCGACCGCTGGATACTGATGTTGATCGCTGTTCTTGGTATCGCTGGCCAGACCTTCCTCACAAAGGCACTGCAGATTGAAAAGGCTGGACCCGTGGCGCTGATGAGGACAGTAGATGTGGTGCTGGCCTTTTTCTTCCAGTTTGTTTTCTTTAACCGAGCTCCGACTTGGTGGAGCCTCGGAGGAGCGTTGTGCGTGGTGCTGAGCACCAGTGGAATCGCTGTTCGGAAGTGGTATACCAACTCTCGGAAGAGCTGATAGGAGAAGTCCCTCAATTATATCAAGATCCCAGTTCACTCTTTATTTCATAAATTATTTTAATTCAAAGCAGTTTTGGGGCTCATGTCATGTCAGCCACGAGTTTTTGATAGCTTGATATTCAGAACGGACTTTGATACCTGTTGATTTTCAAGAGTCAACTGGTGTTACTTCCCCAATGTATTTTTAATTTTAGTACATAAGGCAATAAAAGTATGTTGCCTCCAAGAAAATATAGCTCCATGGAGATAAAAGGTAGTCAATCTTGAAAGGAATGAAAGAATATTATAAATAGACACAGTTACGTTACCATTTTACGTTTGTTTAAATAGGATTTAAAAGCCAATAAAGGCAGAAAACATTGATTATTTTATTTAAAAGATGAAGAATACTGGCATATTTATTCATTTAGATTCGCACATGGCGCTATTAAATCTATAACTCAGTTAAACACTACAGATAGTTCGGTCATCTCAGATGATAAAACCTAATAAAATCCCTGCACTGGCTAAGAGTTTTTATTCGAAAGCAGGGTTGCTATGTATGACTCTCTCAGGGATTTCTCCCGTTTTATATTGAGCACAGTACAGTAACATCCAGTGATCATATCCCTGATATTGTTACTCCTTTTCCCATTTCTGTACAGCTCATTTGAAGTGCCTGACACACAGAGGTTTTACCTCCAGTTCACATTGAAATAGCTCCCTAATAACCAGCAGCTTGTAACGTGGAGCTCTCAGATAATTACTAAGGCTTGTGAACAAGAATATGAGTTGATTTACCAAAGATCCTATTCCTGCAAAGGTCATACTGACTTTTTTTTATAATTACCACCAGAGTCAACTCTCATGTTTGCTCTCATTAAAGAAGTTGTAATCAGTTAAGCTGTTCCACAAGGTTCCAAAGTTTCTAATAACATTGCTCTTTGTACAGTGAAGAACAGTGGAGCTCAGTACAAAAACATGAATGACATGCTCCCAGATTTCCATGGCAGACACACTCTCACACAACTAAACCTCCATACGTCAATTGTCCCATAACAACATGAGTTCATCTCTTTCATTACACTTATCTGCCCCTTTGGTTCTTTGTTTCAGAAAAGTAATTATTTTGATCATTTAAGTTTTGTCCTAAACCACTGGACTTCAGTTGATAAGACTTGAAAATAACTTGGAAGTACAAAATAATTGTGTAAAACGAATGACTGTCTCTTAGCCAGCAGCCATTCAGAGTGACATTCTTTAAATACAAGACTACTGGTTACATTTGGCATTCTGGTAGTGCCTAACTGTTAGTACTGTATGTGAACTATCTATTGTTACTATTATATCTACACAACAGTGTTGTGTGCAGTCGTATATCTTCTGTGAAATAGGTGCACAGCATCGGCAGGTTACACTGTGAACGCTCCTGGCGGGCAGTCAGACAGCACATCTGGATTGAGGAGATGCTCGCTCTCAGTTACCCTGATAACACCATCTGTTTCTAACAAGCCCACTTCTTTTTTTCCCCTCTCTGTTTTTAGTCTTTGTCTGTCGGTGTACTCTGAAAGTCAAGGACAGAGGTGTTTATTGTGACTGCACACATTTTGGTACTGCTGATGCGTCCTCTTCATCATTCCGTGTGCCAGTGGTATCCCCTTTTCCATAAAGAGCAAGGCAAGAAATGGTTTAGCCTCTTCCCCTTGTTTCCTAGACATCTCGTGTCTATAAAAGATTTATATTTTATGCAAATAGCCTCAGCTGCAAAGAAAAGTGTTGGCAAGCTGCCAGTATACGTTAGCTGATAAAAAGCTGCACATGAGGATAGCTTCAAGCTATGTGCAATGAAAAAATCGGAATGAATTTAAAAGCCTAAAGAGTGATGAGAGTGAAGAGCGAGGTGTGAGCTGCTCAGCAGAGTCCTGCTCACCTCAGAGTCCACATCATTCTGCTTAACTCAAACAAAGTTGCACTTTATTGCGACACTTTAATTAGGTCTTAATTGTAGCTTTAAGGCTAATGCTGAAACATGTGCTGTCTATAAGTTGTGTATTATCTTTAGTGCTATCTTTAGTTAGATATGTTCATATTGGTAAGAGATAATTTATTTTAAAGAACATGGGTTTTCCTTCAGTGTGTGTTCTACAATTTAAATTGTACTTTTATGTCAGCATCACAGCGCAACTGCAGCCATGCATTTAAAAACAGATGGCACTTCTTATCCTAAAGTTTTTTCCTTGCAATTTTTCATACACTCCTGTCTCTGTTCTTGTTAAATCTGTCGAGAACTGTGTTGATACAGCTGCAACAACTGTTTTATTAGTCATTTTATACAGTGAATGGTTCATCCCAATTAATGGTCTATCACAAGAAAATGAGCCTAGTTTGCATTTTACTGCTGTTATAAAATGGGACTGATGTTGTTTCACTTGTGATTCTTTTTATTTAAATCTCTTTGAATTTAAACTTGAATATCTCAGTCATACAAAATATTGCTCAGTTTCATACACAATCCTTTCTATGCTGTTAAAAAAGGCATTACACCGAGTGTTTATCTGATTTGATCTAATTGTAAATTGCAGTGGATTGAAATTTATGTGATGCTGGTCTTAGATCCATTTATTCAGAAAAATCAAACGTTATTTCACTGCAAGATGGACAAAAAGCACTTAGAGCTATTTTTAAAAGCAATGCACAGCTTGAACATTGAAAATACAGTAAAATAACTGTGCTGCTAATGATATTAATAGATCTGGCCATGAGTCGAGCACAGTTATAACTTATATTTGATATTTTAGTTGTTTCTACATTTACTAATCTTTTTCATAAACAATTTATTTAGTTTACTTGAAGGGTAGTAGTCTACTCCTGGTAGCTTAAACAGTCTCAGGACCTGTAAAACCCAAAGTACTTTTTAGGGTTTTGTTCTCTGAGCTTTAATACATTTAAATTACCTATTTCTGTTTGTATATCAACTGAGTATTTCTGATACATGTATTTATGCATTTTTATATATATATACACACACACAAACTTGATCATTTATTAATAAATTATATAT
Organism: Menidia menidia; assembly: GCA_907169785.1. Classification (NCBI taxonomy): domain Eukaryota; kingdom Metazoa; phylum Chordata; class Actinopteri; order Atheriniformes; family Atherinopsidae; genus Menidia; species Menidia menidia. Next base: position 7,088,295 of record CAJRST010010001.1, read on the forward strand.
GAATTTAAATGTCTTACTGTGGTCTTCATCTAAAATCCTTGTGCACAAGTGTTAATGGAAAAAAAATCTTTTAAAGTCATTTGATTTTATGTGGACCATTTAGCCATTAAATACGAGCTGAGCTTGTAGAGTAGACCTAAAAGTATGTTTTTACCTAAATGGTAAACATTTGTATCTGATGAAAATATTTTGATGGCCTTTATTTCTGAAGAAATTCCCAACTCTTAGGACTGAGGAGTGACAATGCCTCAACAGGTCAGCTAAGGGCCATCTTTCACATTTGTAATGAATCTTTTCTGGCAGCAGAGGGCAGGATCAGCATCAATTGGACCTTATCTGATCATTTCCTTGATGCATGGTGTCATAGTTTTAAAAAATGATGTCACTAAATTGTTTGCTAACTTTCTATAGAAGTTCACCCTTGGGTCAACATCATAGGTGAGTTTTGGGATCATTTTGTGGCAACAGCTTAAAAAATTAAACCCGTTCCGGCACACAGTTGATATCTGTACCAAGTTTGTTAAACATCAGTAACTCTGTGGCTCTGTCAAGCTTTACAGTCCAAGTAAAAACTGAGAAAAAGGCTTGTGTCATCTGGTTCTCTCACCATGCACATTGGCATGGTCCTCAGACTTACTTTGCAGGATTTGACAGAAAAAAAGTTTTTTAAATATATCAGAAACACTTTAAAAAAGCTAACACTACAAGTCATAAAAAATTGTCCAGCTCATTTTGCAGTTTAATCAATACCATAGTCTGACAAAAATCAGCGTTATCGCTATGAAATAAGTATTTTACAATGGCCGCCAACATCCTCTTATCCATTCACCTGCACATATGCGGCCTGTAGTTATCAGATAATCCTCTTTCTCCCAGTAGGTGTGTGCACTCAGGCTGAACATGAGCTATCTATTCTTATCAATTTGTATGTTATCTTATATCAATTTTCTGACAGGATAGTATATATCCACCTGGAGTTGAGGGCTGCTTCCCCTTTTCAATCTGTTTACTTACTTGAATGTTGCACACCTTGAGTTCCTCTTACTCATCCTATTACATTTTATTACTCACATCTATGGACAAAGCCACCATGATGGCAGCATAGCCATTTGGGGAGGCAAGTATGTGGTGAAATCCCACACTATGTTTAAGAATGACCCTTTAAGACAGTGACATGTAGAAATCCTGGATGAAAAAGCCCCCAGCCCACCCTTTCTGTGATTAGTGAGGAGGGGATTCCCAAAGGTTTGCATGCTCCTGGGTGGAGGAGAGTTAGAGGGATGGAAGGGTTGCACATTCTTGTCGGATGGCATAAGACTTCCCATCACTGGAAAGAGAGTGAATTGGAAACTAATCCCTCATTTTCCATGTTGAAATAAAGGCAGTTATAGCCGTCGAGTTGTGCAGGGTATTTCTCTAAAGAGTGTTCAACACACCGTAATCAGAGATAAAAGGAGTTATGCAAAGATACCAGTGAAAAAGCTTTGCCTAATGTTGTTGTGCGTGGCAAAATCGCTTTGTCGGTTGTAGACAAAACGTGCTTGACCAGTGAGCTGGGACATACACACACGAAAGCAATCATACATTAAAACTCTTTATACTCCTTAAAAAAATTATATATGTATTGAAACATCGCTTTAAGCTAAAGGCAACAAAGTGCAGTATATAAAGGGAACTAATGGCAACAGTGAGAGTGGTTGCCAGACATTCCAATGCGGTGACACACGCACACGCAGAGTGCGAACCACCGCAGAGCCGCAGTTATTGTCCTGCTGTCCGCGGCTCGTTTGGCTACCCAAAGGAAATTTGAGGATGCCTTCGAGTGCTGCTGGAAACATTGGAATCATCCCCAAAAAGCTGCACGAAACGGTCATGTCATAGTTTCTGTGTACAGACTACTTTCCACTGAAGCTCACACATACTTTACACAAATCCTAATTAAAATTGGCCTTTGTAGAAACTAATCCTGAGATTTTAAGAGTAGTTTAAGAGCACTTGTTAATTCAGGAATATGCAATGTTTGGGCCACATGTCTCAATGATAAAACAGGCTTATACTGTTACATTTTTCCTGCTGATTCAATTCCTAAAAAGTTACAATATCATTGTTATGACAACAAAAATGTGGCTTTAGAGTATCATTAATGTGTTCTCCTCTCTTTAAATCAGAGCCTATTTTACAATCCAGGAGTCAAGCCTGGGTTCTGGATAACAAATGAATGCTTTGTTAGTGAGATTAAACTATACACTTTCAAGGTAGATAATAAGTAATTGTTTTATGAGGACATCAGTTATCAAAACACTCAGTCTCTAGTTGTGATCATGATTCATGAACTATCTTGCCACCAGTAAATCTTACAGATTTAGAAGAACTGGTCTATACTTTTTTATAAACCATACATTTATACATTTACCGATTCGAGACTTGAGGCATGCATTACAAGTATATAAGTTATTTTAGTTATTGGTTGGCACTAAAATATATAATTTGCCCTGCCCGCAGAGTTAGAGCTATACATGGAGAAGTTACCTTTATTTTTATAATTTAGGGCTGACTAATTAATACAGTTTGTTTTTATAATTGATTTAAAGTTTCCCTATAGATTAACTAAGCTACTTATAGGAGGCTTATTTTTTAGGTTTTAATGTAACTATTTTAAGGAAAAAAAATATTCACTTTCATATCCCTGGCAGGTAAGAGGTTATAGTAAAACAGCAATTAGGAGAGCTTGGGATAGCCCAGTATTCCGAGGAGCACGTGAAGGCAACGCAGAGGAGAGAAGGGCTTCCCACAGCAGCACGAGCTGCCGCGTAAACTGTCCCCGCCTGCGTCGCCAAGCGAGTCCGACCCACCAAAACTTAGCACAACGTGCGTGAAAGTCGGAGCTCTGCGGCGGTCTGGCTGGTGCAAAGCAGACTCGACAACACCGGTCGGTAAGTTCGTAGCACGGTATCCTCAAACCCCCCCCCCCCCCCCGGAGTAGTTTTGAAAAACTTTTCACGGGTTATTGCAGGAGAATTTCATGTGAGCAGCCGTTGATGTTTAAACTCACCTCAGACCAGCGAAATGCTGAAGTGGCTACACTCGCCGGGATTCGCCTTCTTTATTCATCTTTTTACAAGTCAGTGAGGGAAATATACGTTTTTATCTGGTCTACGTTGAAGCTGCGTCTGAGGATGGGCTTTGGTCAGTTTGTGAAGGTTTTCGAAGTTGGTCGCGCGACAGGTGAAACACACGTTTAGTGGGTGAAATCTTCTTTTTGGCGATTATACTTCTGTCATCATTTTTTTGTGTTTGTTTTGCTCTGCTTCTACTACTGTTTCTACCCGCATGACAGGTGCACGCATGTGTGCATGAGCTGGAACGCTTTGCTCTGACAGCTGATGTCGCTGTTTACGCCGGAGTCACCTGGCCACCCCTATGTCCATCCCTATGTCCATCCCTATGTCCATCCTCAGGGAGCGCTGACCTTTAACCCCCCTGCATGGGCTGTGTAGGTGTGGGAAGTAAAGAGGTTAATCGGTTCAAATTGGAAAAAATGAAAGGGTAACGCTGCTCAGCTAAATCCAGATCCAGATCAGAATCATTCTTAGGAAAGGGCAGGAATCTAGCCTGCTGTGTCAAAGGTAGCACTGACACATGGGTAAACAAACAAATATTTACAGTCCAAACTGAGGGGCCACAAGGACAATGTGGCCTAACTTGCAGAGTGTTTGTAGTTGGAAAACAGTGAGATATATGCTGTTGCAAAAAATGTGTAGGCAATTCTTGTCATTTAAGCAACTATGGTGATTTGATGGTTCTTCGGAAGTGCATGGAATGGTGTAAAGACATGTCTCGTCATTGTTCTGCTATTTGTCGTCACTTTAAAGATATTCCATCTGCATTGCAGCCTCTAGCCTTTAAAGCAGCACTTAAGATGGTTGTGAATCTTTAAGCTATCTGTCCCTGACTCACTCTGAAGTCATTTTTTGTCTTCTATGCACATTCCCAGATCTGAACCTGCCTTAGAGGTTCTGAACTTCATGACTTTGGTTTCCAGCCCCGGACTGCACAGTTGTCCTTGCAATCACTTTATATTTTTATGGAACGTGAGGTGGAATTGATTTGTATGAGTGCACACGTGCAGGGCTTACATAGAGATTAGTTTGAATGTCAGCGGAGTTACTAAATTCCACAATAACAAGAGGAACAAAAGAGCAAAAAGAGTGTTACTTTGAGGTAATTAAATCTTGAGCAAACATCCCTCTAATGCAGTTTAGATAGAAAATACATACAGTTTAGTGTCAGAATGATAATTCATTAATTTTTTTTATCAGATTGGATACATTTTCTGGATAAAACACCAGGTCTTTAATGAACATAATTTGTGTTTTGCATTCATGGATTTTCTTCTGAGTGGAAATTCATCTACTACCTGTCACAGGGGTTGGGAAAATGGGGGTGGTTTCATGAATTGGCTGACTGGTTTGGCTTGTTTCCCGTATTTCCGTTGTCTCTACATGATCCTTTTTAGCTGTGCCAGGAGATGCTTTCCAATTGATAAGACTCGGTGAAAGACATCACAAAGTTTTCTGTTGTTTAATCTTCACACTTTTAATTGTAATTAAGTTTAAATTGTACCTCAATTAAGTCCTAATAAACATGTTTAACCTTTTTAGCATTATAAAACTGCTTTTTTTCATATTCTGATTGATATTATTATTACAATTATAATTAAGAGAGATATTGGCAAAGTGCATGTGTAAGCTGATTTTCTTTTAAACAGTGGAAAAGGATGTGTAATGCACTCCTTCTGTTCTAATTTATGCATTTATGGAGTCAAATTTGTACTGGGACTTGCCAATAGTAAATAAGACTACAAAGATCCAAGGGCACATTTGACTCAGATTTGTTTTAGACACTTTTGTTTATGCATTTAGCACTTTTGTATCGTTTCTTTTTCAGCACATGCCTCTGTTTTAATTGCTATTGCAGTGTTAATCATGTAAATTGACCAGACTACAAGTGTTCATGTGAAGGCCTATGTTGTGATGCATAAAAAACATTTAAACATGAGGTTTTAGGTGTCCATCAGTTCACCTTCTCTTTTTGCTTTGGGCACCATCAGTACCATCACTACTGTGAAAGATATCTCAATGACGTGAGTTATCATTTCCAACAAAAACATTTCAGATCAAATCTGAAGTTTAAGCCGTGTTCTGCTTGAAATGCTTACAGTAAGTAAAGTCAGTAAGTTCATCACATCAGAGGCATACCACCAACAAATACTAGGGCACAGCAACTGTTTTTCATCATATAGAAGTTATTATTTACAAAACTCAGCACTGTAAACACACAAGCAGATAACATTATTCATTATTCTTTTTGCTTAGCATACCCCCCTCCGGCTAACTCATCTCTCCTTAGTCATTGTTAATGAAACCATGGCATTGAGGCACTCGTCTAGCATGAAGCCAGGTTCTCCCTCTGTTGTTACCCTAATGTACATGAACAGCTATGCGCACACACAGAGCACTTCTCTCTTTCCGTGCAGTTTCCACTGGCGTCTCTTTCTGCCCTGCCCTCTAATCAGAGCCATATGTTTCCCCGATCCCTTCGCCTGAAAAGTCTGTTCTGTTTGCAGCCGTGCTCCCTGTAAAACCGGCCCCTTACTGTGGGGCTGACAGAGGGGGTCGTTGTTCACGAAGAAAAGTAACCTGCCAAAGGTTGCAGGCTGATTTTTTATCTTGTTTACTTCGATTTCCATTTCCCTGGTTGGACTCTGTGCATGTGATACTAGTGCAATATGTGGCAATTATTTGGTGATATGAAACTGTAACTGGTCCTCTCTCGTTCAGATTCCTGTGCTTCCTGTGTAGTTGATCCAGTGTGTTTTACGAGATGTCCAGCTGCTTGGTTTGAGTAGAATCCTTCAGAGCTTATGGTTAGAACGAGCCTTTGGAGGGTAACCGGGAACAGAAATCAGAGGAACCCGTTCATATACTGTAAAGGCAGTTGAGCTGTGGTACCCTTGTTGTAATAAATCTGTATCTCGTCCTGTTTTTTTTGGCCATTTGGCAAAATGTATTAATTCCTAACGACACTAGAGGGAAGTGTGATGGGGAGAAGGCGGCAGACAGAAGGGTTCTGTTTGCAAACATTTAATTTAAGGAAAGGTTTCTTAGATTCAAATTCACTTCTCTCTCTGACAGATAATTTGTATTCAAGTGAGAGCCAGTCAAAACAAGTAATGGTGCCATTTGAGCATGACTGGTAGAACGTAGCTCATGAGGAGCATTACAGAATGAGAGACCCATACAGTGGTCACCTGATATTGAGTCTGTCAACTCAGTGGCCAGTATAACTCAGCAGCTTAAGTGAACGCCAGTAAATATATGGCCATGAGAAAAACCACTAGGTTTTGATTTCTGAGGCTAAATTAAGTTCAGCGCTCACTGCTAAAAAGGAGAGGGAAGTCAAACTGGAAACTGAGATGTTTATGTTTCCCAAAAGTAAATGATCTAAATATCCAAAGCTCTCTGAATAGGGGAATATCTGACCCTGCCACATCTGCTCATGAGATGAACGGTGGGTATAGGCATGTGTGGCTGTGTGCACATCAGTGTGTTTCTGTTAGTGTTTCTGATATTGACCGGCATCTCCTGCTCTGAGCCACTTACAATTTTTCTTTTTATTTAATGCAGGTTTTTGCAGGGCTTGGTGACCTCTTTTTTCATCTGTGGAACCTTTACAAATGTGACTCATTGCAGTCATTTGATGTCTTTTTCTTCTTTGACTGCTCGGCATTTGAATGAATATGAGCTGTTTTGAACTCATACAAAGATTTCCTGCGCAGCTCCACTGAGCTGAATATTATACTGTGCACATATAAAACTGAGAGCTATATAATGTGTAACTGAAGTTTCACTGTGTGGTCTGTAAGGCTGTCAAAGTATTAAAAGTCAAGAAATATCTTTTTGATGGCTACGCTGCTTTTCACAGGAGAAGTTCTCATTAAGACTGGCCATTTCAGACTGTTATGTTACTCTACATTTATTGACTTTGATGATATTCTGTTGCTCTGAACTTTGAGTCCCTTCCGGAAATCTGCATCTGATTTGCATGCTGTTGGATAGCAGGAGCATCATTCTGTTGTGCTGGCACGGCTGTTTTTTCACCGCGAGTGCTACATAACACAAAAGGGGATTCCTGCTCTCCCCAACCTGACTGTTACGTCAGTGGAATGTTCAAAACCCAAAACCAAATCTCACTGTGAAGTATTTAGTGGAGTAATTTGGAGGCTCTGGAGCATAATAGCATTTGAGTTTGGTTTTAATACAGCTCTCCCTGCCATTTGCTCTGTCTCTAACTCCCCTCTGCTCGCTGACCATGCAGCATTCAAGTAAGCCTTAAGAATAGTTCTTATCTTCAAGTTTAAAGTTCTCCACTAAGGCCACTTTGTTGCTGTCTACCCCCACTTACTTTTTAATGCTCTGTATGAGGGTGGATCTTATCACATACCAGGCTTTGAGTCATCAGTTGGATGAGTTGTGAAATAATCCTTTACGAATGAGCATTAGGGTGGAAAAAAAAGGCTTTCATGTGAGAGTGAAGGCCCCCTATTGAAGGGATAAACAGTGATTTAGGCCAGGGGCTCAAAAACTGTTCAACACTTTCATTCACTCTGTTAGTCATTTAAAATGAGCACTCGTCCAATTGGTACACATAAAGGCTTTACTCTTTAAATCTCTAGCTTTAATAGTTTGATTAATTGTCAATATGAAGAAAATGGTTTATTATATCTCACTTGATTTTTTTGCTGTATATTACCACAGGAAAATGTTTTTTTTTCCCAGAAAAGTTTTTCAAAGCATCCTCGCTTTGAATATAACAATTTTTAAAACTATTTTCTTTTCTAAAATGAATGCTAGAATAAATTAGGTCCAGTCAGAAAGAAAAGGTGTACAGGTCAGCTCTTTTGTTAACCATCTGAGTTTCATTATATATGCTCTCTGTAAGACTTTCAGAGGTGCTGACATCATACACTGTGCTTTCATCAACATATGTTGCACTTTATTGGAGCATGGGAAATAATGAGTCTCTCTTGACAGACCAACACACAGTGGACGGGAGATAAGCACTCCGCTGTGTGCTCTTTTTCATTGTGGATTGGTTTACAGTGATGGGTTTTCCTTGGCTTCTGTTGAAGTATACAGCCTTACTAAAACAATATACATGCTCCACTTTCACACATTTTTTATTCCTAAAAAACTTCACTGGCTTCAGTATATTTCAGTTCTGAACATCCGGTGTCTTTGTTAAGCAAAAGTAGACATATTTATGCATTAGTTCCTCTTTGCTGCACAAGACTACTCTTAAATGATCTATGTGTTTCACTTTGAACTTTGTGCTGCTATCATTGTGGAGACTTTGCATTTTGTATGGTGACAGTGGGTGTCAGCTCTCTTATCTAGCTTCTGGCCTGAAAGCAAATTAGCAGAATTCCTAACGTGTTGCGGTGTTTGTTTTAGCATGGAGCAAATATGCTTTTTACAGAAACCATTCCCACAATCAACCACATCCGACATTATTGTCAAAAGGAAACATTTCTGTTGATAACCTCTGTGTAGATTTAAAAGCGTTTTGATTGGCTGCTGAGCATTGCATGAAAAGCCCAGCCCTCGTGTCTTTAGTCATTGTCTGGCACAGTGTCTCTCACTCACTGTCTCTCACTCTGCCTCTCTGTCTCACCCTGACAACAAGATAGTGAGCTGGAAGCCTAAATCACCTGGAAATCTGAAACATTTGAGGTAATGATAGTTTTTCCTCTTTGGAACTATACTGTTGCATTAAATGTTAAGTATCCCAAAAAAAAAAATCAAAACAAACAGAAAATATATTAGCATGTGTGGCACGTTATTGAAAGTGAAGCTCTGTGTGGCCAGAAGAGTTCCATGTTGGTGACAATACTGGCTTTAATAGGGTAAATGAAGTAGAAGCGAATAAACGTTTGCTTGGCCAGTGCACTTGCCACTCTGTGTGACCTGGTTTTCAGTGTGTGGGTGTGTTGTACGTATGTCTGTCTACTATGGTAGCCCCAAGCTGAGAGTGAGCCTGGAAGAACCATTTGATTACCCAGCTAGGGTCAGTGTTCAGCTGATAACAACAGCAACTTAAAAAAGCAACTTTTTTTGGTTTGACTGTCTGCAGGGATGTGATGGCACTTTTACTTAGTGGCTGCATCTTGTGTGTTTAAAATCATCACAGCAAGTGAATTAAGTTTAATTTAATTAAACTTTGTTTAAACTGTATCATTGCAATCCTGGTTAGATAAGACATGCTAGTCTGTTTACAAAAATCAGTCCCCACTTGTCCATGTGTGATGCCTGTGGTGTGAAAAGGCTGCCCCATCACTTTTAGCTAAGAGTGAGCACAGCTTGCCATCATGCTGCTCAGAAAACCGCTTCAAGATTTAAGGGTCCTGTGTGCAACTTCTTCCCCGGACAAACCAAAATGTTCTTTACCCATAATTGGGTGGGTTACAACGTGGGTCACAGCTTTTGTCCTCACATGGCATCGACCTCAATCAGAGCAGTCACAAACTTAGATGAAGTCACACTTTACATGTTGTCTGATGTACCTGTGATCCATCTTCCCTTTGATTGACCACATTTCCTTCTCATTTTAGTTGTTGTTATGACTTCCCATTCCATGGTAGGTAATGCTGCTGTTAGAACTACACCCAGGCTTAGACACATGGTATTATAAACTTAGGGATTCCAAAATGGGATTTCAGGCTGTTGAAAATATTGACTTGTCCATACAGGCCTGTTGAAGGGCGTAGCATAATGGTATTATTAATTAATTATTTACACATTTATGATTAGTGGACAAAATGATTAATTAGCATATTCAAAAGGAATAACAAAGGTTACACATGTACAGACAAGACATACTGCCCCATTTGGGCACATATTTTTGACGATATCCTGTTGGACCTGTTGGTTAACTTTCACATGAGCAGGTTGCCCTTGTTATTTGTTGGATGTACCCAGTGAAGTACAGTATAATCAGAAAAAAGAGGTAATATTAATTTAGAAGTGGCTCATAACTTTTAGGCTCTTAGACATATTCTAATCGATTTGATCATTATAAAGTCAATGAATCCTATTTAGATGGCATTGAGACATGGAAGTGAAAATATTCCCTTCATCATGTATCATATCAGTGTGTAAATGGATCACACTCAGTGTTCACACTCAGTCAAGTGTCATCCCAGACAAACATGTATATTATATGTATTATATGTGCGATGTCCATGTCCTGCTGTTGTTTATGTCAGTGTGACTGTGATGTGTTATTAGATTTAGTTACTGAGCAAAGTAAGCAAAAATAAAGCAGTTCTTTGCTCAAAGGTAGAGTTTCTTGTCAATTATAAGTTTAACTAAAAACCCACAATGAAACCAAGAAAGGTTTTTCAAATGTTTAGATGTCAGTGATCCTTTGAATGGAGCACTTTGTCTGTTTCATCCCTCTGGGAGATGTGCTGTCTGTGTGAATGTAGCACAGAGCCTTGAAAAGAGTCTGCAGACATCCAACACACACTATTTGACTATCTCTCTCTCTCTACACACTCTCACATTGCCCCCCCCCCCCCCCCCTCCCCCTTTGGGTCTGTGTCGGTCCCACATTCCAGCTGTGGCCCATACATTGGGGGAGTTTACTGAAGGCTATAGGCACTTTAACAGGTTTTCTTTTAATAGTCATCATTCACCACCATAGTGACACCAGAACCACACAATGAGTATGTGTGCATGTAGTGGGCATTTAATTCCTGCAAGATCTATAGCGTAACATGCTCAGCAGCTATTCAATTTCATTTTTGTTTTATTGATGTTCTTTAATATATTTATTCTCTACCCATAACCCTTAACGTAATTTGAAAGAAGGGACTGTGTCAGAATAAAACAACTGTAACACCGACAATGAAGAAAACACAATAAAACCTGAGTGGTAAATGAGACGAGGGAGATAAGCGAGAATTGAACAAAAGAACATTTACATTTTTCATGGAAATTTATTGTTTTATTTCCATGCTGTCTGATCCCATCTTCTATTCAAATCCTGCAAACCCACAAAATTGGAAAAATGCAAAAAACATGAAAATGATCTTCTTTGTGTGTGTTGCTTCTGTTTTCAGAACCTGCAGCTGGATGACGATGCCAGGGACCCAGGTCCAGACAGAGCTAGCCCACACAGGGACACACATGGCCCTATAAGCTGTGACTGTGACCATCCTATCAAGGAAATTCCTCGGTCCTCCAGGGTCGCTTTGGTGGGTTTTTTTATCTGCTGGTTTTTACAGCTGCACAAGCTTCTGTTTCCACAACACACACGCACAGAGCACATTGTGTATGGATGAGCTGTGCTAGTCAGTCAAGAGGTCACTGGGAACTGAGCTGCTATTTGCCTGGGGATTGGCCTACATCCATTATGGTACAACAAGACTAAACAAAACTGTATTCTGTTGATGCAGTCATGCTGACAATGAATGTTTTTTAGCTTTTCTTTATAAGTTAACGTCTATGGAATATACTGTAATATTATGTCCTGCTGCTTTATTTAATAATTTATTTCCTGTTATATTAGCACAAAGTCTTTACATTAAAGGCTATAGAAAAGGCAATTGTGTGATATTTTATTCATAGAATTCCTTACTCGCGATTCTTCTCCCTAATCTGTCAATAGAGTGAAGTATTTTGCTGTATATTGTTACATTTGTATTTTGTCCTGTCAAACCTGCAGTAAGACACAGGACACAGAAGGACACCACAGGGAGACATAATGGCCACTGGCGAAAATCAGACCCAAGTTGGACATGGAATTCTGGCTCAGAATGTTTCCCCTACAAACACGGGGAGTAGACCCAGCAAAGACGCCAAGCATGCAAATTATGGCCAGGAGGCATGGCGAGGGTCTGACCAGCCTTGGCTTTCCAAGCAGCGAAGCAGCCCCTCCCTCCTCCTCTACAGGAAGTTATCGAGTGAAAGTGTGAAAGGGACAATTTTGGATGAAGAAGACAAGGACTTTGATTACAGCTCGAAAGTAATAACTACCAAAGAAAAATATTTTGCAGGACTTGCAACTGGCAATAATTTTGAAGGAATTAATCTGGTGTCTGAGCAAAGTATGAAGGGATCCATGTGGCAGGACGCCACTGCTGATGCTGTGCATACAAGGGGAAACAGAAATGGCAGCACCCGCTATTCTTGTGATATTTCTAGCTTTACTACAAGTTCAAACACTAACTCTTACCAGAGTCCGACATCCAGTCCAAGCCCCAGCTCTAGCCCTGGTCAGAGTCGTTATTCCGGCCTCTCTTGTCCCAGCAAGAGACACATCCGCCGTGGCAGTCTGCCTGTGTCTATGCTGGTTTTCCACAAGGTAATAAAGAATTACATTACAATCACAACAGCATTTTAAGCTTTAGTCCTAATTTGAAGCACTTCTTCTACAGGTTCACAGAAACATATATTCTAGGTGTCTAAAGCAATTCTGCTATGTTTTATATTTATAGACATCACCGATCCTCTCATCCCGGTGCTCTCCTTCCAGTGAACCGAGCTCATTAGCATCATCTCCTGCGGGTTCCCCTCTGTCCAAGCATCGGCAGCATCACCAAAATGGACACATCTCCCGGTATCGACTCAAAGATGGATACTCAAGTTTAGAGAGACTAAACAGGAGGCCCCGGGCTGACATCTGCTCTTTGGAGAAACTATACCTTGGACGAGCATCTCTTGAAACTGCAGCATTGACCCTTGGGTCATCCTTAGGGGGGACCAGGGACAGCAGCAGTGATGAGGTGGATGGTGAGAGCCTGTTTGATGACACAGAGTTTGTTCGGAACCGTAAAGAGCGATCCACTGTCTTGGTGAGGCGGTTCTACAAGAATAACCAGAAGGTAAATGATGGAAAACTTCCATTTTCCAATTTGTATCTTGATTGAGTTTTAGGCTTTGACATTTTCTTTCTTACCTTCTCCGTTTTAAAGCTCTTATTGGCAGTAGTAAAATAATCAGAAATGTTGAATACCTCTTTTCATAAGGTGACAAAGTCTGTGTGCGCTGGTACCAAAGCCATCGTCAGAGCACTGCCTTCTGGACACATCTCAGAGGAAGTCTGGGGAATTGTTGTTGATCGCAGATTCTGGCATCCCAACAAGGAAGATTGCTGGCCAGTCTTAATGCGGGGAGAGGAATTCAGAGCTTGCAGAGGGATGCTTTGGTCTGTTAAAGCTGACCTTCAACAGGTAAAAAATAGATACAATGCATTTTATATTTAAAGGACGTATGCACAATGCTGTCGACTTGCCCAGTCCCAGGTAGTTTAAGGCAGTGAGTCAGAGCATCCGAAGGGATATAACATAAAGTCTTCTATGTTAATTTGAAATGAAACTGTAATTTATTGGCTTCTGACATAATCTTGGCGTTTATAGTAATAGAAAATTAAATCAGCACTGCTCCTCCAAAAATAAGATTACAGACTTGAAGTGCCACCTAAACCCAGTACTAATGTTCTGACGAGCTGCTCGGTCTTCTGGTCTCTGTATTCTGGCCTGTTTGTGACTTATCACTCTGCCACAGGGCAGGAGACAACACTACATTTCCATTTGCTCAAGTTAACCACAAACGACTGTGAGTGCACCATATATCTGAAGAAATTCAATGTCTTTGACAGGGCCTCATTACATTAGGGTTATATTTCTCTTTCTCATTGTATTTACTGGGTTTATGCTAGTATGAGGTTTGCATTTTAAACTCTTCTCCAACTGGTAAAAATACAGCCCTTAATTGCTGCAATGGCACTTGGGTTTTTCTGACATGACAGATTCTTGCTTCAGTGGAGAAAAATTGTTCTTGGCTATTGCTTGTCTGTGTTTGTGTTGAAATGTTATGCCTGTGATGCATGGAAGATGGATAATTTTTACAAGGAATATGTTAATCGACCAACATAAACTGTTCACGGGCACACACCAAAAACACTCAGAGACACAGGCTCTTTGTTTTCGAGGCAGGCTGCCTCTGTGGAAAAATGATTTATTCTGTGTTAGCTCCGCTACCCGTATTACTGACAGACTCAATGACTGAGCCTTCTGTGTGTGTGTGTGTGTATGTGTGTGTGTTTGTGCTTTTGGTACACATGTGTAAATGGAATGAGCAGAGCTTGCATCTGTATTAAATTTGCAGACATAGAAAGTGGACACAGGGCAAATTAGTGAGACAGAGAAGGAAGATGGAGGACAAGAAATAGAATGAGACAGATGAGGACCCGCAACATTACCGTGTTATCAAGTTTCCAAGCAAGAGTGTTATAAAAACATGAAAACCTCTTACAGGAACTGTTCAAGCTCAGCAGCCTTGGAGGCCACTTTTTGGAGGTTTCACATTTGCCTACCTTCCAGCAGAAGGTAATAACTAGTAATAACAGTGTTTTTTCCATCTTCGGGGCGCAAACACTGCTAGGAATGAGAAACTGCTATGTCACACAGGATCTCCCCCTGTTATTTTTTTGTTATCTTCTTCCTCTTCTTCCTGTAAAAACACATGAAACGTACAACCAAAATCGTATCTGGCAAGTTACAACAACTGAATTTGTCAAGATTTCTGGTGATAATAGAAATGCTTAGGTTGTTGTAGCATTACTCAGAAGTAATTATAGTTTTTTTTTCCTTTTTTTTTAAACAAAGTTCTTTCCTCAGTCTTAATCAGATCTCCACAATGTGTAGGAGTGTGTCAAGAGACACATGAGTCTGATAATGACGGCGTGGTTCTTATGTATCTCCACATATGATGGGTGTGCGGCATGTGTGTGCAAGGCCTACTACGTTCTTTTCTGGGGCATGAATAGCGACAACAGAGCCAAGTCGTGTGGAGGAGACTGGTACACTCACATCATAAAAGTACACACAGTAACCCTCATGTGCATTCTGCAATGTGGTTTCCAACTTTTCCATAGTTTATGGATCCTTTGCAGTTGCTGAAGTACGGGCCGTGCAAAGTCCAGGGAGAGCCGCTTTAATAATGAGCCTATTGAAAATGGTGGAGCTGCCAGCACTTCTCTTGTAAAAACACCATCTAAGTTCCCCGAGCCAAGAGTTACCAAAGAAACAATACTGGACCACAATAAATGAGTCTTAGAATTCTTAGTATGAGAACTTTAGATAGGAAGAGGCCATGGCATATAGGTAGAAACACCTGAAACACCAAATCAGTCTATTTAAACTTTAATTTGACCACATTCCACAGATGGTCAGAATAATATAGAATATAATTTTGAGTCCAAATCCAAAACATGGTGTGAAAAGTACAAGTTGACAATGACATCATTCATGTTGAACCAACACTTAATGCAAGGCACTCCAGCGTGTAGGCAATATTTATGCCTGATTCTGCGGTAATCATGGCGAGTTTTCAGGAGGTATGCTGTGGTGTTTATTGCTACAACTAATGAAGCCAGCCAAAGAACACAGGATTGGACGACGTACAGACTGGAGCAGGGCTTCAGTGACAGAATGAGAGTGAGGGAGAGGTAATGCTGACAGAGGCAGCGGAAGAAAATAGATTTTAACAGTAAAAAAATGACGCCCTCTGTTCAACATACAGGAAGTATGGAAGTTTTTTGCATCTATTCTCCTCACAGCAGCCCCAAAACTGTGGTTAAAACCCATGGGAATATGATTTCCACAAATGTGTCAGAAATGTTATGCAATTCAGTTGGAATAGAGCCTCTTTTAGTTGAGTGAATACAAAGCTTTTAACCTGACAGACTCGATAAAATAATCCTGTGCCCATTATGCTCAGTTTTTCTACCCTAAAAGCTCCTTATTCTCCTTATGCTTTAGACTTTATAATGTATCCCGTGGGGCCTCATCTGGATTTAACACCAACAATGCCTGATAAATTTCCAGCCTTCACCTTAAACACTGTTAATGCTCTTTGTGCATTTATCTGTGCCCCTGCAGCCATTTTTAAAACGGTAGATCCACTGTGTGTCAGGGAAGTTTATCACAGGATAGAGAAGTGTTCCATTATGTTGTTCTGGTTTTAGTGAAACACTGAAATACAGCTACACATCGGGTGTGGGGATCAAACAGTCACTGAGGGCATGCAGTGTTTTACGTTTATGGAATCTACAAATTATTTCCCTCTGGAGTCTTTTCATTTAACTTAATGACATGAATAAGCTGTAAGTGACAAGCTAACTTCTCTAAAATGGCACTCTGGGTTGGACGCTGAATTCTTGCAAATATTTCCTCCTTGTTTTAGAGCTTGCTAGTTGTTTTTAGGCACAGAGATACATTCTTTTCTCAAGGGATGCTCCATGCTTTCCTGTCTTCCTCAGTATATTTTGTCATAAGTACACTTACAGCCAAAATGCTTGCAGTTTGAATACAGGATTGTTTTTGGTGGGAAAGCGAAGACAACATTTCTTGTGCTGTATCCATCTTAAGCCACATGGGAGATTGTTAAGAGCTAAAACAGATTTATAGTTGTACTTACGAGTTAAAAATAAATCTTCTGATTGTTCTTTTAGAGACCTTGTTAACTACTTTCTTCTGTGTTAGCTGGTAGATGATTTTAACCCAAGTGTACAAACAAGCTTTCTGTGGTGTGAGCAACATTTAAATCTATTGAAACAGGCTAGATCACATTCTCCACCATTTGAGCTTGTCATCAGTTTTTGTCATCTCTTTTGCATCAAACTTGGTCTTTTGTTGCTGTAACTTTACAACTTTCCTTTAACTAGTGAAAATATCTTTTTATAAGAGTCTTTTGTATAATCTGCTTAGTTTAGAAATGTCTACTTCTGCTTTTTAAATGCCTTCTACACATTAAATGAATTGCATAATGATTTCAAACTAACAATATTTCTATTGTTTACATATTTCTCAGTAAATGTGATTGAAATGTCACATTCAGGCACATGCTTTATTACTGGGGAGTTATCTGTGGTCTGGTTGACAAGATGTCACCAGTTTTCATGACTTCTTGTAGATCATTCAGTTAGTTAAAACAGAAGCTAAATTTAAAAGTAGTGTGATGTTTGATTCAGTAAAACAACAATCTTTGTCATGTGCGTCACTTCCTGTCTGGGTGTGTTTGTAGATGGAGAAAGGTGCTTATCAGCTCACAGCATTTCTCTGTGTGTTGATAATGAAAGCCACTCATGCTTACACACTTACAATTCACATTCCAGGAATTTTCCTTTTTCTTTTAAACTAACAGCTAAACTGGTTTTGTAGGTAAACAGTCTTCAGCCCTGCACAGGTGTCCCTGTAAACATTTTCTATTAAAAAATAAGAGATGTTATTTTTCGTATTATTTAACTAGGGTCATGACAGTGCATTCAATTAATTTTAATTATTTTTGCTGAAAGAATTTAGAACAAATGTGATAAATATCCATAAAAAAGTAAAGTGCTGCATAAAATGAGTTTCCAAGTTATTGTTTTTCAGATCAGCAAATATTAACTCAGCTGTAATTACAGCCTAGTGTACATCCTTTGGGACTTATAAATTTTTGTTTGCTCTGGTTTGCTCCCTGCTCATTTGATATATTTGTTTCAGAAGAGTTAGTAGAAATCCACAGATAACTTCTGTAAACACATCCACACTGTGGTTACCAATTAGTGCTTCTTTGGGAGGTAGCAGGTTGCAGTTCCATGTAAAATGTCCAGCAAATATCAGGCTTTAAAACATAAACTCATTGCCAGGCATTACCATGAGGTCAGGCTTCAGAAATGAGTTTTTTGTGCATGTGCCACAGTAAATTAAATACATTTTTTTAGGTCATTATTTGATAACCTAATTCTTTCCTTTTCTTTAAATGTATGACTTGCATATGAAAAAGTGAGACCCTTTGGTTGCATTGTGTTACAGTTAAAGGCAGGAGCTACAATTAGAAATGAAAAATGTTTATAAGGTGAGCAGACATTAACAAAGAACTTAGTGGTTTCTATACACCTGCTGTTGTTCCTCACAGTAACCAGTAAGGAATGTGGTATCATCACATTTTTTATTTAGCTTATCAATCATCGGTTGAGTAACCTTTAGTTGTGTCATTGTGGCAGCCCAGGACGTACTAGAATGAAAGCTAGTTCTAAGACTATTGAAAGTCACTCTCATTTAACCTTATGTCCATCACTATTATATTCTCTGTGTGTGTGCTGTGCCACTACAAAGGAATGTGCCGAGCAGGCCACTTTCTCGCCCAGTTGGGTGTTATGGCTTAGTTAGAGATTAGAGTCTGTGAGAGTGTTTGAGAAACACTCTCAATTAGTCTGATGCTGGGTTAGACAGAAACAGGGTAAGACTGTGAGTATTTAGCATGCCTTTGTGAGGAGTACTGCTTTTTTAATGACAGCATCTCAGGCAATGTGACCCCTCCACTGTCAAAACATGACAAGCCTCCATCGCTAGCTGTGGAGCTTTTGATCCGTTTTTCCTGAATGTGCTAAAGCACCCGTTTTCCACAAAGCAAATTTCATCTGTTTGTCTGTGGAATGACATAAGTGTGTTATAACGGCGTGTGGGTACGGGTTCGCCACACAGGGTGAAAGAATTGCGTGTGCTTGCTAGTTTTTTGCACAGGCCTCTCACATCTTTGTGAGATTGTGGGAATTTGCACCCCTTCAGAGCTGGGAGTGTGTTTGTGCAGAGGTCTGGAGGCTGGAGTTGGAACAGAGAACAGAACATTGAGGATGCAAAAGTCCCCATCTGATTAATATGTAAAAGGCTTAATCCACAGTGGTAAAGCTACATTTACCAGCGTATCACACCCTGCTTTGCTTTGAACAACAGTCTGTGAACATTTGGTGAGTCAGCAGACCAGTTGCTGGTCCTTTGGGGGGGAAAATAAGCCCCATTCTTGTCTGATGAAAGAATCTATGAATCCAAGAAACACTACTCTTAAATTGCTCCTCTGTTTTCTTTTTTCCACATTGCTGAACATTTGTCCATCTTAAATTCAGAAACGTTGCCTCTTTAAAGGGCTCAGTTACTAACTAACTAACCATCCTTTTGAGTCGTACCGTACTTTTCCAGCCTCTGCTACTGCTGTCTTCATTTAAGATGGGTTGCAGAGAGCATATTCAAGGTTGGCCAGTATTTTAGTATTTCTAATCATTATGCTCTAATTTTGTTCATTCAATTCATTTTGTTTTTCCAAACATATATAGGAGCTTCTGTAAGTTTAGATTTATTTTGGAGCCATCAACCAACTCCCAAATGTTCTAACTTCTGGACCACTCCCAGATTTATCCTCATGGATTGCAGCATATGTCCAGCTTGAACACCTCGTCTACATAGCCGATCAACTTGTCACTCTCTGCACCTACAAAGATTTTTTACAATTCTAAACTAACTCCAACAACAAATGTATCCACCCGCTTGATTGAAGAGTGTTTGGGTTGCTGTGATGAGGCAACACTTCTGCTCCCTGAACCATGAAATCTTCATGGGGTCATGCTTTCACACTGTTGGAATCAGAGAATAACACATATAATGTGAAACAGTCCGTTGAGCTCCTAACCTTTTTGCTATGTGCTCATGTGGTTGTGTAAAACCTTAAGCCTGCAGGATGAATACTTTGGATCTTCTTTTTTTGAGAAGAAGTAAAATACATCCTTAAGAACATATCAAGAGGATTTTTGAGAGCCTACTCAAATATATATCTCAAGTTTAGCCTTTCATCTAGGATAAAAAAGTGGTAATACGGAGGGATTTTGTGCTGAAGTAAACATCATTAATCATCAAGCATTAGTTTAAAAATACCTTCTCTATGCCCATATGCTTTTCTTTTAAAGATTAAAGAGGGGAAATGTCTGATTTGAGTGGATGTATCCATTGGTACAGAAATCAGTCTTTGGTGCCATCTACTGGAGAGGAATATGTATTTATTAAAGTACAAAATATGTCTCATGATTCGCGGTAAGTTAGAAAGACAAGAAAACTACTTCCCATTCCACTTGAATCTGATGACATTCACAATTTGTATGGATGAAATTAACTAATTACTATAAGAAACAAATACTTCAATGATTGATTTTCTAACAGATTCATTGCTGATAATCTGATCTGTATACTGCTAAAACATTTCTGATGTGTATGAAAGTTTGTTTAAACTGCTAGTTTGCATTGGTTAATAGAAGACATATGAGTAACTGAAATGCTGCTGTTGCCTTCATATTAACAGATGTGATATTTTAGTTTCAGCTGTCGATTCTTACACCGTTGTCCACCAGAGGGAAGCATAGTTTTTTAAATAATTGATTAATTGTTTTTTACTTTCATAAATCATGATGTTTTTAGGGTTAGCTGTACTTTTGAAAAAGAAAACAGTCTATTTGATAAGAGAAGAAATGAGAGAAGGCTGACATCTGTTGAGTTCCTGCTAGTTTAAGCTTGTACAGTCATGGCCTTAATTATTATTGATCAGAGACTTTATGTCTTGTAAAGACAATTAATGTAAAACATGTAGTATTATACATGAATCCCATCCCCTTATTACAGGCTCAGCAGACCAGTCTAATTAACTGAGTATTGATCAAAGAAATGCAAAGCGAGAGTAGGCCAGCTGTTATCTTTGTTCTGTACACCACTTTGATGTGAACTGGGCTTGCAGCTGATTAATTTTTCCACTTGAGAAGGCAGATCCAATAAAACATATTGTATTCGTTTAAACCTGTGACTGCTGTTTATTCATTTGTAAGGAACGTTCCAGTTCATTATTATAGAAAAATTGCCTTGGGTTTTGGCTAAAGTCAAATCTTGATCGATGCCAAAATAGCAAAAATAGTTCTGCAGCTCTCTTTTCCAGTTGAGGTGTGATGCAATTGTTTTCTCAGGGTTTCTCTGTTCTTGTTGTAGATCATCTATACTAAGGTTCATTGCAAAAACATGTCTAGACAATGCAATACAATTTAAGGAAAATTCCCTTTTCTTAAAATCCCAAAGGGAAAGGATAATATTTCAGTATTTTTTTCTCCTTAGAATGCACTAAGATTAAACTATAATCACAGAAAAGGTAAAAATTATAGACAAAAAAAACTTTAAAAAGTATCAGTTTCTCATGTGTTTGGGACTGAAGGTGCAGAAACACATGGCTGATCAGTGCGAGGAGCTCACAGACTATTTTTCACCTGACTGCTTGTCCGACTGATCTCTTACAAACAGTCGCCACTGTCGCATATACAAAAACTATGTTATGGAGTTACTGTGTGCACAATTCAAGCAGATTCTGGTAGGTCTGTCTGCCCAGCTCGCCTCATTGTTAGGCAGGAGGTGGTGCACTCTGATTGGCCTCAGATCTGGACTGTTAGCCTGTGACCTCAAACATTTGTCAGTGATGGGAATATTGGGCTTAGTGTCTCACAGATCATCACTTGTGAATTCAATTGGTTATTTAAGTTTGAATGTTTCCCATGCCTGGGTGAATGTTGACAGTTTGAAAGAGTGACAGCTCTGCTGGTTCTTGAGGCTGGTGAGAATCCAGTGTTTTGCCCGTGGGCATGTCAGCGGGCCAGAAAAACAAAACATCAAAGCAGAGTTTGCATGAAAATGGGAAATTGCAACTATGTGAAACTGTACAATTTGATTATATAAAATAAGAAATATTTAAGCATCAACATATCAGTTGTAATGTTAACACAAGCTCTGGCTCCTGTAAACTGCAGAGGCTGACAGTCGCTATGTGAGAGCTGGATGAAGCTGAAAAGGTGCAACATCGGTCCTCATTTAAAGGTTGGCGTAGAAACTAGAGAGGAGCCAGAAAGGAGAAAGACGCTGTACATCAGCCACAGCTGAGCTGTCACCTTAAAAAATCATTTTCAGAAAGCACTAGGATGCCCCGAAGGTGGCTGAGGCTGAGAAAACCGACGTGCCTTGTTTATAACTTATGTGACTTGCTGTCCAAAGTAAGGATCCACATCTTGTGCTATATTGTGATATGAAGATTATTTGGTCTTCTAGCTTCCAAAGATATATTTTTTTTTTAGATCAACACAGCATGCTTTCATTTAATCAGTTGTACTTCACGTGTGGATTAGATCACAAATGTTGACGGAAAAACAGGGATTCATTGGACATTCCTCAGGTTCAGCTGAATTGGTCCTTATGAAAACACAGTGGCCTTATTTTAGTTAAGTCTGACATTGCTTATACATTGAAGTGGTTCCAACAGCAGGATCGATTGAAACCTTGTAGACCAGTGTCTACTTCATCTTTCTGTGTTTAGATTGTGCTCTCTGATTAAAATCTCCCCTCATCCTGCAGGGTTGTGATAGCCAAGTTGCCTCATAGCCTAATATGGGGGTACCCTCCGTGTGAGGGAGCGATTGCTGGATCTCTGTCTTCTTTCTCTCTTTTTTTCTCTCTTATCTTAATTCTCTCCTTTTTTTCGCTCTCTGTTAGTTGGATGGTTACAGAGATCCTTTACACTCCCTCTCTTCCTCTGGCTCTCTCAGGCTCTCTCAGGCTCCTGCCTCCTCTCACTTCTGTATGTGTACACAGTCTGAGGGGGATTTGAGCTGGCTGTTTTTTCTCCTTCTCTCTCCATTTATCAGCTTCTTTTGTGTTACAGTAAGTAAACTGTTTACTACGGGTTCTTGTTGCACTTGAAGCAAAACTTTTCTTGGTGGCTGCACGGTAAGATCTGTGCAGCCTCAGTTCTCCGTGACAGTAGCAGGATTTCTTTAGTACATTAAGTGAAAGTATGAAGGGAGTGATGTCAGCATACGTTTGAATGTACCAGCTGTTTACAGCGTTTGAACGGGGAAAAGCGTGAGCTGCGGACAATGCTCTCTTTTTGACTTGGAGGAAATTTAGAAGAAACTACTTCCATATTTACTGTTCAATCAAGTGAGACAACTCCAAGAATCAAGGAAGAGTATGCATGGTATGGGATATGCCTTAAATCCAATATTTCAAACAATTTAAAGTTAAAAGAAAGGATTAAGAATAGCACGACTATAACTATAATGTCCAGTTGTGCATTGTTTTTTTATGGGTTTAGATAGCATTCAACTCAAAACTTAGTTCGCATTTAGTGCCAGGACTACGTTATTCCTCAAACTTTCAAAAGTGAAAAACATTCATCAGGCTTATCTCTGGCTGTCGGACCAGGGCTATGTGCTGTTATGTAGGAGAGTATAGTGTCTCCATGTAGTATGACATCATGAGAACTGGAAGTGGGGGAGTGTGGTTGTGTGAGGGGTACCACCGAGTGCTTGGGTAATGATTTCCAGGTTGTTTTGGCCCTCAGGATGACCCCGCTTTTTTTCTCTCTCTCTGAGAGCTCCTCTATCATGTTCCTCCATGCTATGATGTAACTATCCCTTGATTCTCCAGAATTATTTTTTTTTTTTCAAAAATAAAAGTTGCTCTCTTTTAACAACATGGGAATTGACGCTGGAATATTTTGCAAATGTTTTGCCCTTAAGCTTAACCTATCATTGTGGGATTAAAAACCAATAAAAAAATATATTTCTGTATGAGTTGTAAACATTCACGTTCATACAGTTGAATTTATTTTAGGTGGTCATGTCAGGTAATGCTACAGGAAGGTAGCATGTGCCATTTATATGCTATATTTAATAAACCAACACACAGGAGACAAAACAAAGGATTAGAGTTATTAGTTATTGTTATAAATGATTTGAATGTGGTTTATACATTAATTAGATTAACTTTCAATTAGATTACAGATACTCAAGTGAAATGAGTAAAATCTGGCCCACTCTTTAAAAAAAAAACTTGGGTCAACAGTGTTAAGCCAAGAATAAACAAGACGTATATTAATTTTATCATTTGTTACCTACTGACAAAACCTTTTTATCATCTTGTTACTACTCTGATTTCTCTCCAGCAGTGAAAACCTAGTTTATTTGATTGAATAAATGTTTTAATGTGGTCAGTGTGCTGACTGTTAAGCAAAACAGTCATCTTGGAAGCAAAGTTATGAGGAGCAGCATCTCTCCTCTCAGGTGCTTCAGGGCACTTTAGGCCCAGAGATGAGCTCTACAAGCAAACATCAGAACTGCACGGCGTTAAAGCTCACGCACTTTTGTAGTGTTACTTTAATCAAAGTTCAATCGACTTTTTTTCTTTACGTCAGTACCTACTGAGAATCTTTTCACAATGTGTTTTATATTTTTTCATATAGTTTTGTCTAGTTAAGATATTTATAACATAACTAAAGACTTTATTGATCCCTCCCAGTTTGGGAGAATTCTTAAACAGAGATATTGATATGTTTAATAATGTTTGGTTATTGGTTTCCTGCTTGAACCTTAGGTTCACTATGGATTGATTTACATTTATAGTGAATAAAGTAGAGCTGTGTGCTGCCTTTAACTGTGTAACACACGTGAACAGAATAATACCATAAGCTTTTTAAAGGTGTGAGGCTGAGCTCGGGAGGAGGCCCAGCTTCTGGCTCAGTGGTGAAACGGCTCCTTGTGAAATTCAACAGGGGATTATAATTCAAGTCACCCCTGGCCTCCCTCTCTATTTCCTTCTTTGTTCTCCCCTGTGTTTTTTTTCTTCACCTCTCTTTATGTGTCATGCTGTGCTATCCTTTTTCATATCCTCTCCCCTCCTCTTTCCCATCCTTCACTTTTCAGCTGCTCTTCCTCCTCATCTTTGGTTCCCGCTTCATTCTCATCCTGCTTTTTGTCAAACCTCTCCTCCTGTTATGACAAAGCTTCCTTCAACCAGGTTGCTCTCTTTTGTAACTGTCTTTTTTCCTTTAAGATATTCTTCATCTTTCACTCTCAGTTTTGCTCATTGTGTTTTGATTAGATCAGACTTTAGAACACCAACTATTCCAGCAGGCATATGTTTTATTAGTTTTATCTTTATTGCTTATTTTTTTATAATCAGATTGTCAAGTACTGTGTTGAAAGTGTATATCTAAACATTTTTACCTTGATAGATATTTTATGGCTCCCAAATATTTGTGCACTTACAGCATTCACAGGTTTTCCTTGTTGGGAGGCGATGTCATTCTGTAAAGTATGGCTTGGTTTTCCTTCAGTAGGTAGCACCATGTAACTGGTACTTCCTGATTATTGTTTATGCACCACTTAATCCGATTAACCAATTGATTGAACAAGATTACTCATATTGAAAGCAGTGGTGAAGAGAAGGGTATGTGCACTTAATTTCTATCCTGATTCTTCAAATATCTAGCGTCCTGTCAAACAATATGACTCTGAAGACGAATGCTCCGTCATATTCAGGTGAAGATAGGCACCAATATTCTTCAGAACAGAAAAGGAACTGTCAGGAGTTTGAGAAGCCTGAACCATTTTCGACTTATTTTAGAAAAGTGGGAGACAGTTAAAGTTATACCTTCACTGGCATCAGCAGAATTTGGAGAATACGATACATGTGGGACATTAGTCATCTTTTGCTTTGTTGCATTCCTTATCTGTTGTTGTTTTTTTCTCACATTTCTCTTTCTGCTGTTAAAGTATAAAAAACTTTAGTAAATTGCACTTTGCTCACTGATGCTGCAGGAACTACATTTAAGTGTTACAAAGCACGTGTTGGCCAGACACCAGAGAGAACAGCAGTGAGACAGTCCAGGCTGAGGATGCAGGGTTGCAAACATTACTTTTTGGAGACAGCAGTGGCAGTAAAAAGAAAAAAAAGAAAGGGCCAGAGCAGAGAGTCTGTTTCTTATTGATGCAAAGCAGGATCAGACGTTCCTTGGAGAAGCAGAGTGGTTCACCCTGTGCACAAGCGTACATCTTAACTGGTGATAATAGAGAACAAAGCTAATTTGAAATATTCAGCCGCAGATACAGCCCTGTTGAGGATATCTTGGCATGTTTGGGTGTGTTTGGTTTACGTCTTTCGATTTGGTTTACACTCTCCTGGATGGGTGGGGTTAAGAGTGTGTGGGTATACCTGGCTCAGTTTTACACTATGTCCCAATACACTATGTCCAGTTGAATGTAATATAATGCTTTAAAGTCCTGTTTCTTGGAATGTTTGAAGAGATATCTGACTTTCAATTTGCTTCTTATGAAGTAAGAAAGAAGCAAAAGCTGAAAAAAGCTTACTGTCAGATTTTGCAGCATAATAAAGACAGCACTGTTTGAAAATATATTCATTAGCCATATATAATACATTTAGGCCTGTATTCCTTTGCATTTTCTTTTTCCTAAAGAGTAACAACTAAAGTATATTTAGGAAATGTTTGAGTAGTAGAGGAATTTAAAGTTAAATCTTTGTAGTGACCCTAGGAACCTGGACTAACCTTCAACCCTTCAGGATGCTTCTAAAAGTAGATTTCAGGCAAAATGATGCATTTCTGTTGTTCGAGTGTCAGCATCGTGGGAGAGTATATCTCAGGGTTAGAGATTCACTCCAATCCTATGTGAAAACCTGTGTTTAATTGATTGATAACATTACCAGCTAAAACTTTGTGGCCTTGTCGTTATATGTCTGTATATTTGCCAGCATTAGGAGGGAGACATTACAAGTCCCACTCATACGGTCAGTGCATTCTACAGACAGCTGAGCTGTATCTAACATTGCACATAAAGTAAGCCCCAGAACTGGGCTAATGGCTGAGAAGTGTGTATTGGTATACGTTTGAGAGTAATAGACCTTTGGTATGGGGTGAGAGTGTCATTGTATAAGTATGTGTGTTTAAATGGCGCTGTCGGAGACATGAAAGTAAAGAGTTCAAGATGTGAGTGGTTGAGTTTCAGGGAGACAGTCTCAGCTTCTCCAGTGTCCTGCGTGCTCATACGGAGTGAAAATGCCTGCTATGATGTGCATTACGGCACGAGGATGAGTCACACAGTGTTTGCATGTCTGCTTTTTAGCATGTGCATGCATACGTGTGTATTTGTGTGTGTGTGTGCATTCCAGCTCAAAGTTCATTGGTCTCTGTGGTGCCCCTCAGTGACCCAGGCTAATCCTTTCCCAGTATGACTGTTGCCAGGCAGAGAAATTACCCAACGGGGTACTAATAGGCCTTTTTATGGCACATTCAGTCATGAATGTAGGTTATGTGGAGTTATTATCAATCATAAAACAGACATTTCTATTATTATTTCACCCTGCTTTACTTCTAAGCAAGCTGAAAAATATGCCCTTACCTCTGTGGTGGATTTATGTCGCTGCCAATTTACAGTGGTTGTTGTCAGTGTGGGGACAGGAAACTATCTGCCCAATAAAAGGTGGAATTGCAAAGTAGAGGAAATATTTCAGGAGCTTATGTAGTACACACTGGCTTTTATAGGGAAATGTGGAGAGTCAGTGCCAACCTTTGTCGCAGAGGTAAAAGACGTAAATCAGAGTAGCTGCCAATAACAATTACAGTTTCCCTACACAGAGCTTAAGCTATTAGCATTTCCTGTGCACACACTGAAACCTGAGATACGGCCATGGCAACTGTCTCATACAAGTTCAGTTCTTTTAACTAACTGAAGAGAAAGATCAGTGGTAATGCAATCTATGTTTAAGAAGAGCATACCGAGCATTCTGATGAATAGTGCGCACAATATTATGTAACAGTGTTTGACAGCTCCCACATTTCTTACCCCCTGATTCTTTTGTTCTTTTTTACTGATGTGTTCTTTTTGTAGAAATCCTAGGAGTATACTTCTTGTTCGAAAATGTAAAAAAGTTTTGTCTGTGCGTGTGAAGCCAGTTAGTAAGTGTTGATCAAAAGCAGCTCAACATTCCCTGCAGTGTCCTTTAGAGTCATGCTCATTTATACACAAGAGCTCTTACCCATGGTCATTTTTGCTACGTTTGTCATCTGTTTAGCAGAAGGCCCTCATGTTTCTGTGGATTAGCCGTTAGAAAGAGAGAGCATCACAGAAGAAGGGCATGCCTGATGTTGGTAAAGAAAATGGAAAAACTCTTAACAATATTTGTCCCATGTGGTTTCCACCAAATACATAGGCTAAGCTTTTTGGCCTCAAGGAACAACTATCCCTGAAAAAAGGGAAATAGAATCCATCTTTCCTCTTGTCTGGTGGTGGTTGCAGCAATAGCTGCGCTTGTATTTTTGTTCCTGTCATACTCTAGGTTGATAAAATACATTCTTGCAACTATCTGCTTATGAATGTGGAATAATAAGCTAAAGATTTGAAAGTGTGGAGCGATGCAAAACATTTTAACTTCAGTGTTTACACAGCATCTCCAGCTGCCATTCAAAAAGCTGCTGCTCTTAAGGAAAGAAAAAGGAGGGACATTTTTCAAAAGCCACTAACCCAAATTAGTTTACTTAGATATTTTTAAACAGAAGCTTTTGGTCGTAGTTGTGACCCTTATGTATTTTTTTGTTATTCATATTTAATGCCCCTCTCCTTGGTCCCTTACCCATTCACTCTTTAAACGTGCAGCCTGGTAGGTCTCATTTCCCCGGGGGACAGCTCAGATCTGACAACAGTCTGGCCTACACCCCATTCCGGAAACCCATCCCACTCAAGCAGCTACTTGGTCATTTACCATATTCTCTATGTGTGTGCACATGTCATGTGACGGCACTGCACGACTGTAATGACAGATTCATATTTACTCAGTGCAAATAATAACAATATAGTTTTTTTCTGGCATTTTTATAAGGTATTGCTTATGAACAGTGTTACTGGCAATTACACTCGAACAGTAATTTCTCATTAAACATGTATTGCACTCATACCCCTCTTTGTCACCAGTATCGATTTTGTTAAATTTTGTAATGTCCATCCCCTCTGAAGGCATAAGTGCCCACTTATAGTGCCACAAAATGTTGTCTTAATGGCTTTTCTCTGAAATCTGTGCTAGAAGAGACTGTCTGCAGGTTCAACCAAGGACAAAGGACAAGCCAATCGTTCTGGATAAGCGATTCCTTTTATGTTGGATGGATTTTGTTCCAAGAAGGGTTCGAATCGAAAGAATTCAGTCAGAGTATTCTTTCGATTCTCTTTAAGGTCAAAAAGTCCACTCAGTCAAAGCCCCTCAGTGACTTATTTTCTTTTGCTTTTGTCCCTTCCTTCCTGCTGCCTTCCTATTATTTAAAACTCACTGTATGGCTACCTATCTGTCTATCTCCCCCTGTGTGGATCCTTTTCTCGCCTTGCCTTCCATCTGTTGTGTGTCTCAGTTCATTCCTTTTGTTTAGTTTTTCTTTTCACACATCTGATTAATTTTCTTTCAAGAGGAAATTGCTTTTGAGAATCAACACAGCAGAAGACCAGATGACATTGAACTCTAATTGAAATGGTATAAAATGCTCTGAAATAGGATATGGCTCTGGGTGAAGAGTTTTTTTCACCTAATGCCTACAGATCTTGATAAGGACATGTAACTACAAAACTGTATTCTTTCTTTAACAAATCGGTGCACACGCATTCCACTGATTTGAACACCAGCTTTAATGACTTTTTGCACTCGGTTTTTGTGCTTTATTTGAACAGTTGGCACTTAATAGAGAGCTTTTCTTAAAAGTATAAATCTAGTTTTCTATAGCATTATCTACTGTGTGCATGTAGCCAGTTATAGTAAAATGATGGTGGATGTTTTGTTTACATAGATTGCATTCCAGTTGAATATTGCAAAAATATTGCATAATCAATCTAATTTCATTATATTAGAGCAATGTTTAGATGATAGATGGACGCAGGTCACACTTTGGTGTAGGTTGTCTGAAAGTACCCTTTCTGTTCATGGCTTTCTTACCAGATTCAAAGCTTTGTGCAGCACAGGGGATTCAACCTGATCCATCCAGCCAGAAAACTGATGTTGTCTTGGCCTGGCTGTACACGTCTCAGGGAGGCTCTCGGTCCATTGCAAGTCGCCAGTGTCAACCACGCCGGACTTGATCTGAACTCCGGCCCTAATCACTGCTACTACCATCCTTCTCGTCCTCCCAGGTTTGGCTGTATTTCCACCTTAATGATTTACAGAAGATAATGAGAGTTAAAATGATTTATATCTACTTATAAGTTAAAGTTAGACTGGTGCTGGTGATTATTATTATTTTTTTAGAAAGGACATCCCTTGTCAAACTGGACGTAAATAAACAGTGGGACCCATAGTTGTGCAGCGCTTCATCAACAGTTTCTAAACAGCTGCTAGTTTTGGCAATGTTTCTATCTGCCTCTAATAAGCATCAACTGCAAGTGTTTGAGAGAATAGTCCACAATAGGTGTGGGAGTATGAATTTGACTGGAAAAAACTGCTGTTTGTGGTAGTAATAAATAGAATAAAGCCATTTTATTTCTAGGCTTTATCGTGCTTGTGGCCAGAGAACGTTGGTGTGTTCCTTGCTGGCTGGAGCACTCCTAGAGACCACAGTGGCTCTCGGTGCCCGCTCTGCGCTCCATTGTCCTTTGCCCCAGTGTCCCAGCAGCCACGCTGTGCTGAAAGGTAGGTGTCAGGCCCTTGTATTATTGGATGAGAACATTTTTTTTTAATAACGTTGAATATAATTTATGTGTTAAGTTCCACCTCACTGTCATTGACATGTAGGTGGACGTATTGAAACCACTGTCAATTTCATGGATACTAATACATATAAATATGACAATATTCGGTTCATAAGCTAATAAAAGGAGATGCAGAAAAAAGTGAGGGAATGACCTATGGGAATATTATTCCCTTGTGATCTCCTGCTCTCTTCTTTCTCTTCGTCTTTGCCCTTTTCCCACATGTTTCCTTATCCACAGCAGAATCTGACTTTTGTGAGGTCTACTGTTGATCTTAGTGGTTGCCCTTTTCACTCTTTGCTTTTTCTTTACTGTCCTCACCATCTATTACAGTCCATCCTTTAGATTCACATAAGAAATAAAAGGTGTATGAGGAAAGACGAGAAAAAGATGTTATCACAGGCTCCACAATACACAGCCATACAGTTATATCTAAAGATTTCTACGTTTATAGATCGATGAATTATATTTCAGCCATTCTATATCTAAGTTTTTCTTTACAGTCCAGCAATTTAAGTTGTGGTTCAGCTGGTAACTTTCCACATCTCTAACATTATGTTGCAAATGACTTATATGTCATCTGATCCTGACAATAATTTCCACTGGCTTTGAGCCAGAGGACAGGCTGTCTTTGGTCATATCAAGGAGACATGGACCTCGGTGGACGTAAAAGTGCTCCAAATAACTAATTTCTGTATGTCTTTCTTTTTGACTCTTTAAATATCAATCGCGATAATCGCCGCGCTTTCATTTGGTACAGACAAGCTTTTATAACATTCACATGCTTGCAGACACTCACACAAAGAGCATATCTTCAGCGTTGCACCGTGTTCTGTTCTAAGGGATATTGGGGCAAACAGAACTGAGCCAGACACGTGCACACAACGCTATTTAGAGGTCTTGGAGAGATTTGGGTTTGATACACACAAGCCTTGACTGTCTAATTTTCTTTGTAACATATTGTCAAAGCAGTCCAGATGCTGAACGCTTGAAGAAAGCATAACTTCTTTATAAAGCTGAATAAGTGGGGGGTTTATATGTTTCAGACACTGCTAAAACTGTAGTGAAAGGAAGCTGACATGCTAAGTTGTTAAATCGCTGTAGAAAAAACATTCTTCCCTTGGGGTAAGGTTCCAGTGACTGTCAGAGCTTCAATAGAAGAAAGTGTTGGAAGGTTGAAGAAATTATCTGATGCCATAAAAGACATTTCATTATTCTCAAGCCTGGGGAAGGTCTGAGTAAAGTTTCCAACTTGGACATTGTTAGGGTAGTTATTGCTTTCTTCCCATTTTTGGTATTGCTCCACTCTTGAAGAGTTTCAGTGTAACAATCTGCTCCTAATCTTTAAGCCTTAGTGAAAAATGCTTCTTTCTCAATTTCAGACATGTAGTGCGGCAGGCAGTGCAAGTATGCCTTTTGATGTAGCAGTAAAGACGGTTATTGGCACTGAGGATATAGTTAATGTGTTAGTTATGTGTATTTTTAATAATCTCTGAGTTCTCAGCAGTTTGTTCACTTTTGATGTTCAGAATTCTGATAATGGTGATTGTTTTTTGAGTGAGTGTGCAAATAATCAGAAATCATTATAGAAATTCCACAATCTGTTGTGGTTCAATTCTGATGGAAGTAAAAGTGTGTTTTTCTTCTCCCAGATGAGTTTCTCCCCTGTTTTGTGTTTGTTTTTACGTTCTTTTGCCTCAGGTTTCTTAAAGAGCACAATTTGAGAGTTGTTCCCCATTAAACATGATACACTTTGCAATCTTTGTACAGTTTTTGCCATTTGATGGTCTGGTGGCCTGTCCAGGGTGTGCCCTGCCCTTACCCTTAGGGCAGCTCGGCTAAGCCCCAGCCCCATGTATCCTGAATTGTGTTAAGTGAGAATAAAAAATAATAATCATCCCATCTGTTTTCATTTGATTTCATTCCAAATTTTCCCAACATGCCAGTTCTTCCTATGCTTCATATGTTGGTCTTTTTTGTTTTGTATACAATCAGCCTTTTGCATGTTTGCGACATCAGTCATTTCAAGCCAAGTCAGGAGCACCATTTTGAAGACGATAATTTATTTTTAAGAAGCTGAGCAGGCATGTGCCTGGGACAGTGTGACTGACTTTGGAGAGGTTAAAGCACTGATGGCCGTAACACTGAATAATGTTAGAAGGCAGTGTCAGCTGGTACAGACAAAGTAGAGGTCAAGGTGCATTGCTCCCGCTGGGGTAGACATACAGTGAAAAAGAGGGGCAATAAATCATTTCTTAACATCAGAACAATTAGAGGCTGTTGTTTATGTTTGGTGGGGCTCGTCCTTTCTAAGCATGTGAAGCCTGATCCCTGTGTGGTTCATGCCAGCTGAAGTGCTGTTGATGTTACAAGTGCTAAAGAAGAAAAGAAAAATGATAGCACATGTGCAGGTACACAGGAATGCATGGATGATCATCAATAAATAAAGTAAAATTGATTCTTAAGGTTTTCGGATTCTGGTATTTAAGGCAATTTGTCTCTTTACCTCTTTTATAGTGGAAGTTGTCATTAAAGCTCACAAAACTGTTAAGGATCACTGGTTCACATTTATGTCAGCTGTTGTTTTAAGTGATTTTTCTTGAGATCATTTCCTTCTTTTTTTACGGGTACTTGAATGTGCTGTATGGCTGCAAAGGAAGTTTGTAGCTCAGTTACAGGCTGCTATCCTTATGGCGCAGTACTGGTGTTTCTTTCTTTCTTTTTTTGCTTCCTTGCTTCTTTGTCTCTCCTTCTCTCAGTCGTCACTTTACATTGTGTTGGATTTCAGCATTTAGGACCCATTGACAGCAAATGTGGTGGGGAATTAAAGTGAGGGGAAGTCTCAAGGATTTTAAGAACACATATTGTTCACTTGGCTATTATTGCTAAATATATTCTATAGAACCGTTCTTTGATCAGGATTGTAGATACAAAGAAATTGTTTCTCTGTCTTTCTATAGGCACAGTATCAGAAAAGCTTGTAGAATCCTTGAAAATAGTAGAGATAAGCTCTACATATATAAGGCACCATGTTCTATTCAAGGCTGTACTAATATCCAGGAAAATACTCAATACTATTTTCGATACTTCAGAAAGGAAACAAACTAAGAGGCATATACTATTTATACATAAAATGCAGTTTTAGATTGCAGCCCGATTCAGGCTGCATATAGTTTCGTATTTTTTTTGTCATTTGGATCTCTTCTGCAGGCTCATTAAAACCCTGCTGGCAGACCCTCTATGCCACGTGAATGTCTCTGTGTCTGCATAACTAAGACAGTGAATGTATTGAAATTCTGAAATTTGCCTGCTACCAGTTATCTCCATCAGTGTTGGGTTACAATGATAGCAGTAACTGAAATGCATTTGCTCAGTTTCTTTGTGAAAATATGTATCTGATAAACTTCATAGCCCTGTTTGACAAAGTAGATCTCTGTTGGCTGATCCTACCTTATGTTTCCTCAATGTACCCCCCCATTAGTCAGGATTGTTATGTCACGGATCTGAATTCTTGTTTGTTTGTAAAAAATGCTCTGTTAAGAAAGTCTGAGCAAAGAGGGAACTTAAAAGGCACACAGGTAGATGATGACTAGTGAAACTGTAACTGTCCTAATATGCAGTTGTTTTGAAAGTTATTAGACAGACTCAATGTAACATCTCTGATATCTTACTTTTAAACACGCAAACACAAAGTCACAATTCTGTGAATTCTAATAATAAGATAGCACAGTACACCATATGTTCAGCTTCAAATGAGAGGAGGGGCTGAAATCATGCTGTGTACAGTTGTGTGTTGTGGGGGTAAAGACTCCCCTGTTGGTACATGGCTTTTTTTTGTGTTGCTTGTTAACTTTTTATTCTTATTTTTATAATCAGGCTTTTCGGAGGACACTTTTTGATTTGAATGAAATTCTTCATCCTAAAGTACATCTTTGTACACATCCGCAAAAAATGTATGTGAAACTCACTTAAAGAACAACACATGAGGCGGTACAAAAATGTCTCTTTTGTTTTATTGTGTACTTACCTCTGCCCAAAGGTTGGTCATAAAACATCCCAAATACAGCAAAGTGATTAAAAGTAATACGACCACAGGCCGTTGTCTTTTATGATTTTCCAGTTTAACTTAATTGAAAGTTATTACATCAATATAAGTGGGCTACCAGAAAGTTTGTTGTTGATGGTTTATAACAAACTGGGTGTGTTGGTAATGATACCATATAAAGGATTTCAAATGTGTTCCCATAAAATACGACATCAAAGTTTTTCTGCTTCGGCTTTATGTCACTGTAGTTATAAAATCCTTTTCCAACCAGTACATCAATAGAACAAACAATGACGCATCAAGTTATGTCACAAACATAAGCCAGGTAGTGAGTCAACAAGGATCTCAGTTGTCTCCTTTCCCAAACCAATGCTGGAGAGACAATTTGTCAGAAGCAGGAATCACACTGCAGACAGTGCCAGCATAGCAAAACCCAGAATACCTTGCCTCTGTTGAACATGGCCAAGCTAATCTCACCCACCCATCAAGAAGAAGCGGAGCATCTTTGTATTCAGGCTTTGCTGCTCTTCAGGGCTCTCCTCAGAAGGAAAACCTTACAGATGTGCATATGGCTCCACAGCCTTTTCTGATTGCAGACTTCTCTTTCAGTTTTAAGCTCTATGGCACTTTGCCTGCTTGGCTGTTGCTTGACCAGCTTTCATTCTGTTACACGTCTGAGCTCATTTTGGCTTACAGTCTTTGTCACTCCCGCTGATTCTTTTCCTCTTGTCCAGTGCATGAGCACAAGCACCCTCTGCATTTAACAGAGGGCAACAGTGCTGTGAGGTCCTAATCCAGAGGAGAATAATGTACCACTTAATCTTTTATGATTTCAATTTACTTCCATGAGAGACTGGGGCTAAAAGGATTTTAATTTTGTTAATATTTAAGAATAAGTAGTTACTTGTTTCTGACTGTTCGGCTAAGTGAATGAATTATTACTGTGTTTGTGTGGTGGGATAGTGTGGCTGCTCTAACTGTAGCGCACGGCTGTGAACTATGTATAGTGTCAGTGGGGAGTGGGCGGGACATTGAGAGTGAGAGAGAGAGAGATAGAGAAAAGATTACATGAGTGTGTGTGGTAGAGAGAGGGAGAGAATCACAGAGAATGTAGTCAAGACAGAGCGAAAAAGTCTTCTGTTGAGGACAGGGAGTGCAGGCAGGTGAGTGAAATAGAGAAAGGCAAAGCACAAAGTCAAAGAAAGTTTAACTTGGGGATGAAGCCAGTGAGGGAAAATTAAAGCAGAGTGACTGACAGAAGGAGCAGTTGCAGGAGAGGGGGCTGCCCGAGGGCTCAAATGAGGACAAGTGTATCCCCGTCAGCCCGGCACTGACCTGTCAGTGTGGGGGGCAGAGTGGTCAGCTGCGTCTGAAACCATGAAGCACTCGCACCGAACGGACCTCAAGATGATCAGTGAGTAGAGAAAGTGTGCGGTTGCAGTGTGGCTGTGGGTCTCCTCACACCACTGTTGTGGTCTTATCGGCCATGTGTGTACACATTTATTTATCCTGTGTTTCGTTGAGTCTAGTGCCTTAAGCACATGTAATCTGGACTGTTTTACACGGTTCCCTCTTTCATCTGTTGCATTTCAACCACTGGAGAGTTTTTTACAAATAGGGTTTCTCCTTTTAATCTTTTACCACATTCATTTAGGCAGAACTGCCTTTCACAGATGTGCGCTCGCCCACCATAGGGAGCAGCTTGGAGTTCGTTATCTTGCCCAAGGACACATGAGCTTGTGTGGAATCATTTGATTTGTGATTACTGGAAAGACCTCCTAAGAAACTTTGCCAGAGCCACCCCGGTCGCCAGTCAGCTGTTATTGTGTATTAGGAACCCAGGAAAGATTGTGAGATTTTTGGCTTTAGTAAAAATCGTTGCAAAGCATAGTCCCTTCCATAGCTCACAGCAACAGGCTGTGCTGAAAAAAACAACAACAACAAAAAAAACAAGCTGCAGTGGACAAAAGCAAACAGTTTGGTTTTAAGAAGTCAGTGTTCTTTGAATGTTCTTTCAATGCGTGAATGGTGATGTAATGGCTGTACTCCGTGACCCCCTTTATACCACAAACCTGACATCATGACCGTCAAGAACCTCAGGGTCTCTGGGTAATTTCACATTGGATTGATCCTAACGCTCAATGTCACACACACACTAAACACACTTAATAAATGTTTTTGCTCAAAGGATGTAATAATACACCTTTCAGTAAAAAAAAACACAAAGAAATAAAACCCCAGTCTGGTTTGGATTGAGTTACTTTGAAGTTCACCCTCATATGAATAGAATGCATTATGATTATTGTTATTACCGCTTTATTATTTAGTATTATTATCATGCATTAGTTTGTAAATCCTCCTTTTTGTCAGAATAAACTTAAACATGAAAGATAGATTTTTAAAAACTCAGTTTGACAGCAGTTAAAACTGATCTGTGTTTATTATTTTTGCATAGTGTTTGGATATGTGTGTTTGTGTATTTTGAATCCCAACACTGTTTATACTTGTGTGTTTATGTTTTGGCTGTGGATGTGTAAACTTGTTTACTACTAACTTATCTGCCTGTATGGTCAAGTTAGCGCTGTATAGTTCCGAATGGTATTTATTGCAATTAATAATTTTTCTCTGAAGTAAAAAAAAGAGGTAGGGGCATTTTATCCCTATTATCCTTGATGGGAAAAATAGCACTTCACTTCCTTAATGTTTTCCTTCTTTGAATAATCCCATTAAACAGAATGATTAAAAACAAGGGACGGAGAAAAGGTAGAATAAAGAGTTGTAAAGTAGATGACCATAAAGAATCTGAATTTTAGAGAATCGCTTTCCTGTTAATAATAATAATAATCCTGAGATTATTTTCAGTAAAAATCCTAGAAATGCAATTATCATGTATTTATAGGTTGAAAGAAAAGATTTGCTAACAGTCACACAGACAGTTTGTGCTGCACCTGTTGAAGTGCCCCACATTCTCCAGAGAGAAGTTGTCATCAGTTCTAAACATGCTTGTGAGGAGGCCGTACAATATATGTGTACTCTCCTGCCAAAGGAATCACAGGGAGTGTGTTCAAGGTTCCTCTCCTTTAGTTGGTATAAACAGCTTTGCTTCACTCAAGTAGTAGGACAGTCTTTACTGGATTGAGCTTTCACTTATTTCCTTTCATTTTGTCCAAAAATCAGTGTGTGACCAGCGCTGATACTGGATCACTTACTATGACTTGCATCACCCACATCGGACTGGATGGGACCGTCCATTTCACTTTCACTCCCAGTTGTTTTAAAAACGAAAACAAAACCAAACCAAAAAAGCATAAAGAGAACTACGTTTAGCGTCCCTGCAAAGTGAGAATCTGTGTTTTTCCTGAAGAGTCCATGTCCTTCTTAGAATGATTTAACAAATGTTTGGAAAACTACTAGAGGATGGAGCAGCGTTCCTTTGAAAGATATTTCCTCGTGTAATTTTTGTGATGGTGCTGCATTTTGTTACTCTACAGATGTCAGATTTTCTGATGAGACTACTTAATTGCACGTCCCTTAAAAAGAAAATGGCTGTGCCGCTCTCCTGTTCTAAAAATCGAGGTCACCTTTCACTGGCTGATCTTGCTGATTCTCAGGTCAAGCTGTACCTCTACATTTTCTGCCACCTGAGGAAGTGGTTTGCTTCTTTCCCACCACTGCTCATTGTCACCACATGCGCACTGCAGAATTACATTTTAGTCATTTGCCTTCTGAGATTTAATTGCTCCACAGCAACAAGCCTCTACTTACTCTGCAGTGGCATTACCAGCCAAGTTGTTAAGTTCTGACTCAATTCTGGTTTAAAATTGGAAATCAGAAATAAATCACAGTCATGCATTTTACATTTATGTTAATGCAAATACACACTGAAATGGCAGACACTCCATTAATGTTTGCATGTGTTGTTTGTGACTAGTTGGGAGACATAAGCAGTTCTGAATTGGGAGCAATCACAGCTCGTTTGTGTATGATATATAGCTATATTAGAAGCATTTTTGAAAGACAAGAAAAACAATTTGGCTACTTTTAGCTGTGCAGTGCTGCAGACTTAAGATAAAACAAACATATGTGGTTTCAGTGAGGTCTGTCAGAGCCAGAGGTGACGTACCAGGGATAAACAGGTAGTACCATGTACAGGTCACAGCAAAGCATTTCTGAAGTTTTAGTTTGGTTTATATGGTAAGCTTTTTATTTGAAACTCAAAATGGCGTATTGTATAGATGCTTGCTTTTCTTTTTTTAAAAGAAACATAAGCATAAAGTGTGATAACATAAGCCTATTCACTGATTTCCTTTCAATTACAATTTGCCCTTGAGACACTGAAATGCTAGACATGCACACAAACATATCTATTTCCTGTTTTCAGAACAGAAATGTCATGAAAATGGTTAAAAAGGATGTTCAGCTAATCTACTCCTTCCACCACATTCGCAAGTGGTTCTATTACCATACACATACACACACACTCACACACAGGCCTGTATTCAGCATGCATTATAGATGAGTGAACCCGTGCATTCAAATCACAAACACATCATGGTCAGATAATCTTTTCGGTTCATAACAGGAAGGACAACATGTGCAGTATTACTTAAAAATAGTTATGATATGATTAATGGTCTTTTCAGGTGGGCCCAAAACATGTTATGTTCAATAAACATTTCATGTCAAAATTCAAAACCACATTTCTTTTCTCTTTCTTTTTGAATAGCTTTTCTTAAAACTGTCATTGTTTGCCATTGTCAGGATATTTTTTCTCATTGCTGGTAGGCCTCTGCATTTAATTCATCGTTTGAAATCTTTTTAGACCTTTTTGTTCCTGACTTTACAGGCAGCTCTGTCTGCCAGTGTGTTTCCCTGTTCAGTTGATGAATAAATGAATGAGTTGCATAAAAATGCAAATAATTAAGAGTGTCTTAATTTCCACTTCACAAGAAGAGCTGGGAACAACAATTCTTGGAAAGAGATTCGGCTGTAATTTTAATTTATGTTTGGATTATATTACACCTAAAGCTCTCCCTCAATTTTTTCTGAAATAGGAAAAACATCAATGTGTTCAGTTAGTGTTTTTTAAATGCATCATGATGTTTTAACACAAGTTTAATGGTCTTAGTTCAAATTCAATAAGATATTTTCAAGATCAGTTTAGCAAGATGGACTTTCTTTTTTTTTAATTTAAAGTTACTTTTTTTTTTGTCCTGCCTAGATGGTCTGGTATTCAAATATCAGACTTTATTTATTTATGAGTATGACCTTAGTGTGGTCTCAGGACATGAGAACACCCTTTTTTCCTTTTTGTTATTCTCTATTCATTTCATGTCTGAGCAATGTTCTTTGTCCAGGACTATATTATAAACGCTATAAATCACTTTTTTATGTGTCTCAGCGGGACAGTATGATTCTGAGATTTATATATATATATATTTTTAAATATTGTTGCGTTTGAATATAAGAAGACTACTTTTCCTCTGATTTTACTGATCAGTTCCCTCCACTCAATGTTATCAGTATTTTCTTCTAATCTCCCTTTTCTTTTGTGCAGAATTTCTCTGCTATCTGTTTCTTATTTTCTTTGCTTTGTACATGGCTTAATGACACCACCCATGTTTTACCTTACTTGTTCAGTTTTTTTTTCTCATGTATCATTTCAGTTCATTTCTTTTCCCTTCCTTTCTCTGTTTGTACGTACTATTGCTGACCTCTTATCCTCTGCACACACACACTTACAGATGAGCGCACACTGAGAGTTCATTATAGAAGCTGTGAGGCCGGATCCACAAATCAAACTGTGTAAATACGCAAGTTTTGTTCCTGCAGAGCAGTCACTGCAGTTGCCATGACTACCTGTTGCACATCTCAGGAGTAACCAAGGACAATCCTTATGTGTGTGTGTGTGTACACATATGCATTCAGTTTTGTGTCCATGTAACTGAAAGTGGGGGAACAATGGGTTTTACGCATGCCAGCTAACAAAGACCAGAGAGAGTCTGTCTAATTCCTGTTTTATTTTATGTACACCTCTTAGCTTGATGACGTTTTACTATCAACATCTTATACCTGACAAAGTCAACATGCCAAATAGCTGATTCGACAATCAATGGTCAATGGTAAACACTTAAGTAACACACTGGCATCTTCATAAATCAGTGAATATTAAATATGTAGATATATTGATCCCTGAGAACATTTAGCTTATTTTCCCTGTATAAATGTTTTGTTGTAGCTTTGGTTTGACCACTTTGCCAACAGCACAATCCTCACCTGCACATCCTGTTTTAGGAGCACATTCTTTTTCAAAATAGGTAACATATCTCAGTTAATGCCGTATTAAAGTCTTCCTGAAAGGTCTCATGGAAAAGCTCCTGCTACAAAAAAGGTCTGTTTACGTGGCATTCATCCCGACAATGTACAGAATGTCCACCTGGCAGCCACTGAACCAGTGTAGGATCTGTCCATTACTCCTTTGTTAGCAGAGAACAGGACAGATTTGCAGTGGTGTGTATGTGCGTGTATGTGTAAACAGACAGACTAATGGACCTGACTAAAATCCAAACACAGGAACTTGCAGGTGATCAGTGCTGTTTACTTTCAGAGGGTGAAATAGGCTTTGCTCCATCAGTTGAAGAGGAGTATATGTTATACAGGATCAGCTGACTAAAGACATCTGGGTTAATGTCTCTAGAGACATCCTTACACTCTCTGTCTCATTCTTATTTTATGTTCTTTTGATTTACAAGTACATGCATGAACGACCTTTACTTTCCCTTCTCGCTGTCTTTATGCTTCATACATCATCCTCAATCCCTCACTTGTTTCCTTAATTCAATATCTAGAAGTTTATAGGACCTGAGCAAATAATGTAAATTAGTGTCCCACTTCAGCTCTCTTTGTTCTTCTTCATGTGATCATTCAGAGCGTCAGCTGGCCAACAGCATGAGCAGCAGCAGCTCTCTTCCTCCCAGTGTCAGTGGGATCAGTAAGGAGCTGGCAGAACTGCGCCACCTTGTTCAGTTTCCAGAGGAGATTGCCTGTATTCTCACTGAGCAAGAGCAGCAGCTTTACCAGCAGGTAAAAATCCCAGTTGGAACATTTTAAAAGCATTTATGTTCAGTGTTATTTTCTCCTTTTTACAGACAAAGGCTATTTATTCATATTGCTTCAGCATTTTTTTTGTTGGAAGAAAATATTAATGCTTTTCATTTCAGCGTGCCGCTGTACTAAGAGTTATTGTCTTTTTCTAGGTCTTCCCTTTGGACTACCTCTGTTTCCTAACTCAAAACCTGGGCAGTCCGGAGTGCCAAACCAAGCGGCACCAAAACTTGAAGGCGTCACTGTCGGCGCCCACCATGCCTTCTCAGAGTGCACGACGAAG
Source organism: Menidia menidia (assembly GCA_907169785.1). NCBI lineage: Eukaryota > Metazoa > Chordata > Actinopteri > Atheriniformes > Atherinopsidae > Menidia > Menidia menidia. The sequence goes on from CAJRST010010001.1 coordinate 7,130,204, forward strand.
TAATGCTGTGGAGGACCTGGTGGCACGCTTTAACGAGGTTCATTTCTCATGTTCATGGATCCTTATTTTGGATGTAAAAAAGTAAAAACGGGAAAAATCAATAATACTCAATTGAAACGTGGCTGTAATTATTTGAGACTAAGTGATAACAATGAACAATAACTGGTACAGTTTTAGAAGTTTTATCCATTTTTTGTTTTGGGTTTAGACCGTTGTAAAAGTTTCACTAAAAAGAAGCACTTTCTGTAGTCTCTGTACTGACATCTGTACTGACATCAGAGCCCACGAAAAAGCACATATTTCATTCAATGTGAGAAGTGATGTGAAAGGTTGAGAGGAAAATTGTGCTTTCCTCTGGCTGGGTTTTCCCATTTATATTGCCATGCAAGTCCATCATTGTCACAGCCGCCAAGGATATTCAAGCACACAAACCCGTTGTGGTGTAAGTTGGCTAAAGTTATGCTCCCGAGCCTCATGTCTGTTCAATTTGAGAACCCAACGATCACAACACTGCACTGCTGACAAAGTGAGGGAGTAAAAGGGAGAGAGATTGATATGGAATAATGAAGTCATCTTTAAGTTGCATTCCTTTAGCATCAGCTGGTTTTCATTTAAGTCAGCAAGAGGAGAGACACGCAGAATGGTTTTCAAAATGTGCAGCGTAGCCATATATGGACACAGTGGAAGAAGGGTCAAGTGACAACAGTGATTCTCCCCTTTAGACACTGATGAAACACCGAAATGGCTTTAGATTCTTAAGAACGGGCTTGGCTTTGGATGAGGGTCAGTTTTTCTCTGCTGTGGTGTGTAGCGTTTTGTGGCTATCTACATTACTTATTTAATTAATCGAAAAACCATTACACTGTGTTTGGCGTGATTCAGAATCAGACAATATGTCACGCACAAGTAAAGTAAGATACTTGCTAGGCAACTGTAAATACATTCCAGTTTTTATTTAAAACAGCTTTCATGAATAGAATAAAGTGATACTGAGATGAAGCCTTCCAACTTTTGGTTTCTTACACTTTTCACCCTTTACGCACGCACGGGCCATGTATGGGGCGGAATTACAGCATAGTTTGAAAAGATAGCCTAAAGGGGAGAAATGGGAGGCAGGGAATGGCGAGAAGTTAAGTCCTTTTGGTTTTTGTCACGAATGTTTAGCTGTGACAAAACCAGCATGTGCTGATTTGAATTTGTAATAGTTCTCTGTCAGCCTCAGTTATGTAATTCTGGTATCAAGGAGAATCTGACGCTCAAAGTTCAACTAACAACAGATGGAGACAGACGGGCAGGAGGACAGACAGATGATCACATACACAGACATCAAAGGGGATCAGCTTGTACCCTTCTCTAGTTCTAAATATATTTATGTGTGCATGCGTGTGTGTGTGTGTGTTTAAGAACAATGCAGAGCAAGGTGTTGCTCTTTTAAGGAACATTTCACACTTATTCTGTCATTTCAACTAATCTTTGTGTAATCCAATTTCTGCTCCATTCTGCCATTACTTGGTCCGGCTACTTATAGTATCTTCCCATTTCCTGTCTATTATCTATCATGCACAGCACTGACTACACACTTTCGCTATCTGGAATATCAGAAGAGATGCCAACTCAGTGCTATCCCTTGATCTGCTGCAGTTCAAAAAGCCACTTTGCAGACCGTCAGAGCAGTTTAGATGGTGATCGTAATTCAACCCCTCTGCTGACATGGTGTTGCATTATGTCATAAAGCAAGAAGTGGCTGATAGAAGATTTTCATGCCTGGCACGCACATCCTGCCATGCGCAGAAAACAGGGATGTAACAGATAATAGACAGTAGGGCAGCAGGGTTATTTGCTGGTTTGGTCAGTTCTTAAAGATGCCTTTAAACCATGGCAGTCTTAACAAGCTTGAGGCTATATTTTCTTGATCTGATCTGTCCGACATTGCTATTTTTCATTTTAGTAACTATGATAGAGAAGCTCTGTTGAGGGGTCAGGATTACATACTTACCCTTCCTTACCATGATATCCATAAGATATGCTGCTGTGCTTATATACCTGAGGTTAATACCAGAGTTAATATTTTACAGCCAGGAAGGTCTTGTCTACAATGAATGTCTACAGTGGTGGTCCACAATGAACTTCAGCAACCATTTTACCAGAGTGCCATTGATATAAAGTCTTTCAAACAATAATTTAAAGTAAACTATTTACTTTGTGACATGTTTTTGAAGCAGTGTGTCGGTCTTATTTAGTCACTGGAAGGTCAGACTGTGGTGGGCTTTACACAGCCTTACATAAGCCTGCAAGTCAGTAACAGATGTCTTGGCCAGGGGATGTTTTTACCACCTTTGAGAGGGGAGGGGCTAGTGGGTTTGAGTGTGAGTGTATTTTTATCTATGTGTGTGACTACGTTAATGAGGCTTCAATGCATGGAGAATGTGACACAAAAGACCAGGAAGCTTACAGTTTGTGTGTGTGTGTGTGTGTGTGTGTGTGTGTGTGTATAATTCTGTCTCTTACCCAGAATATGAGGGGAAACTGACCCTGATACATATCTGGGTTTGCCATAATGTCTTATGTGAATACTTGAGGGCAAGCAGAGCAGAGACAGAGCACAGCTGATAGATATCTAATCTCACTCGTGTGTGTGTATGTGTGTGTGTTGTCATTTGGTATATATCCTGTACATTCATTACGACTTTAGACTAGGCTACTAAAGACCACATACAATAAAGTGTTTTGGCTGAACCTGACATGGCTGTGTGTATAAAGTTTATACTTATGTACACTTGCAGTCACTAGAAAACACCTGGTGGTTTAGCACATGGTGTTACCCGTTATTTGCGTTGTCCAAACAGCTCTGTATAAACTAAAATGTTCATGTGCAGGTATCTGAAAACCTCTTCTCTCATTTCTGAGATTGAAAATGTTGAATCAACATTTTTTCTCATTTCTTTTTCCCTTTTTGCTTTTTCTCTGCACTATCAGAGCAACCTGATAGAATGTTCACTCCTTTGGAAGATTGCCGAATGTTTTAATTCCTGCAGTTTTCTCAGCCTTTTGCTAGCAGAATTTTGAGTCAGATTCTGTTGGATAATTGAGACATCTTATTGCTTATCTTATTTTTACAGAACTAAATTCTATTTACCTCTCTTTAAGGCTTCGTAAAATAAACTATGTCCTGTTAATGCCAACCTTTTGGATGCAAGGGGACTGTACATGAGCAGTATGAGCTCAAAAAATGTTTTCCTGAATATATATTTATCTTTATACTTAAAATGAGTATAAAATGAATCTCAGTATGTATAGTTAGCTTATTTTTGTGTTTTTATGAGTGACGAACCTGGCCTGAGGGTTAGAGTTGACTTTACTAAGTTATCTTTATGTTACCTTGTTATAGATACTATGCATATATTTGTCTTGATGTTCAGGTAAGTTCGTGGGTGACGTGGCTGGTTCTTACAGCAGGGTCCATGGAGGAAAAGAGAGAAGTGTTCTCATATCTCGTCCATGTTGCTAAATGCTGTTGGAACATGGGAAACTACAATGGTGTCATGGAGTTCTTGGCTGGGCTCAGGTTTGAAGACACATTTCCTCTCTGCGGCACGCAATGCAAATATTCCTAGAATATATTGTTTTTTTGTTTGTGAAGAAAAAACCTGCATTTCAGATTTTTCTCATCCTAAAGGTCTCGCAAGGTGCTGAAGATGTGGCAGTTTATGGACCAGTCAGATATTGAGACCATGCGAAGTTTAAAGGACGCCATGGCTCAGCATGAGTCCTCTTCTGAATACAAGAAGCTTGTGACCAGAGCTCTTAACATCCCAGGTTGCAAGGTGGGTTTTTTATTAGATTATGTAAGAATTTAATGTTCTTTTTGGGGCTGTGCTCAAATTTTTAAGGTTTTGTTCACCTTTCACCTTGCGCTTTAGGTAGTGCCATTCTGTGGAGTTTTTTTAAAGGAGCTAAGTGATGCATTGGACGGCACAGCAAGCATCATAAGTCTCAAACAATCTACTGATAATACTGTGGACTCTATAGAGGTACAGTAAATACCAAGGAGCATGCATAGTCCTACACATACTTGTTAAAAATGAGTAAACATTAAAAATCAGATTGCACATGGGTTTGATCCGTCTGGCTCTGCTTTGTCTGCGACTCCAGTTTGTGTCCGACTACAGTGGCCAGCACAATTTCATGTCACGATCTGGTCCAGACGGTCTTCACGTCCCAGAGAAAGAGGCTACTGTTAGCAACATCCTGCAAATTATCAGGTGCACTATAATCCCAGCCTGAAAATATTTTTGACACAGTCTTCTTTGATGTTCTCTTCTTACCTTGCTTTTTTAAATCTCTCGGTGTTTCCTTAGATCTTGTAATCGAAGTTTGGAGGCAGAGGATCCTGATGACACCTCCACCAGTCCTTCTTCGGCTGGCCAATCTTTTGCTTTCAGAAGCAACTCCTTCAAGGACCGCTGCCGCAATCAGTTAGTTTATCTCTTTTTTTCCCCCCCAAACAAATATAATGTATGCTGTTTAAATTCGTTCAAAACTGTAGGTCAAAGTAGATATTAGTGCTTTGTTGCATGACATATTTAAGTTTGTTTTTTTTACACGGTGGCCAGAAAATGTAAGACAAGTTATACGTTTGAACAGATATTAATTTTTTTGCTCTTTTTTGGAGCATTACATATCCTACACAGGGCTTAGAAGTAAGTAGTTAGACATGTACTCTGCACCGCATCTCTTTTGTGAATAGCCTGACATTTATGGTTGCATTCGTCCTTAAAGAAATGCTGCAGATTGTATTGTTTAGGAATGTGACCCTTTCTCCTAAAGGTCGGTTCCCAAAATTGAATTTTCTACTTTCCTGTTCATACATAGACGATGACTCATGGGCAAAGTGAAAGCTTGTTGCATACAGATTTATAACTGAACTATGACTACAGCAATGCTGGGAATGATAGGTAGGGCTGGTCTCTTCTGAATAAAAAAACATTAACTATATATGCTACAGCATTTCTCATAATTAGAACTGTATGTTCCACCACTATGCAAAGGTAATTGTACTTCTGCAGCAGATGAACCACCAATGTTTTATTTTAGTTTATTATTCACCTTATAACAATCAGCTCAAGGTGATGGTTTGTAGAGGCACACATTTGCAGATTGTTATTGAGATGAAGTGGTGTGCACATAAAACTCACTGTCACAAAGAAAAAAGATAACGGCTTAGTTTCCTGTCAGGACAGGAAGGAGCAGGGCTCTGGTAGTTTTCAGCACACTTGCAGGAGATAGCTAATAACACAAGCTGGAATGTGGAGAGGGTAGAAAACCTTTTTGATTCCAGACCTGATCTCTTGTGTTTGTATAAAGTTAGTTGTTTTTTTCTGAATGATATATTTAATGTTCAAGGCCAGATGACGATTCTGCTTAATTTTGGCAAGCACTACTATGTACTGTGTTAATGTGCTCAGTTTATGGCACATTTAAATCAATAGTTCAGCATGACTTCTGACTTCATTTCCTTGGTTCTGGATATTTTCATGCTGGTATCCTCTTTTTCATACTTTGTTGCTTATACGACTGTCAAAACCTCCTGGCCATCTTTTTCACCCTCACTGCACCTCTTCTCCTTCTATGTTTCTTTTTTTTAGTTCCCATTCATTTAGGACAACGCCAGAAACAAAGCGAGTTTTGTAAGTGGCTGTGCAATGCGAGGGTCAGGAGTTTGCTCACAGTGACACAATTTCTCACATCAGCATCGTTTCAGTTGCATTTTGAGTAGAAGCTTCTTTAATTGAAATGAGCAGTGACAAATGCATGTGGCCTTAGTGCTTGTTTTCACATGTGTGATTGGGCCTTCCTGCAGGCATTAACTTTCTGTCTTGCTACACTTTTTGCAGATGTTGAAACTAAACCAGCCATTTGCAAATTGACGTTTAGATTGGCATACAAAAAAAAAGATTAAAACCCTGACTGGATCTCTACTGTTTGAATCCAACGTGTGCATCAACAGATTCACAGTTGGGGACCTGTCGGACTCAGATGGGGATTTGTCGGTTGAGCCTGTGGTGAAAGAGGTTGAATTTCAGGGGACTGAGGAGACGCACAGAGCTTTTAGCCATGGCATTGAGCTCATTCCTTGGTAAGATATAGCCAGAACAAACACACGGCTACATCAAATGACCAGACACACCACAGTCTTTTTCTTCTCCTTTTCCAGGTACGTGTTGTCACTTCAACCAGACATTCACCAGTTCCTGCTGCAGGGGGCTACTGTTATTCACTATGACCAGGACAGCCACCTCACAGCCCGCTGTCTGCTGAGACTGCAGCCAGACAACACAACACTCACCTGGGGTAAATGTCTTCTGCTTTTTGAACTTCTACAGGAAACCGCTGCATCAAGCAATACGTTGATGGACTTTTATGTATTGAGATGAACACAGAACATTTCCTTTGTGTTCAGCTAATTGTAAACACACTTTAGGTTCAGAGCTCAAGGAAAAAAAGATTAATTTCCTTCTGAACTATTGTTCTTCAAACAAATTTGACAAAGGCAGCCATGATATAGAGAATTAAATTTCCTGTATTGTGTATTGAACTGATTTTATGTGTGCTTATCCTCGGTAAGTAAGCCCATTATCTTTTATACCATATTCTATCTAAACAAATCATAAACATGAGCATATGTGCCTAACATGCTCAATTCCCTCTGTTTTACTACATTTCAGACATGTTTTATATCTGTTAACATTTGACAGGTAAGCCTCAAAGTGGAGGAGGCTCCCCTGTAGATCAGCCACTGGCGTTAGGACAGCCTGTAGCAGCTGGCCTAGCAGAAGGCCTGATGGACCTGGGAGTGGTGAAGGTTTGTTGAATCAATTGTGTTGTTTTGGCTTTGACTGTTTTTTTCTCTCAATCATACGTGACTGCCGTTGGTTGAATGTACTGATAACAATGCATCGTTCCAACATGCAGGCAGTGTTTCTGGGTCATCAGGGAGTTGACGTCCATGCTGTATGTCTGCAAAACAAGCTGAGCCAAATGACTGTTGAGGAGAATGGCCTTACCTTTCTCTATGGTCTCAGTACCACTGATAACAGGTTAGTGACGGGTTACTTCCAGCACACAGTAACCAGTATCCTAATGTCCTGCAAAACTGACCAAACATCTGACTATTTCCTAATGGCCTTATTTATGTTATTAGACTCCTGCACTTTGTTGCGCCAAATCACACGGCACGGATGCTCCACAAGGGCCTGTCAGAGCTGGTGAGCGCAACCAGGAAATTGAAGAAGTTTCCAGACCAAAGACTGCAGTGGCTAAGGAGGCAGTATGTCTGTTTGTATCAGGTAAACTCTCAACTGTTCCTCAATAAATATTTGTTTGTACATTTACTGCTTTTTTGACATTATAGACTTTTGTTAAGCTGTGTTTCTGTCTTTTCCTTTCTACTGTTTTGACATGTATAGGAGGATGGTAGGTATGAAGGGCCTACGCTAGCTCAGGCCATTGAGCTTTTTGGAGGGCGGAGGTGGAACATGAGTACAGGTGGTGTTGAGAAACCTGGCACCCAGAAAAACAATGTCAATGATAAGTCCAAGAAGAAGAAGAAAACACTTGTTAGGGTTAGTAAATTCATTTATAGTTGCTGTAATTCATATAAGAATATGACATAACACTAAACAAAATTACTCTCTTCTACTTTAATCTGATCTATATACCATATTTCACCTGCTTCCAATAGTGAATGGTTTCTCATTTCTCATTGCAAGTATTTCTTTTTACTATACGCACAACTCAGGGAGACAGTGGGGACGCCACTGATGATGAGATGGTTTCCAGAAAGACACGGAGTTGTAAAGAGGCACTGTATCGTAATGGTCCAGAGTCCGACAGCATTGACCAGGAAGATCCAGGTAAATATGTAGATACATACTCGGCAATTGTGTGACAAATCACTGTTGGTGCTTGGAGTCACATGAGCTGTGACATCCAGTTTAGTTTATTTACTCTGAATCTTCTCTGTCTACATAGATGACACCTTCCCTGGACCATTTTCCCCCTCCTGCAGTAAAAGCCCAGGACTGTTAGCCTCCTCTTCTTCTTCATCCTCTTCTTCCAGTATGACAGGGTCCAACCACTGTCGTCCACAATCATCTCCAACTATTTCAGGACCCTCAAAGTCACAGCCAGGGTAGTCAATCCAATTCAATTAATTTTTATTAATGTAGTGGCAGCTCATGACAAATGTCACCCCTATCCTCCCCAAAAAATTAAAAATACAACTGGAGGCATGGCCCTGCTGATATTTTCTTTTCCTTCCAGTTGATGTATATTCTCTCTCTTTGTGTATTGCAGGACATGGAGCAGCAGATCCTGGCATGGCCAAGGTAAAGGCTGTTTCAAAAGCTTTCAGAATCTCATGATTTCTGACAGCACAATGAGCTTCATTGAATTTGTGGAGCTTTTCAAGTCTTTCAGGTGAATGAAACATTAAATAAATGAATTCCTGTTTTTTCTGAAATAGTTTTGCAGTCATACATAACATTCCGCTGTTGTGTCACAAAGCACTCATCCATGCATTCCTGCTTACTGCTTCTGTTATGTAATTTTTTTCTTATCAAAGGCTCTAAAAAGGATGATAAAACATATTTAACAAATACCTCTCAAGGTTTTTATTTCTGACATTTTCAAAGGATTCTTGTATGTGTGGTATTTAGCTTTTATCTAAATTCTCTGTCAAGTAATTGAAAGAAAGTTGTGCTTTGATAAGCAGTTCCTATAATAATCCTCCTACATTTCTTAGATTGGGATGTGTCCTCTCATCCATTGCCCAGCTCTTTGAATTCTGTTCTGGCACAGCTTCAAACCCGTCGGGAAGCTTGAACATTTTTGTGGATGAATTGTCTCCAGAAATATTAAAGGTTTTTGTGAAATGTGTTAAACAAAAGTCTCTCATTAATTCTGTTTGCTGATGTACGTATGTAGACTTTACACAGGTCAGTTGTCTGAGCACATTGCCATCTGAAACATACCTGCAAGTGTAACAAATGTTCTCACAATGTTATTTGTATTTTTTCAAACTTTCTCAACAGTATTCGAAGCAGGAAGGACCTGAAAGAGCTGTTTGACATCTTTGCTGTCCCCTGTAGTCGCTCATGTCCTGAATCGTCCCCACTTTACACAAACCTCAGGATTGATGACAAAGACACAGGGCTACAGCCTGACCTTGGTAAACCAACTTGTCTAACAAGTTAAAATTGTGCTTGAAATGGCTTGTTTCTCCTAATGTCCATCTATCCTTTTCAGATTTACTGACCCGCAATGGTTCTGATCTTGGCCTGTTTATCCGAACGAGGCAGCAGATGTCTGACAACCAGAAGCAGATCTCTGATGCCATAGCAGCTGCCAGCATTGTGACCAACGGTACAGGAGTGGAGAATGCGTCATTAGGTGTACTGGGATTGGCTATCCCTCAACTCAATGATTTTTTAGTCAACTGTCAGAAAGAGCACCTGAGCTATGATGAGATCCTCAGCATTATCCAGGTAGGTATCTGGAGCTGGTGGGATGGCTATAAAGAGAAGATACTACTTTTAGAAATTAGAACCTAGGAAAGGAGACAATACAAACAATGTCATTCAATTGTTTTCTCTTGCAGAAATTTGAGCCCTCATCGACCTTGAAACAAATGGGTTGGATGTCATTCGAAGGTTTTGCAAGGTATAGCAAAATGCTTTAATTCTGGATAAAGTGGCAGTGTATACCACACTGATAACCAACTTAAAAAGTCCATATAAGCTGTATCGCAAAAACTATTTTTAAACTTCCTGTTTTTATTGCACAGAATTAGATTTTTCTCTTTTGTTCATACCAGGTTTCTAATGGACAAAGACAACTTTGCTTCTCATAATGAAGAGTCTCAGATAAATCCAGAGGAACTGCAGTACCCTCTTTCATACTATTACATAGAGTCCTCTCACAACACTTATCTGACTGGGCACCAGCTCAAAGGAGAGTCCTCTGTTGAGCTTTACAGTCAGGTCAGACAGTTCAATGTATTGTTTTTCCTTCTTTCTTTTCTGCTCAGACATTTTGTGTTGAAGCTTATCCGTGACTGTTTTGGTTTCTCAGGTGCTGCTACAAGGCTGTAGGAGTGTTGAGTTGGACTGCTGGGATGGAGATGATGGGATGCCTGTTATATACCATGGACACACACTCACGACTAAGATTCCATTTAAGGTTAGAAATGTTTGGGAATAATTAATTTGTAAAAAAAGGGCTCCATAGCTCATCTTTCTTTTCGCTTAAATGATTATAAATGTCTCACTCTATTTTCACACATAATTTCCTGCAGTGTCCTGGCATAAATTAGATTTGTTTAAACATGCAATATAATACATTTCACCTGCTGGGCCTATGACTTATTGTGTGTATTTAACTGGAACTGGAATGGATTTACTCTGTACTGGTTTTATTGTCACATATTTGATGTGGACTCTTTTCTCCCTTGCTTGTTCAGGATGTGGTGGAAGCAATTAACCGCTCTGCATTTATCAACTCTGACATGCCCGTCATCCTTTCAATAGAGAACCACTGTTCCCTTCCACAGCAGCGCAAGATGGCTGAAATCTTCAAGGTAAGATGGGACATGCTTGTAAATTCTTTTTTTTAATGTGTGATACATTTTTATCTTGTTTAATTAATAAGTAAGTCACTTAAACACACATAAATCTTACAGCTTTCATAAACATGTGCCTTTTTTCCACACTAGTATAAAGGGTTTGCAGTGCCTTAGTTCACACCTACTCTTTTCCACTGCTCCTTTTAGTGCCAAAAAAGGCTGCCACTTGCACCAGCACTTTTTAAGCAAGACCACTCACTCTTTAACTCTACTTATTTATTTTCTTTGACCAGATTTTTTTCAGCTGCTTTTGGCCTTCAAACTGGCAGACTTCCAGGGAAAAGTTTTCTTTTCTAATCTGGAAACTACAACTGCCTGTTTCTTTTTCTTTTTTAAGTTATACTGTATACTCAAGGCCACGCATGTTTAGGCAAGAGGACCGCATCATGGAATATCATGATGCTTTCATCTAGAGAAACTTCTCAGCATTTCATCCTCCCTGGAGACTGACTTCTGGGTATCACGATAAAGAAGAGTCTTTCAAGTTTGAGACAGCTCTTTGCCCCTGGGCAGCTTACATCGCCATGCTCATGTTTATTTGTAATGCTCTGAATTGATAGAAGTAATCTCTTTTTTCTGCCACCGAACACTTGTCTTCAGCTTCTTCTTCCCTCGTTCACTTTGACGCCACTCCTCTCATAATTCAACTGCATTTACTCAAACATTTTTCTTTTTTTCTCTTCTTTTTTTATTAGACGGTGTTTGGGGAGCGTCTTGTGACACGATTCCTGTTCGAAAGCGACTTCAGCGATGACCCTCACCTGCCATCCCCCCTGCAGCTTCGTGGGAAAATCCTTCTCAAGAACAAAAAGCTCAAAGCTCATCAAGCACCTGTGGACATACTCAAACAGAAGGTTGGGAAGAAACAAATCCCTCAGACACTTTTTCCAACATATGCATAATTCATTATTCTTTTAAGCTGTCCTGAAAAGCAACTTCCAGTCTGCTTTAGTGCATTGAATATTTATCTCTGATCATTAAAGTGCTGTCAGATATAAATAATAGATACAAGATGGCTCAAATGTACACACCATTTTCAGCTAGCTTCTGAAAGTATGCAACAATTTCTCAGGGGATACCAGTCAGTAGTTTTGTGAATGATGGTGGAGATCATTCTTCATATACATTTTTAACCCTTTCATAGGCTCACCAGCTGGCCCACATGCAGGCCCAGGCAAGCAACGGGTCACCGGGGGTTACTTCACCTAGCAACCACACCAATGAGGAAGAGGAGGAAGAAGAAGACGAATATGATTATGACTATGAGTCTTTATCAGATGGTAAGGAAAACTGCAGTGTAGTTTATTTATTAAAACCAAAACCTTAATACAGAAATAAATTCATCCTGAACACTCGCCCTATTGTAGGTATAAATTCTTACTTTAACTGTTTTTCTTTATATTTCCATCTTTAGATCATTTTCTGTAAATATCTATGTTCGGTTTCTCCTCTTTTTAACACTTGGGTTTCTTTTTTATGTTGACACACTATCCCTTTCCTATGTTTTCTTGCCTGTTGTCAACTTAGCTGATGTCCTCACAGCCTCTACTGCCTCGTATGGCCTTGAAGGTAAACGCACAGCCCTGACGTGCCTCTTTCAGCACCACTCTTTCCCTCTGTTGTTGAGTTGTAGTAGTTATTTTGTTCTTGAGAAACACAGCATCTTAGTAGAATCTTTAGCAGCTTTTTAAATCATAGGTTCAGTTATTGACTTGGCAGTAACAGTATGTTGTAAGCGGACATTATGATTGATTGGCCCAGCTTGACTGGCTACAGAATAATTACAGAGGAAACAGTGACTTGAAAAAGTGCATCGGGGATAACTTCTCTTTTGGCTTCATGCTCTCTGTTTTTCATAGGTATTGTAGAACTGTCCTGTAGCTATCTTGCATGGTAATCAGCACATGTCACCGTTACATCATTACACATCACATAATGAGTTAAACCATTCTCCCTCTGCCACCAGTGGAGCAAACAACCATGTGTGCTATCTCTAACAACAGTGCTGAACTTCACACTGTTCTACTTAAGTTTCTGCTCTGTGTTGCTGTGATTCATCATGCTGTGACATCTGGAGTGTTTGATATAAGTGCACTTCCGTCACGATTGTGTAGTTGTAGAGACACAGATCCTCCCAGCCACCCGGCTTGCCACAGTAATATTTCTTGTGTGTGTATCAGTGGAGGTAATCAAATGTCTGTGCAGCTATCATTGAAACTTTCTTCTATTTAAAATCAAATTGACCTCACTAAGAAAACTGTCTATAGTTACAGAATACTAATATATAATTCATTTTTTTAGTGTGTGTCTTTATTTGGACTGTTTGTGTGAAACTAAACCACCAGTAAACTAGCAGCAGAAAAACACTGCTTAGCTGTAAAGAGGCAATGCAGGATTGGGAACATGGGGCTCACATCTGTATCGACTATTGTTGACATGTGATTAAGACATAAAAATTGGTTGTAGAATTTAAAAAAAAAGAATAAGAAAGTTTTGTTAGTGTACAAAACACTAAACTGTTCGCTAAAATTCTCTTTCTCCCACCAACACATCGTCTCCCTTTCCTCTGTACTGTATTTGTCTGTGACCTCGCCAGTGGCTGGGCAGGCTCATCAGGGAAACAAAACAAAGCCATCTGGTTTCTCAGGCCCTACGCTGCCCCCGCACTAAACAACAGACCAGGGGAATCTACCATGTCCTGGTCCCAGTCTCAGCACTGCCGCTGTCCTAATCCATGCCCTTCACTTGTCTGAGCAACTTACCGGTCATAGACCTTTGTTTTTTTGGTTTAGGAAAAACAATCAAAACAAAAACAAAAAATAATAAGTGAACGTTATAGTGGATTAGTTCAGTTTTCTTGCTTCTAGAAGACTCATCCCTAACTGTTGGCAAGCAATGTATCAAGAGTAAATAAACAACACTCCTCCTCAATGCTGCTTTTAAAGCATACCTGTTTGTCAACTGGCCCCAAAAGTATAAACACTTGACACTTGACCATCGATCTGCCAAATCACAACCACTTCTGCTTGAACAGTAGCTCCTTACAGTCACAGTCTGGTCGGCACCTGGTTCTCTGGCTGCTGTCTTCCGCAATATACACAGGGTCAACTTTGTTGCTAAACCATTTTGAAGGAGGAGATTGCAAATGTCAAGAATAGAACATGTTTTTTATGATAAAAAGCCTACTTTTTTCATGCAGATGGTTTCTTTTTATGGTTTTGGCTGCAATGGATGTGTAGGAGGAATGAAAGCACAGTCAAGAGTTGTTAACTGTTGCTTCTGTTTACAGTGAAGACAATTTGCTTCATCAGTTAGGAGGTGCTTTTGTGGCTTTTGCTTCTAACCTGTTCGTAAGCGCTTTAAAGTGGGAGGAATTTCCCTGTTTACATTTTAAATGACTAATTGTAATTGTTTCCACCTGTGAAAAACATTCTCTCTTGGATTGATTCCGAACAACTGAGTTATGAAAAAAACAAAGGCATGTCTGAAAAATATACATAACTCTTATGATAATATGATAGATTTGGATATGTCTGACAGTAAACATTTATCAGTTTTTATGAATACTTGAATGCATCAAACAGGCTGGGCACCATTGTTGAAAAAAGAAAACAGGATGTAAATGCTAAAGAGTAAGTTATTTTTGTCGATCAGGTTTTAGGCAGAGCCCTGACTTATGACAACGAAAATTAAATTAGCTTCATCTTAATTGCCAGTTTTTCAGAAAATAAATCCTTAATGTACTTTAATGAGATAGTTGACAGGTTCAATTTAAGTCTCATTGAATATAGTCCAATTTGGTCTACAATCTAATTAAATCAAACGGGTTGGAAGCCACTTATGATAATTTCAATCAAACCCCTGCTATGAAACAGATGCAGCAGATTCCCAGACAGTAAACTTCCTTCTACTGGTATATATCTTTCTTATGACATATGCATACAGTAATTCTAGAGTGAATGGGACATCATGAGTCTTTTTTACCCCCAAAATATTGGGTCCTGTCTGCTCTGCTGCTTTACATCAAGATTATAGCTTGAGAATGGTGTGCTGAAAGCTGATCCAGCACACTGAAATATTAATATGATTGCATGCATGGATAAGTCTTAAACCTGTATCAGCATAATTTGGGCAAAACTGCAAAGGAAGGTTTAAACAGGGGTATTTCTGGATGTTAACTTACTTGAAAGCCCTCTGTGGCTGCTGTATGTTAACATTCAAGTCAGTTCCTCTGTGACTACAAGCATCACATTTATATGGCTGGAAAGTATTCAGGTAATCAGTTGGTTATAATAAGATATCAAGTACTTTGTTTGTGTGAATGTGTAGGTCTCATCAGAATCTTTTTCCTCCGCAATCTGTTTTGTTTGCACAGATAACATTCTGGATGACAAGCCAGAGGGTAAGAGCTCAGCAGACAAAGAAGAGCAACCTGTTGATGAAATGCCTAAAAGGATGAAAAAGCCAGACAGCACAGTGCCGAGCAAAGGAAAGGTACACATTTATTAAAGTATTTACACACTCATTTATTGTTCTCAGTGCACCACATAAAGTCATCATAGGCTAAAAAAGAGTAAAAGGTAAAGCCTAACCTGGAGTAGAAGTTGAAACTCACTAAGTTTTTCATTTCTTTATGTGCACCGATAGGTGTTTGACATGGAGCTTGGCGAGGAGTTTTACCTCCCTCAGAACAAGAAGGAGAGCCGACAGATCGCCCAGGAGCTGTCTGACCTTGTCATCTACTGCCAGGCTGTGAAATTTCCTGGTAGGGAATATGTTCTCTTCCCATGTTTCTGTTAAACAGTTTCTTTCCCTTTCTCACTTTCTCATGTGAACTAAAATGCTTTATTCCACGTGCCTTCTCTTTTTGGTACTTTCCTTTTCCTTTTCCCATTAAGCAATAGTTTATATCTTCCATCCCCTTCTTTGACTTTTAAGATGATGTCAGTTTTATTTCTTCTTTTTTTCCCATCTTGTTTGACCATAAAGCACTTCCATGTTCTATTTAAGAGGTCAGGCATTTCCCTATGTTTAGGGGTTTTTGTTTCATTGTAAGGCATTTATTATCTCTCAGTTACACGTCTTTTTCTGTCCCACACAGGACACCCACTAAGACCATAACTCCTCCTCTCCCCATGGGAAAAATGTGGATTCTTAAAAGTGCCTTACTTCTCCGAATAACACAACAAACGTACATTTGTTTTGTGATGTATAGTAATAACACCTTTTGAGGGTGTCCTGGTGGGCTTCTTCAGTTCATAATGAATTGAATGACATATTTACATGTCAAAGTAATGTGAGAACATTCTCACTTCATAATTTCATAATTTTTGACTTAACTTTCTTTGCGCACGCACATAATGTACTTCGTATCATCTGTCTTCATTCCTTGCTACAATTTATCTCAAATAGTTCTCTTCCCTAAAATATCCCCCCTTATCATTTCTTTTCCATCCCTCAAGTGTCCTCTTCACTGTTTGTCTCCTCTTTTCTCTAAATGACATCTGACTTCTGACATTTCCTCCTAAACCCGCCTGTATTTTCCAATGGTATTTTATTTGTTTACAGTCTCCAGAGACTCAGATCTGAGAGAAAGGAAGCAGGGCAATTGACCCACTTCAGACAGGCAGCAGGCTGGCCACTATCACCATCAAGTGTCTAGAATGTCCTCAGGTGGCCATGCCACTTGTTAAGTTGGTGCACAAATAATAAGATTATCACCTTTAAAATGCAGGAAATATCTTTCCTCTCAAATGTCTTTTAGAAGAGCCAAGAGGAGAGTTGTGTCCGACTCCAGAAAACTCTTAAATGTATTGCAGGCAACATTTCATCTTTAAAAGATCATGAAATGTTATTATTGTTCACTACTATTATTGAAAATATAAAATAGAGGAACAACACATTAAAATTAGTATAGATTAAGCATTGCTATTTGACATGGCTACCATAGCTTAGTTGTTTCCAGTTTGTCTATTTGTCTGAATAACTGTCCGCTTCTTTTTTGTGGGAACACAGGCTTGTCTACACTTTCTCCGGCCGGCTCTGGTCGAGCAAAGGATCGAGGAAAAAGCAGGAAGTCCATATTTGGCACAGCTCCTTCTCGTTGCAGCACAACAGGGGAGGTCATGACCCAGAGCCGCACTACTGGGAAAGGTAAGCCAAGCTAAGAGGTGCTGATTCCTGATATGTCAGGGAAAAAAAACATGAATATCCTTTTCATGGACTGGAAACCTGTTCTGGGTGGGACGATTTTAGGAATAACTGCTGTTAATGCAGTTATACTGGTAGGTTCAGAGGACCACATCACTGTTAGTAAGAGGCTGACTGAGAACTGTTTTCAGGGTCTTAAAATGTCTCAACATCCCTCCCATAGGTGCTTCGGAGCGACTCAGCTGGGAGGAGACGCAAGCATCCCCGATCCTTAGCACCCCCACGTCGCTCAGCTCCATCATCCGCACTCCAAAGTGCTACCACATCTCATCGGTCAATGAGAACGCAGCCAAGCGGCTGTGCCGCCGCTACTCTCAGAAGCTGATACAGCACACGGTGTGCCAGCTACTCAGGACGTACCCAGCAGCCACCAGGATCGACTCCACAAACCCCAACCCTCTGCTTTTCTGGCTGCATGGAATCCAGCTGGTGGCTCTTAACTATCAGACTGATGGTGAGAGCGGTGTGGTGTGGTGTTTCAGTAAAACCTCAAAAGGATTCCCCTTCATCCATTTGTCTTTGTGAAATTATCCCGAGGCAGCTTGGACAAAATTCTAGATTTGTATGACGCCATAAAAGCCCTTAAATTCTGTTGTCTCCCTCTACATCTTTAATTGTTTCTCTCAATATGAAATTAAAGTTGGCCAACTGTGTGCAAGAACAAATGTAAACACTCCTAGACTTGTTTTTATTGTTAAAAGATTACTCGATCTAAAGATTTTAAAGGATTTATCGAGATGTCTTAAAATGATTATCAGGATGTCTTCAGCTATCTGTTCCTGTAGTGGGTGGTTTCTTGTAAAGCTTACAAAGGGCATTGTTGTGTTCTCCTGCTCCAAAAGGTCTGTTTTTATTGATATGTTCGCCTCCCTGTTTTACCTCTACTCTTTCCAGACCTGCCAATGCAGCTGAACACAGCACTGTTTGAGGCCAATGGTGGCTGCGGCTACGTGCTGAAGCCTGCGGTGCTTTGGGATCGCTGCTGTCCTCTTTATCAGCAACTCTGTCCGATGGAGAGGGACTTTGAGAAAATGAGCCCTGCTGCCTACTCCTTCACTGTGAGTAAGAATGATCATTTAAGCCAAGTGGAACATCACTTAGAATGACGACCGCATCATTTTCCATTTTCTTGCTGGATTTTTGTCCTCCCTCCTCAGTGCTTTGGAGTGGGATGCTGATGTAAAATCTATTTGCAGTGCTATACATGTAAACAGAAGAGAGGAAAATAAAAATCACCTACAATTTGTACATTTGAGACAGTCTGTGATGTACATGAAGCAACGTTTCCTCACATCAGCTCACATTATGTCACAGTGACTCTTTGGCTTCTCTGGCTGAATTGTTATTTATGAGATAAAGATAGGATAAGCTTGATTTAGTGACTGTTAAAGAGTTTAAACCAAACTGCAAGCTTTGTCCATACACAGTGTGACTCTAAAACTAGTCTTTGTCTTTCCACAGATTGTATCTGGTCAGAATGTTTGTCCGGGGAACAGCTCTGGCAGCCCGTGCATCGAGCTGGACCTTCTGGGCATGTCCGTCGACAGCTGCCACTTCCGTACCAAACCAATTCACCGCAACACCCTCAACCCCATGTGGAGTGAGCACTTTCAGTTTACCGTGCATTTCGAAGACATGTGTTTCCTACGACTTGCAGTGGTGGAGAACAACAGCTCGCAGACCACTGCTCAGAGAACCCTGCCTCTGAAAGCTCTCAAACCAGGTGGGAGTCCCAGATACTGTACAGCACCGAGATGCAGATTAGACGGATTTGAAAGGTTCCATTCCCATTGTTGCTTTGGTTTGTTACAGGTTACAGGCATGTTCAGCTGAGAACGCAGCACAATGAGCCTCTTGAAGTTTCAAGCTTGTTGATCTACAGCCGCAGAACAGAGGAAGGTCCCACGGGGGGCGCCACTCCCTCGTCTCTGGTAAGACCCACTCAGGTCTGAGATAACAGATCAAACCAGGTCTCGCAGGTTAAGTGCGCTTATTAGACTTCAAAGTCTTGGTAGTGACAAATGCTCATTAAAATTTGAAATGTTAGAGATCCAAACATGGTCAAAGACATCCTGCTGGCACAGACGGCAGCAATAAAAGAACCTTCATTGTTGCTTTATCATGCTCTCTGAGGAGAATGAAAGAGATTATCTAATAAAGCAGAACTGTCGTGTCAGGATGTTTCATAACAACCTGCTGCTTGTTGTGTCTCCTGCTCCGTTCACAGCTGTTCAGCTCAGAGGAGAGGCATGTTTCCCAGCAGCATAGGGTGACGGTGCATGGAGCCCCTGGCCCTGAGCCCTTCACAGTTTTCTGTATCACAGAGCAGTCTAGTGCCAAGCAGCTGTTGGACATGGTTTGTTTAATAAGTCCGAGCTGCAGCCCAATCCCTATTTGTCATGTCACCCTATAATTGACAGACCTTTGTCTTTCTCCCCCACAGGTAGTTGCATCAGTAGGAAACCCATCAGAGTACTTTCTGTGTGAGGAGAAGCTTCCTCTGTTGAAGGAGCGCAGTGAGGTGAAGCGGTGCGCTCAGTATCGATCCCTAGCACCGGAGGAAGAGGTGGTCCGGCTCGTCTGTAGCTGGGACACAGAGGAGGGCTATGTGGGGAGGATCTGCCTCAAAACTAGAGAGGAGGCACAGGTACAAAAACAAGCTCCTGCATATGCAGGAAATACTCCCTCAGAGGGAGTGAATGGCACTTGCTTTTAGTTATGTATTTTTGTTCTGGTGATGCTGATGGGAAGTACTCTGGCGCCCTCTTGTGCTTGCTAAGACAAATCCAGTTTGTTGCTTCACTGTTAAATTTATGGTTTTATTATTCCAGAGTTTGAATGAAACGGTTCTGGAAAGAGAAGAGGACGTGTTTGTGGGAGGGAAAGAAGGAGGAACAGGAGGATGCGGAGAGGACGATATGTTCTTTGTTCAGGTCCATGAAGTTTCACCAGAACAGCCTCACACTGTGATAAAGGCCCCTCGGTACAGCACTGCTCAGGACATCATACAACAGGTGATTCACAGAAAAGTCTTCAAAGATAGTCTTCAAACCAGCACCTGAACAAAAAATACTTACAAGCATTTTGCTATTTGATTCTGATTTCTGCTTTATTCTCTTGTGACCAGACACTAACAAAGGCAAAGTATTCCTACAGTATCCCGTCTAATCCCAATCCTGGTGACTATGTGTTGATGGAGGAAGTGACCAAAGATGCCGGCTCTAAAAAGTCCTCCACCACCAAACCCCTTCAGCGGGTGCTGTTGGACCATGAGTGTGTGTACCAAGCTCAGAACCGCTGGCGAGGCGTGGGAAAGTTCATTCTTAAACTCAAAGAGCAGGTAGCTCCAAACATGATCACTCACCGGATTAGAGACATTTTAATGATTGTTTTCAGTGTTGTATTTGATGTGTATGAAGTGTCTTCACTAACTTTCAGAGGTCATTTTTGTCTTTACCCCTCTCTGCTTGTGTTGTAGCTTTGCATGTCAGAAGGCTGTTCTGGACTGCTCCCTGTGCGTTTAACCATTGCTCCTCTGCTCGAACAAAAAGCGCAAGATGCAAATCCAAGTAGACAGTTTTGTGTGCGCTAAGATGCAGCTGCATTCTCACCATTGTTTTCACCACCAGGCCTTCTGTGTTCAACCTGTTGCTGCTTTTATTTTTAACAGCTTGTGTTAGAAATTCTCTTTTCTGTCATATTTCTGTCATTTTTCATGGATTTTTGAGCCTGTAACTTTTTAATTCTGCTAGTTCTTTATTTACCCTTTGTCTTATTGTGTTTAAAAGTATTTGCTTAAAAAGAATGTGCTGAAATACTTTTTGCCTTGCTGAATAAAGGTTTACTGATATTTAAAGTTATTTTTATTCAATGTGAGTTTGTCAGTAATGGTAGTACAGGCTACTATGTCATATTACAAACTCAAGGAAAAAGAAAAGAATGAAGGAACATAAGCATACAAAATATTTAACAGTGTTTTTAAGTTTGTTATTTTCCGCATTACTCAAAATTTTAAATCTGAAAACACAGTGGTGCTTGAACATGAACTATTTCTGCTTCCAGGTTGTGCGGGAGGACAAAAAGAAAGTCATGTCCTTTGCTAGCGAGCTGAAGAAGCTGACCAGTCGCAGCCGCAGCATGACGACTGGCATTGGAATGGACGGCCCTGCCCAGAGTAAGGACGATAGAGCTGCATGCTGTGTGGCTCTGACAGAGCTCCAGGAGTGAGGCTCAAACTTGGCCTGTTGTCTGTGCATGGAAAGGCAATAGAGGTACTGTATACTGTCTCTAACCTCTAACATGTATAGAGAGAACTCAATATAAGCAGAAAATATGCAGATATGGAAATGTTATTACTAATCTTGCTTGTAGTTTCCCCATAAATGAAAATGGTGGAAAAGGGCATTGTTGTGATTTGTTGTGTGATGGAGGTTCATGTGTAGTAGGATGTGTCTTTTAACACTAGAAATCCATTACAGCCAAAACATTATTGACAGTTTAAACATGATCTGAAAACATACTAAATCACAAACCTGGAGAGTAAAACCAAATGTGAAGCAGAAACATGTCTGCTTGATATTGTTTTAGTGACCTGTGTTTACAGCACTATTTGCATTTTATTCAAAATCAGTTTTTTAATAATGGATTTCATTCATTCATTCATCTGTAAAAATGTATCCTTATATGTACGTAAAAGACGTACATATTTGCACTGTGACAACATTACCTCTGTTATAGTCATTAAGCAAAGTATTAGTTTATTTTTAGGGCGTCAAAATGTTTCCTTGGCCCAGATTTTCTTCTGAATGCTAAAATTTTAAAAACGTTTTCGCCTGCAGGGTATCTGTCTGCAGCCGCAGGTCTGAAGGCGTGGGCGGGGGCTGAAAGGACCCTACAGGTCTCCTCCCCCTCACCTTCCTCCTCCATTATGGAGCAGGTCCAACCTCTTTACCTTCCCACCTCTTCTCTAACCCCCTTAGTCTGGAAATTTCACCTCCTCAGAAACTGGAAGATCCACAAATGAGATCCAGGATGACAGAAATTCACTGACCACTTCTAAACTCGGAGGGTTCCCCTTTTCGACTGGAGGCAAAGTGTTTCCATAAGGGTATGAGAAATTGTGGACTTCTGCTCCTCTCACGATCTTATTGGGTTTGGATCCTGATCGTGTTAGTTCACAAGTAAATGACAGGTAAGGGGTTGACTGTCCAGCACCATGGCTTGGTTTAGTGATACAAGGGAGCTTGGGAATCAGACCCAGGATCAGCGGTGAGATCATGTGGGCATGTTGATCAAGATCTTCTTAGTTTATTGCCTGTGGCTCCACTTGGGTCCAGAGCACCAGGGGCAGTTGTTGTTACTCAAGTCTTCAGGGACATCAAATAGCACTAAATTGTTCCTCCTGTTTCTTTAAAACAGAAGAAAATATCTAACTTTCCCTGAGTCACATTCAAAGTAAAGGTTTGAGTTTGCTTTATGTGCCAGTTCTTTTTTTTATGTCATCTTATTTGTTTTCAATCACCCAGATGAGCTGCTAAACAGACCTTTGGATTAGGTGACCACTTTTGGAGAGTTAAATGTCTTTTCTTTTTAATGAAAGTTCAAATATGGCTCCAAATGATAATAGTGTTTCAAACACATGGTACCCTCTCCTCACTTTCTCTGGGAGTCTTTCATTTTCTGCATTTAGGGCATGACTAATGGAGCATCTTATCATCACAGCATCTCTGTGTGAAGAAGCTGTGTTGATCCGCACGTGTTGAGTGGCCATCGCTCGGAAATTTGTGGCATTTAGGCTCGCTCGTGATATCGTTTAGTCCACGGTTGTGGAATGTTTGAGCCATCAGCTTTGTCAAAAAAAACTATAATCGAAGCCTGTGTTTCTGGGTTTCCAGCGGAACCTGTGGGTCTCTGGTCAATGTTTGAACATAGCTCTTAGTCTGTGCCCCCCTCATTTAATATACAACCAAAAAACAAAAAAAAGTAGAGCTGAGCAGTACCGTGTACTGGGATAGCAGCATTTTCTTGTCAGAAAAGTATAAGTCGTACTTCGGCTGTCCTTGTAAATTTAGAAAACGCATTTTTCTGCTTGACAGAATTGAGCATCTGGCAGTTGTAGGGAGATCAGCGTGGATAAACTGAAGGAGAGTGTGAGTGGTAGGTGGTAGAGGACATTGTGAAGGAGGCTGACCAGCGGACTTGTTTGGTTCTGCTCTGGCTGTTCCAGTTTGGCAGGCACACGAGGCAGAGCAGTGGCCTACTGACACAAACGGGCCCTTTATGAAAATTTCACACTGTTTTTGAAAGCTTTGCTCAGTTTACCATCATTGCACTAAAAGTGACAAAACAAAGGCAGCATTTTAATGCGCAATACACACCTATGGAAACGCCTCCAATCACAGTGGCGCCACTTTGCTGGAAAATGTTGCAACACTGCCTCAAATTTGTTCAAATTTTTAAGTTGTCTTTAAACACGATTGGCTCTCTTCCACAAAGTTTCTTCGTGCTGTCACAACAGATTTAAAATATTCCACTAAAGGCATCTTCTGTGGGTTAAAACAGAACGTAATAATTCTAATTCTAAACATTTTTATTAGATGATAAAAACATGGGGGGCCAGCACAGAAATTTCCTTAAATCTGAGCAGAAAACTGATTCCAGGCTTCTTACCAGACCTGATGGGTAAATCAGCTTAAGTAAACCTACAATTTAATCCTTGATTCAGCTGCAAAAGGGGTGATTTCAGCTCTGCTATCCTTTGTGGAAACACTGTGATGCTCTCAGTATTTTGCACATTTTGTTTTTTGCTGTCGTGTTGAGTTAATTTGTGTTCTTGTTGTTGAGTGGTCAGAATGTCTGTTATGACCATCTCATTTGTAACTTTTAATTTCAGCCCAGTTGTGGAATAATTATTTTGCAGGTGAGCTGTTTGTAGCAGTGTGTCGTCCAAGCCCGAGTTTTAAAGTACTTGACACAAAAATATAATGAATTACATTTCACTTTAACCCATTAGCTGTGGATTACTACTCTGTGTAATGACAGCAGTATTTTTACACACGTGGAACACGGTTATTGATTGCTTGATGGTGATCGTATTTTTAATTTTATTTTTAAAGTTTTCAAAATGTTCTTTATTTATCAGTCAGAATGTAAAACGCAACCAACTGGGGCTACTTTTCCCCTTTATCTGCTTTCATCAGTGACATTTCCATATTAGATAAATTACTTACGGTGTTCCTTATGAATATTGTTGTAGTTTTGTTTAGAATTTGTGTATTTAGTACATTAGATTTTGTGAAACCCAACTTCAAGGAAAAGCTTTTGGTCAGTGATCGGGAAAGAACTTCAGATGTATTTACTTTTAAGCTCTCAGCTGCCTGACTGCAGTATGAATCATCTGTTCTTCTATTTTTTTTCTGTAACGGATTGCTTAAAATCCTCCCAGTGAGCCTCTCAATTGACATGTTTTAAACAAATTCCTACTGAATTAAATTTATTAGGAAGATGTACATTTTAATCCACATTCCAATGATTTATTCAGGATACTGATATTAAGGAAAATATGGCCAAAATCCCCAGACATTTTTTTTCTTTTGAATAAATCAACCTCCCAAGTAATGAGTTTGAATATTTGTGCAATATTGAAGTTGTGTCACTTCAACTCTTCAATAGTCTGCAAATTACTGACGTTTTCCGCTTTTGGTTTTAAACTGTTGGCCTTGACTTGTTGTTTCAATTTGTCAGAATCAATATCATTCATGCTCAGAGATTATCATCTGCTGGTGGTGAGGTAGTGGGGAGCTCCGGTCCCTGAGGCTTATTGTAATTAAGGTAGATGAGACCCAGAAACCACAACTTCATGTCAGTGATAATGAAGCTGTAATCCTTTTATCCTGAAGGGCTTCTGTTATTATTATGGATTAGAGTTGAAACACGGAGAAATGCCATTATGTCAAGCAAAAGATAATTCTTCATTAAATGGTCATTACCCACAGCTCCCCTGTCTGGATGAAAGCGATAACAGCTCCTGTAGGTGTGTGAAATCCACACTGCAGGAAGTTTCTATTAAACTGTAAATCTGTGAGCAATCTGCTTCATCACACCACCATGTCTTGTTTTCCTTCTACTTAAACTGTAGACCTCATTTCTGAATGTAACATTTCTTACAACCTGAGACGACTGTGTGTTTGGACGTTATTTATTTCAATGTGAAGCCCTGGTTGGCAGTTATCTTTTTCGTCTGTTTAAGTTCCTGTAAGTAGTTTTAAGTGTTTTTATTTATTTCAGTATGAGAAAGGGTGAATCCTACTGCCCTGATTTTACTCAACTTATTTAGAAATGTAAAGAAATATTTTACTTTATGTGTAAAATATTGTGTAGTATTCATACTTGTGGCATATTATCCTGCAATAAACAGCACCATTTAAACTCTTTAGCTGTTCATCAAATGTGGAGAAACTTAGGCTGTTTTGCATTTTGTTGTTAGAATTATATCCACTGTATGACTTGTTTGCCAACAGTCAGCTGTTGCACCTTTAGCACTGTTTGCAGAAGAAGTCCATTACTGCCTGTAACATCTGTAAGACGTGACTGTTAAGTAAACATCTGTCTATTTACTTGAATTTTGACATGAATGATAACTGGTGGAATTGTCATATAGCAGGATCACAATAAAATATAGAAAGGTTTAACCATGCCGCGTATCAGCGTGTTTCTTTGTGAGCTATCGTCATTTTGTGAGAACAACAAAACCAAAGTATTTATTATTAAGTTTGAATTACTTAAAACAGTTAATTAAAACTGAAAGAGCGTTGAATGTAGGGAACTTGTTTAATGGCAGAACAAATGTAATCATTTAGCTTTTAGCATTCAAGTACCTGAAACTAATTTTTACACAGATGAACTCTTTCATTAAAAATGTCCTGATATATATTAAGAAATGGCACAAATGGATTTGACTTCTGTACTTGAATATATCTAAAAAGTCCTAATTTGTCTTCAGTGAACTTGTTTTAATCCACTTTCACAAGGAAATGTCATGCTGCTCAATGCTATCAGGCAGTTTGTTGTTTTTACTTTGACATGAGTTTTATTCTTCAACAAAAATGATGGGTAACTGACACCCACCATGGGAACAGCATGTGATGCTTTACTTGTTGACAGGTGTTTCCTGCTAACAGTGGCAACAAAAAAAAAATCAAGATGTGGAATCAATTTATGGAAAACAGCTACTTTTAATACTACGAAAAAATTTAGTATTGAAGAACCTTGTTTTTTGCACCATTGTAAGATGGCCTTGGTGCTTACCGTGATTTACATCAGCCTAAAACCTTGCATTTATGAAAGCGTGAATAATTTACTTTTTGGGTGAAACATCGTTTTTCAAACATGAGCCCAGCAGCTAATCAAAAATATGTTGCAGTGCTTTATGAGGCGAGCTCAGTCTGCCTCATTCTCTAGTGGAGGCAGGAAGCAGTGACATAATCAGTTCATTTGGCTGAATCAATAAGAACTGCTGAGACGTGCCCGGCAATCCAGAAAGAGTTTAAAATATTACTTTGTGGCTCAGTCCGCTAATTCTGTTAAATGAGGAGCACTTCATTTCAAATATAACCAATGATACAGCAGTCCCTTATGCAAAATTATGCAGTCATCAAATCAAATGACCAGTTTTAGAACCTGGTAATTCTGCAGGTTAATGATCCTTCTTTCACAAGACTTTAAATTAAACAATTTACTGTAATGTGTTTCAAAATTAAAAGTCCCCCCCACATATATACTGATGAACTTTTGATGCGGAGATGTGCTCTGTTAAGTGGATCCTTCAGGGAATTTAAATGAAAAAATTTCTTGTGCACAGGATCTGTTTAAATAAAACTTAATGCAATTAACTGTTAAAACTTTAGAAGCGGCAGACTCACAAGCCTCCAGCTGAGCATCTTGGTTTTGGAGCTCTCCCTGTGGATAAAAGGGTAACATCACCATAGCTGCAGGTCACAGGAGGGGGGAGAGAGCAGTTCCTATTACCCAGACCTCTTTAAATCTTTGTATGTATCCTGGCGGAATTCCTCTGTTCTTCTTAGTGGACTTGAATGATCGTGTGTGCTACAGCGGACTGACCCAAGAAGGCTGTGAATGGATGAGGCTGTGAACGGATCTGAATCTGAATGGTGTGTTGTTATCTGACTCAGATCCTTTGGCCATTCCAAACACCGTGTTCCAGTTTGAGGTGGTCTGTAACTCTACCTGCGAGCAGGCTTCCTTCGGCCAAAGGTTGATCAAAAACATTGAAGAGGTGTCACCAGACCTGAGCCTGTGTCTTGGAGACCCTTCTTGAGTGAAGAGTGGGGGGTTCCTTTCCACAAGAACTTGTTCTCACACTATCTTACATACTTGGGATTTGAAACCTCAGTGGACCATATTCAGAATTTCCATTACAGATGTGGCTTGTTGAGCATTAACAGCACCTTTTTCTTACAGAAAAATAGACAATGAAATCCAAACTCCACATATCGGACCCTCATGTTTAACTGTTTCATATGTTTAACTATTTGATTTTTAGTAGTTTGGGTTGAATTATTGGTCTTGAGAAAATATAATATATAAAAGTTAACTTTTTTTCTCGAATTTAGTCAATCCCTTGAGATTCATGAAGTGCTTTATAAGGGCAGTCCCACTTCAAAAAGAGCAGCAGCGTTTGCGAAATGAAATTCATGATTCCCAGCTTCCTCAGATGAAACTTTATTTGGATTGGATCTGCCAAGGAACTTGACAAGAATAAAAAGGCAAGTGTGAATAGTACAAGACTCAATGAAACATGTCAGGCAAATTTGAGATGAGTTGCGCCAGTTGCCATAATACTGAATGAAACAAGCTCAGTTCCATACAGACACCAGTCGCTTAAAGGGCCATAAAAAAGTTCTTCATCAACTTTTCCCTCTCTCTCGAAGTAGAAATACGGCAAGTCTTTTTCCTTTTCTGAATGTGCTGCTGCTCTGAGATTAGTTGGGCTGTAATAATGCACAGATTGGAGTATTAACATTACAAAACAGAGATTTTTTTAAGATTAAACTGGTCAATTATTGATTAAATGCCAAGAATCTTACACTTTAAGTCTTTTCATAATTTGTGTTGGAAATTGAATCAAATTTGATGAACTGTTCTGATCATCATTCCATTCATTATCGTAACCGCTTATTCCCTAATGGGGTCGCGGGGGGAACTGGAGCCTGTCCCAGTGGTCAGTGGGCGAGAGGCGGGGTACACACTGGACGGTCCGCCAGTCCATCGCAGAGCCACCAATCAGATCATTTGATTAAATCGAACTTCAGTGTGCAAATCAGTTCTGCAAGAAATTAACAGAAATAATTTCCAAATGATTCAACGATCTTGGCAATAAGGGGCAATCACAGTGGCATTGAGCACAGTCAGAGCTTGGTCATGGGTATGTGGAGGCTGTTCCACGGCCCCATCCACAGCTCTTCCTCATCCGACTGTGTCCTGTCACTCTGGCACTCCAGCGGCTCTCTGCCAACCACCTCGGTGCTGCTGTCGTCGATCCTCGACTCGCTCTCTCCTTTCAACTCATCGCTCTCTTCTGTGCTCTCTCCTCGCTCCATGGTGTTGCAAGCTGCCCTGAGAAGGTCAGGCTTGGACGCTGAGCCTTCCGGGCCCGCGATGCTGTTGCTGGTTGACCCCAAAGACGCGCTGGATTGTCGAGAATTTAAGACATCGGACATTTTGTTGTTGTCAGAGTTACAGAAAGAGGAAGCAGCTGTCATGGAGTTGACCTTTCTGAAACTTTGGAAGGTGTGCAACGTGCTGGATCCAGCTTCCACTGTCTTTCTGGGGCAGCTCAGGGGGGCTCTCTCCTCCAGCGTGGCTGCCATTTTGTCCAGTTTTTTAAAGTGCTTGGCCAGCCGAGAGCTGAAGACGGGAGAGCTCAGTTTGGTGTTGTTGTTTGAGGTGGTTGTGGGCCCTGTCGTGTTCACCGATCGGCGTGTGCGAATGATGGAGCCGTTCTGGGCCACATAGATGCTTCCATTAACGTTAACTTGGCTGTTGTGCTTGGCGGGTATGCGGCTGCGCTGGCTGTCCTGCGCGCTGTCCTCACCGGTGGAGCTGGTCTCGTATTCTCGGTCAAGCACCAACTTGATCCGGCGCTTCTTACTTACCTGCTGGGGGGAAAAAGCAAAAATCACAAGGCATCAGACCATAGTTCACTTTTCAATCTATGGAAATGCAAGACATAGATTCACAAAGCAGTCAAAAATAAATGCAGATATCAGTCCATTAAATATGAATTGGTATAAATGTTGATCGATGGGAAAAGCTGGGGAATAAAACAGCATTAAAAAATGCTTGAGGCGCTTAAAATCTGCGCAATCAAATATTCTTTAAAGAGGCGGAAAAGAAAAACTCAAGTTTATAACGTGGAAATAGATTTTCACTGGAACTAAATGATTTGCAAATACACTTAAGTGCTAATTTGCATATTTAACAAAAAGGACTGTAAAAACTTTTACAGGAATTATTAATTTTTGTCAATTTGTGATTCTAAAACATGTCAATGCCAGGATTTTGACATTTAAAAGCCACCCTGTTTCTTCTTTGTTTGGCAGGGTGAAAAATTCTAACTAGCACAACATTAATGTTTGTTGTTCTATGACCATTTATTGTCATGAAATGTTTGTCTTGAAAAATTAGGACAATGTACATGGGAAGATTAGCCCTTTCTGTAAACAAAGTAATTTCACATCTGCTGTGTTTTGCGCCCTTCATCACCAATTTAAAGCAGTCTTTGAATCTAAAACGCATAATTTTATTAAAAAACTCAAAGGAAAAGCCTTCGAGTATATACTGTAACTGGACACAACAAGACAGTTGTGATATAGCCGCTATACTGCTATCACGCAATTTAACCCTGACAGTTTTTTTCCCCCTAACCTTGATTTTATAGACAAAATAAAATGTTTGTTTTTTTCTACAGTGACAGCATCTTTCCACTCTGCAGATAACAGGTGCGGGGAGAGCTGATCCCCAGAGAATGGCACACACAGGTAGATGCGACAAATGGAGAGGCGCTCAAACAGTCAGAGGTCAGTGAATGGCAATATTTGAACTGCCGCAGAGACAAATCAGATGGCAGGAAAGCTTTTTTTCAAAAGTGGAACAAGAGAAATCAGTTCAGGACACAAAACTGAGAATGTTAACCTGAGAGAGTAAAGAGAGAAAGAAGGTTGGAAAAGGGGGATTAAAGATATAACCGAAGACGAAAAGACTCTGATAGGGGAGCAGTCAACATGCCAGCAAATTAAACTCTTGTGAAAATAAATCACAGCAAACAGAGAGGAAATAGGCCGACGTTTGTAATAGATTCCACTCAGATAATGACTGCACACCCAATCCAGGCATTCTCACCAACATCTTACTTATTGGCAAAGGTTTTAATCTTAGATGGGGGCTGAGGACTCATCAGGATTTCAATCAGCCGACTCATTTCCTCAATTCCCCCTGTATTTCTTCATCTTCCTGATCTTCGTCTTCTTTCCAGCTGTGGGTGTTGCTTTTCTCATCCTCGTCAGTGTCCGCCATGATGGGCGACAAATCATCCGGGGTGTTCATCACCCCAGAGCTTTTTGCTGTGCTTTTCCTCTCCTCTTCCTCGCTTTCCTCTTCGCTCTCTATCTCTGATGTTTCATGAGAGGAGCTCGGTTGTCTAATCATGGCCGAGGATTTGGGCCTTGACCTGGAAACTGTGGAACCTGAGTGTCGGGAGCCGCTTTTTGAGTGGCTGCCCCAACTGCTGCTGCTTTTATGGCTAAACCTGTGTTTACTCCGAGAGTTATGACTGCTAATTGTTGAGCCTCTTCTGTTTAATTCAGCCGCCTCATCTTCAGTCTCTGCCCCTGACTCGCCATCAGACTCAGAGCCCTGTTCACTCTCTGTTCCAGAGTCAGACTCATTTGTTTCAGTTTCTGCTGCAACAGATAGGGTCGGGCTGCTCCTGTTAGAAACACTAAGTTCTGATGGAGATTCTTTGCTGCCACTTCCTATTTCTGAATCACTTTGCTCAGTCACACTGTCACTAATCTCCCCTCCTACGCCCCACCTCGTGCCTTGATCTCCTCTGGCAGACACCGATGCAGAAACACTCATATCTCCTACGGAGCGGTACATCTTCCTGCTGTTCTCCTTTCCACTGTCCCAGCATTTACAATTGCTCCTCTGTTCATCTCCCACCCTCGCAGGTCCCTGGAGCCTTCTGGCTAAGGAGATAAGACTGAGGGCTTCGCTCAGCTTTTGTTTCACTGGAGGGGGTTTACTTGCTTCAACTGATGTTTGGAAATAACTCCCATCAATGATCATGCCGCTATCCAGACTGAAATACTGTCCAGTGAAGCCAGGGAGCTTTCCCCTGTGCTCTGGCCCGACGCCTCCTCCAGCTAAATTTCTCATCCCATTATTCATTATGCTGCCTCTGCCACCCCTTCCCCATGTCTCCAATTCTCCTCTTCCTCGCCCTACCCCCCTTCTTTCTACTGCCTCATCTCTCATTCCATTTTCATTTCCTCTGTTTGCTGGCTCCCCTGCCCCCAGCCCCATATTTGATCCCTCTGCTCTTCTTCCTGCCAGTGCACTCCTCTCTTCCATTGGTCCGACTCTGGCTTTGCTCCATGGTGGGTGGACGGCAGGGCGCTGAGCTGATGTTTTACCAGTCGGGGACAGCGGAGTACTCATTCCCATTATGGCCTTCAACCTGGCAACTGCATTTGAGCCCTTAGGTTTAGTTGGAATGCCTTCTTGTGTTTTGTCACCCCCGGCTGTGGAAGGCCCCGGGGCCTTGGTCAGAGGTGCAACAGGCGGAGGATGGGGTTTGTTGGAGGCAGGGTGTGGGGCTGATCTGTCTCCTTGAAACTGTCTCCTCACCTGTTGTCATGACAATATACAAAAGTTTTATCTTTCAAAAGGTACTGCGTTTGCTTAGCGGTAAGTGAGGAGGAATATGACCTTCTGTTGTCAAGTTACATTTCAAAGAGAAGATTATCTCATGATAATACGGACAGTCCACTACATGGGAACACAGATTACAAATACAAAGCATAATATGTCAATTTTGATATTTTTACTCAAAGAAATATGGTCTCCCTTCCTTTCAAAGTCTGACAGAGAAGTTCAGATTTGCAACAGCATGAGGCCGTTATTCACATTGAAAATACTAATGAGACAATAGAATAATGTCGAGAAAAACACTAAAATCAACCTGTTTGGTCGAAATGTGCTGAAAATGTCCTCATTCATTCTTACCAGCTGGTATCCATTTCAGTGTCTGTCTCCATTGTGTATTTTTATTTTGTTTTTATTGGACTTCTTTACAGTGTGTAAGGTTGCACACTAAGTGATGAAATTGTACCACCTAGTCACCAGAGTATTCAGTTTTTCTCTGCAGCAGTTGCTCTTGGCAAAATAGTTTGGCAAACCTTTGTTCTTAGAACTCGTGTGTAGGATGAAGATCATCACTATGCCAGATTGAAACATAAGGAGCATTTAAGCCAACAACACACACATCTTACATTTCTACAGGTCGTCAGCCTTATGTCTTTTGCATTTACATCTCAGTTTATTGTACAGCATGAGCCTCATCCTCTTTACAGACTTTACAGAGTGGTCAGATCTGTCTGTTGTGTCAACTCAAAACCTTTTTGGTTTAAATGTTGAGTTCAGAAATAGTGAAACAGTTTTTTGTTGTTGACGGTGGAGTGGAACATGGTCCCCAACAAAGGACCATTCTTTCGGAAAAATTTTCCTGAATTCAAAAGGTAAACAAGTATTACCTAGGACTAATTTGCCCGGGATTTTTCTCAGGTAACTAAAACGTTGTTCTGTTTAATTTCAACTTGACTGAAAAGATGGAAGCCACTGTCCTCTGTGTGAGAGCTGTGGTCCTATGTCCAGGCAGCTCTGAGAGACATGAAGAGCAAAAAGGCACAACTAGGAAGGCCAGAGACTAGTTTTGTCTGAGTTCAACCCTCAATAAAAGCCTCCATCTAAAAACCCTTTTTATACTAATGTTGGCATTTTCTTTCAATCTAAAAATGGTGCATATATCTATATTAATCTCGTCAACTTTCAGAGTATGTATTATACTTCCATACATGTATCAGTTATAAACTAGGTTGTCACCCACTCTTGTTGTGTGTTTACCTCTCCATCAGACTCCTGAGGGCTGTAGTAGTAGCTACCATCGTCATCAACAATCACTTCTCCATATTCATCATAGAGACCGGCGGGTGAGATCAGCTTTCTGCGACTTCCATACTGAGGAAGTTCATACCTGGACAGACCAAGAGAAGGAGGCAAAACATGAACAGAGAAAGAAGTTACAGGTGCATCAGAGTTTTATACCCAGAAACTTTTTAAGTTATCCTCATAGTTTTGTTAGAAATGAATTGAAGCTGTGTTATTATACAATCGCAGCCAATCAGCAGTAAAGTCAGGAAAGAGAGCTGCTCACAAACAAAGCTGTGCACTTCCTCACCCGCAGCCACTTATCCAAGTAATAAACCACAGTGCAACAATGTGGCCTAGTCCAATGATAAGCACTACCTAATGACTTTCTTGAACGAAGCTGCCCTAATCACAAAAGGAGCATTTTGTTGCCAGGAGACATTCAGTTTGCAGAAAACACTGGAATCGATTTTCCTCCCTTTTGTCTCTCCTAGTTGCCTGTTGCCGGGAGCTGTGCCCAACTTCACCTGCCAAGAAAACTGTTGTGTATCCCAGCTTGGGCTCTGTGCCCTGCAGCCAGCAACTCAGACACAGCCAATGTCCCCCCTAAAAAGGCCTCTTCTCAAATGATTTCCTGAAACAATATGTCCCAGTGTGATTAAAGTTCACAATCTGATGCGAGTCCCATACTGGAGTTATACAGAGAGGTTGCCTTGAATAATTATGTTGCCTAGAGCCAGTTAGAGGGACAAGTCGCACTTCGATTATATTATGGAGCCAAGTAATAAACAAATGGATGGGGAACATGGATAAAAGATGGATGAGGGTTACAGGAAAGGTATGCAGAGAAAGGATGCAAAGAAGCGAGAGAGACCAGGTTATATTCAGGTGTCCCATTCATAGATCTTACAGTGCGACCTCTGCAAACTAATGTGGTGAGAGGTTTTCTGTTTTTAACCTGCAAAGTCAAAGTGCAGCCCCAATGAAATTACACTTATTCAACCAATCTTTCTTCGAAGTTACCTTTCCCCTGTCTTTTCCTCCATTTACTCTTCTTGTTTACTCGACCTCGCCTCCCTACCACTCCATAGGAGGAGTGGTGGTGTAGTGGTTAGCATAGCTGCCTTCCAAGCAGTTGACCTGGGTTCGATTCCCGGCCAAAACAGCTCCTCCCTACCCTGTAAGTCGCTTTGGATAAAAGCGTCTGCCGAATGCATGAACATGAACATGAACATATCACCACCAGAGGGCAGAAATAACTAAAGAATTGCTTCATTCGTGTCAAAGGTTCCAGGATGTCTGGCAACAGGTTTTTATAATGGTGGGTCACAGTAGTATTCCACTGTAGCGCTCGAAATTCTGAATTATTGAAATTAAAAGTGTGATAAAAATATAGTTTTGGCCAGCCATGAGGAAAAGCCCAAGCGTGATGCATCATAGTCACTTTTTTCTCCTAATAGCATAAAGCGAAAACGAACAAAAAAACAAAAAAAAAAGTGGGATTTAATGGTGTTGCTGAGAGACTGTCAGCTGAATTTTATTTGACAGCATCTCAAAAATATTTCTTTTCACAAACTACAGAAACAGCCTATCCCAATATTTTTGATGATTGAAGTTGGCAAAAGAGAGCTGCCTCTGAAGGGCAGCTGAATTTTATCTTAGAAATGTATAACCATGTAGAAACAAGGTTTTCATTCGATGTGTTTGTTTGAGCCATGCTGAAAGTAGGGCTGTTTCTATTCAAAGCCTTACTTATGTTAAGGTTAAATAGAGAAGCCAATTTTTGTTGCTTTATACAAAGCAATAATCATATCAACCTTTTTTGGCCAAAACAAGATGCATTTGTGCATTTTAGTGATCAAATTAGGGGACATTTTGTGCCGAAATACAATATTATATTCATAATTTTATCAAGTAACATAAGGAATTGTTTATTACATCTCAGGACAGGACATCCAAAGGGTAACTACAGAGTCTAACACACAGTGTACTACAGGCTACATATTTCGACATATTTCCAATTTAGCCTAGATTAAACAACCCAAGGCAACTTTTTCCTACCTAAGTGCTTTTACATATTCAGTTAGCTGTATTCTGCTACTTTGCCACAAGCTGTCACTGAATTCCAACAACTGCCTCTGGCGATAGGAGGCCCCCATCCAGTTTTATTACTTCAGTATTTAGTTGTTGACGGGCTAAAGCATCAGCTAATCTTTTGTTTTCCAGACTTTTCTTTAAAAACTAGGCTTTGGCTGAAAAGATCATGCCAAACTTCTTATCCTTACCCTTGATTTTTATTTGTGATTCCCCCACCAACTCACTCTACAGCAGCCTCACAGATTACTAACTGCAGCACCCACGCGGATGATTTCAGAAGCGTTAGGTCTAATCCCTTGTGTCGATTTGAGCATCACTCATATCTACAAGTCAACTTGAATTTAGCTTGCAACACCTCTGCATAATTGATTCCAGTTATGTTTGCATCTGGATAAATGCAGACAGTCAGTGCCATCGGAAGGTGGTTACAGTCCCACATGAAAAGGAAATCTCATTTTAGTGTCATCTTATGATGACAGATAAAGGTCAAGTATATGTGAGGCAAAAATCCTGATAATCTAAAAGTGGATTACTATGGTTGTAAAGTATTACTCCAAACGACTGTAATGAAAATATTGCTTTACTCTACTGGTTTCATATTTGGCAGCATGAACTACCAGCTCCTTTCATTTCCTGAAACAAATAAACTAATTAGATCTGATTCTCCAAAGTCTGATTTCCTGATCCTGTATGGGTACAAAGACATGAGTTTGTAGATGTTGCTCCAAGCTACCAGCATCTGGCCTATTGTCTGCTTCCACGGTTGGGTGCCTGATTAGCTGCAACAGTATTGCAGATCTAGGAGGAAAATTAGCTCACTGTGTGCGTGTGTGTGCGCGTGTGTGTACAGAATAAGCAGCAGAATAGGCATAGAGACTGCATGTGCATGAAATAAGTGCAAGTGCGAGTGATTGTATGAGTGAGTGAATGTGTTTGCCTCAAGAGATTTTGTGTGTGTGAATGTCCTTTACCGTGTATTCATGAGTGCCCGTACATCAGTGGTGTTTGAGAGTATCGAATCAAGTTCCTGGGAGACTGAAGCTAGAATTACAAAAATTACGCAGGGCTCCACAGATGGCAGACAAGCTGCACAACAGCACACAGATGCCATAAATATTCGTCATATTTGTTTCTGAACACTTTGGTCAAATTAGTTTCTTTAATGTATTGCAGTTCATCCATTCATTTGTCTCCCAAACCCATTTCACAGGAGTATTGCAAGCACTATCTGGCTTTTTTCGTTTCCCTCAACATCAAGGAAAAAAATGTGCACACATATGCAGTACAATAGTGCTTTCACACACAGAAAATCGATTGACTTCCTGTAGATCAGAATTGGAATTAGGCTGGCATGAGATGGACTGCTGGTGTATCCAACAATCTGCAGCTGATGCAATCAGCTTTATGGGAAAGCAGCTTCTGTGTTGCTGACATGGGACTCTGGCACATAAAATGCTCATGTCAGGCTGAGACCTCCATCTGCCACTCTCACTAGTCACTGTTATCACAGATGACTTATGGTTCATTATCTGTAGTGTCCATTCCACTGGTAAAGAAAACCTATACGTTGGTGTAAGTTACTATATATACTAGAGAATTGAAAAGCAAGGGCTATTTATCTAATTATCCATTGTAATCAGGTGACAGACACTCAAACTAAAGGTATTCTCTCTTTGCCTGAAGTACAACATTTCACTAAGTATCAATAAATGTTGCTAGTATATTTTTGTACAATTTTTGTGACAAAGATTTGATTTGACTGCAGAGTAATTTCATGACCCCGAAAAGACCTGAGTCTGTCCCTTTTTCTCCACATTCAACAAGACCCAACTGTTATTTGTTGTTTAAAAGACCACAGATTATGACATATTCCAGTCAGTTTTGTGTAATGAAATTGTGGGTATAGTGTATTTTAAAATACAACTTGAACATTGTGTTTTAGAAAAAGTA
The DNA here is from genome assembly GCA_907169785.1 of Menidia menidia. Lineage (NCBI taxonomy): Eukaryota > Metazoa > Chordata > Actinopteri > Atheriniformes > Atherinopsidae > Menidia > Menidia menidia. Next base: position 7,167,369 of record CAJRST010010001.1, read on the forward strand.
CTCATTTGATGGATAAACTTAAACGAAATACAAAAAGAAAAGTCTACTGCTCTGTGCAATATGCGTGTACTGACCCATGTTCATAGTTGTAATAATCTTGAGTGTAGTAGTCCTGGCCAGGATCAATGCCCGATTCCATTGATAACTCCTGTCAGGATAAAAAGTCATCATTAGTAGCTTTAAACACAATCAGCCATGACCATTGCAAAGAAAAAGCAATACACTACCAGAGAAAATACCCCAGTACAGCATTTAAATACACACGGAGAGTAAAGATGTATCCAGAATAAAGGAGAGACAGAGTACCTCTGGTCTGAGCAGAGAGGGTCTTAAAAGCTGTTGTGTCTGCCAGAGGGAAAGAAAGTGAATAAAAAGAAAGACATTCAGAGCTCTCCTGAAGATATTTGAATGTCAAGTTCTCACTTTTGAATACACATTGTCCAACAGTTTTTGCAACTTCTAGGGATTTCAGCAATTGTTATTGATTAAGTGAAAGATGATATGATCACCAAATAGCACAGAGTTTCTGTCTCAAGGATTGAAAAGGAACTAAACAAAGACTAGATTATTTGCAAGATCAACTTTTACTGCCGCCTCTTCTGAAGCAGAGCTTGTAAATACTCTTCTAGCAACTAAAAGTTTTTCATATCTTGGGGGAATGTTTTTTTTTTTTCTGCCCACACAAAAGTAGATATGTAAGATTCTGAAAGACGCACAGCTCTTTTGAGGCATGTCTACAGCCTAAATCTCTTTAGGTCAGTGACTGTCGAGAGGTGGGTATCATCAGTATCTCTTCATCTTAAATCTTGCAGTGTTGTCTTATTTGCTTCTGAAATTTGTTGCTATGCATCTGACTTCATCCCTCACTCATCCTGTGCAATGTTTTTGTTTTCAGAACATAACATTAATTTGAAACTAAGTTTGGTATTTAGGACATTAGTCTTTATCATACTACTCCATAACAGATTTATTGGTATGGTTTCCCTTCAGAGCAGTACATGTCTACTCCCGTCTGAACCTTTCCTTTTACAGTCTCTGAAATCCATATAGAAGTGTTGATTTGTTCATGTTGTAGTTCTTAATTACATTCCCAATAAAGGAGATTTTTAACTATTTTCTTGAACTTTATTCTTGCTTGATTGAAGATTGAGCCCTCTATACACAGAGAAGATCTGATTGCTGGAAGCAACTTTAAGGTGTCAAAGTATTTGCAAAGCAGATCATGAGTAATGGTACAAACTATCCCAGAGCTCAAATCTATATATTTTTTTTTTCTTTTTTTTTTGTGATCACGTTCTGGACATGCAGTCAATTGCTATGTTCCTGTAGTATACTGAAATGATCAAGATCTCCTAGGAGTTGAAAAATGTTATCAATAAGCGGCACGGATGTTCTTATATACATGCAAAATCATTTTGAAAATCAAAAAGCGGAGAATAAATTGCAGAAAAGAAGGAAGAGTAAAGTTACAGGCACAAGAGGAAAAGTAAAATGTAAATAATGATATACACTTAAGACAATACAAAATGAATACTCTTACCTCATGCTGTCCGTATCCACGCCTAAAAGATTGAGAGAGAAAGAGTAGGCCCTTTAACCTTTAGCACCTGCACAAGACATCTGATGTGCCACAAATGTTGTGAATCTAGAAAATTCTAATGCATTCAGTAACTTTAGCAGCTATATTAACTTTAAATAAAAACCCAAATTGATTAAAAAATAAATAAAAACATTACACTTTGTATACAAATGTACACAGAAAGCTGCAGAGATATGACAAAAGGTATACGACAAGAAATTAATGTCTTTTTATTCTTCTAGTTCACATTTTCTTAATGATTGGACGCTCTATTTCTATTAATATGATGTCGTTGTAACTACATAATGGTCATATTCACAATATAGTATTTTGTTCGGTTACAGTGATCTGTAGTTTCCGACCATTGTGTGAGGAGAAGCTCATTCTACCAGGAATGAATATTAACCAACACTTCTAAGAAACATCCTATGAACTGCAACAACACTTTAGTGGTTTTATTTCTGTAATAAATTCCATTTAATTTTAAATAAATTGTTGTAGTTAAAATCAAGTTTAGAATCACGTTTTAGGGTTGGCTATTCAGGGCTTTGAAATGTATTGTGCCCATGATGAATCAACACAAAAAAGCGGAAACGTTTTTTAATAGATTTAAAAAATATTTTTCGTGTCGAGGTGTGTATGGGTAGAAGTTCAAATTACGCATTTAAATTACTTTGATCAAGTTTAGATAGAGAAAATTTATGCACATAATGACAGTTTCTCTTCTTTGATTTTGAGGGCATGGATGGAGTGAAATCATGGATGAGTGGAGGAAACTTGCTGGTTTAAATGGGAAAAAGAGTAATAGAGTGGCCATACTGTCATTAGTGGGTGAAAAATATCCCTGTTGGTAGTAGTAGAACTACATTACACTTTAAATTTCTCTGTCGATAACCTAGGAATCAAGTCTTAATATTTAAAGTAGGTTAGTATCTTCCCATGTGAGAAGAATTAATTTTCTGACATCCTCCTAAAAATATGTTTTCCTCTTCACGCCACTGCTTGGGTTGATTTACACTTATAATCTGCTGGTTGCAGTGGATGGAATCAATCTTTCATTTCCAGTTAGGTCAATATTTGGGTTGTGGCATAGTCATTTGAGCTCAGCATGCTGCAGAAAAGAAAGACCACACACAACAAGTTCAGATAACTTCTTAGTAAAGCATCAAAGCCTGGTAAAAAAAAACCTGGCTGTGTTCATGAGTTCAAGCAGTGATCAGCTTCAAAGGATTCTTGGAAATGATTTGAAATAAACATTTTATTCATGTTCATTTGTATACTGAAAAGCTAAAATATTTAAATCATGCATTCCATTCATTCGTCATTCATGCCACACCCACAAATAGAACATGACTGGGTTCAAAGATGAAGAATGATATATTTTTAAAAAAAACTGTCCGCTTCTTGAAAAGGTTTTAAAACCTTTACTTTCTCATTCAGCAAACTGTTGACTTTTCCTTGATTAACCCAGTGTCCACATTAACGGTAGCCTGAACTACGGCTTGATGCTAATATATGGAATCACAATGAATACTGACTAATGTGGACAAAAACAAGCTTTCAACAGAGATGGTGAGGCAAAGTAAAAAGTCCAATGAGAGAGAGACACAAAGACACACTGAGGCTTAGAGAAATTTAGAATAAAGGGAATCATAGAAGAGGATTTTATACAAAGGAAATACAGAAAAAATACCAATAACATCGGTAGCTGCACATCTTAACAGTGAGAAAACAGAAAGTATTGTGGTGTGAAAGTGAACTAATGAGCTGGCAAAATGAAGACGTATCACAGAACAACAAGTGCAGACTGTTAGAGGACACATTAAATGATCCCTTCTGTTGTTTGAATGCATACTCACACACACATGCAATTATTCAACCAGTTGAGCATTTCATTATTTAATTTCAGCTATTCCGATTAAAATACAACTGTGCTCGAACACCTCTGAATATATGCACCCATGAGAGATTATAGCCATTTGTTAAGGTGCAAAATGCGGCATGAAATTGAAGTGTGAAAGATCAATGAAAGCACATCAGTTTTAAAAGTGGAGAGGTCTTGGTGAGTAAATTACTTCTGACTGTCATATCAGTGTCTGAACATATTTGATGAATAAGCAAAAATAAAGATTAATGGCTTTGGAAATACATGAAAGTTTAAATTATATGTGTCTATATGCACCATGAAGATATGTATTAGCTGCTAACAGTTTTTGCCTTGAACTGATTGTAGTCTAGTCTGTGTTTGTTTTAGTCAGTGTGTGTGAAGAAAAGTCTATCTTTGTGCCCTTGTTGCTCTGTTAGGCACATTATGAGACACTCTCAAGACAATAACACAGGCAGCTATCTAATCGCAGCCACACACAGACACACATCTGGCATGACTGACTTTAACTCTTCCTCCTCTCCACCTGGTCTTTGGAGTGTTTATTAGAGAAAGGAATGGAGAGATATTAGATTATGGGGAAAACACAATGGCAATCCACTCTCTTTCTCTTTTGTCTTTTTCTAGCATTTCTGCACCTCCCCAGTAATTCATTCTCAGCCCCTGATTCAACACAACATTCAAAATCTAAATCAGAACTGCTGTTATAATAATATCCTTAAGAAAGGTAAACCAAAAATACAAGCATGTTAGTGCATAAATTACCTTAAATTGTAATTCGGCAATAACTCCATTAGCTAACTCTCAATTGACATAAAAAAGTTCAGATTCTTTAAGAAATTCTATTTTCTGACTCTAACCAAGTATAAGATGCCAAAACTAACCTGATGGCAAGCGAAGCCAACAAGAGCAATACCTGAAAACAATGTCTAATAGTGTGTTTGAACCAATAGTGTGTTTGAACCATTATGTTTGCTGTCTCTGGTGGATAAATACTGCTTCAGTGACACTATGGGTTGCAGGGGAGGGCCTCCGGGGATCTGGCTTATCATATTTTGTGGGTGCTCAGTCAGATAGGGAAACAAGAAGACAGCAGGTCAAAACTGTGGATTCTTCACATGCTTTACAAACTGTTTCACACTGGATTTCTGTAGAGCTACATTCTTTCTCCTGTCTTTTGAAGCATCATAAGTAGGCTGGCTACTCATTTAGAACAATATCCACTTAAAAAAAGAATCGTAAATGTCAGAACAGTCAGCGCTTTCAAAGTTCATATAAGGTGATTATGATTTTTAATTAATTTTATCACAAAGAAGTGTGCACTGTTTAGAATACACTTAGAACCACCTCCACATCTGCTGAGTTAAACTTTTTTCTCTTTCATCTAATACAGAGTATAAAACATTTGTTATTGCCTCATTTCTCTGGATGATGTCAGACTTGCTTCTGGGTGAAAATACCATTAAATACTTAAAAGGAGGATTGTAAGAATTCCCTGCCGTCTGAGAAGATGCCCCTCAGTGATGTGCTTTATAAGGATTGGCACGCTGTCTTAACATTTAGTTTTTTCTCATTTTAATATGTAATCAAAATTTGTCTCATGGATCTCCCACACACATTGTCAAATCTGTTATAACAGACCTGTCCTCTTGTTCATATCAGTGTAATTATACAGAATCCTGACGAGCAGCCAAAAACAACAACACTGTGATAAGATCCGGTCATAACTTTGACATTATGAGATTTCCCTGTCAGAAGTTCCGGAATCAGAATCAGAATCAGAATCAGGTTTATTGCCAAGTAGGTTTTCAGACTTACAAGGAATTTGCCTTGGTGTTTAGTGCACAACACAACACTTCTATGAGAAGCAAGAATAAAAAGTAAAAATAAAGATATAGGGCAGTATAATTTTCCAACACAGTGGGCGAGCATCTCATTCAGCTGTTGAGCTGAGTGTTTTCCTCCACACAGTTGCCATCCAACTATAAACCTTATGCTGTCAAAAATGTGATTTTATCAAGGGCTTTGTGTGCACGGCAAATACACAATCACACTTTCAAAGTAGAAACTCTGCATAGAAAGGGTTAGAAATCTGAAAACACACAGCCAAACTGGGTGCAGGCAGTGTTTCTGTTTCAGGTGACGGCACTGGAAATGTTTTGTTGCGAGATTAGCTCTCAAACTCTGTCTGCCGCATCTCATTACACCTAGACTTTTACATACAATTTACTCTCATCGTCTAATAGGTAGGTTGTGTTCTTGCTCTGTTATTATTGTGTGCTTTTGACAGAGAACCAATAACACGTCTTTGGTAACGTGTTTTGTTCAGCATTAGACTGAAATCAAACTGTTCCATGAGGTAAGGAATCTGGATCTGTTGTCAACATCAGGGAGCCTCATCAGCTACATTAGCTTCAACATTTAAGTTAATGTGTTACTGAATACATGGTTAGGTAGTACATATCTTGATTTCCAGGTTACCAGGTGAACATGCCACATGGATGATAACCTACACAAAGCAACAGTCTTGAGTTAAACTGCCTGATAATTCTGAATCATAGATTGTTGCAGCAGTGTGTTTTAGAAATTAGGACATGTATCAATTTATGTATTTTTCAGACTAAAAAGTTTTTAGTTGAGAGGCTTCGAGCTAAACTTTTAGGTACAGTAGTTCATATCTTGTGGCTGCTCAGCCTTTTTTTTTTTTGGCAAGACCAGTATGAAAAAATCAACAGCAACGGTATATTTGTGTCCATCAGCGTTTGTCCAACACTAAAATAGTGTGAAGACAAGGTTGTTCATCCCAGTCCTACAAAACACCCTGTGATCTTAGAATACTTGTTCAGAGGAATTTTGGACTCTCATTTATTACCAAAGCTTTTTTTTCAAAACATTCCAGTTTTATGTATTTAATATTAGATACATATCAAGTATCTGAAGCATTCTAACACTAAAACCAAAAAGCAAAAACTAAACTACAGAGAAACGCAAGACTGACGCAAATTGTGAATACAAATGCCACAATATAAATGTATTAAACATTTCTTTTTAAGTCTTTGGGTTTACACTACATGCATTTTCACTTTTGTCCATCTGAAAAAAAGGTGGTATTTATATAATTGGACCTTGTGCATATACAGACAACAAGGGATTAAGTATCAAAGAAAATAAAAACTTTATATAACATTAATAAAACAGAGAGCTCTTAGAAAACAGACAGGGAACAAAAAAAAACTAAAACCTGGCAAAATAGAGACACATAAGTGCTTCAAAATCTGAAACAGGACTGACAACAAAAGAACACAATACTGTAACCACCATCTGATGTTCCTAATTATCAAAGTAGAACAAAATATAACCCCATCATTTAGATTAACAGCACATTCTTTTACATGGGGTCTAAGGTGGTTTGTTTTTGCAGTTTCTGGAGTGACCACAGTTTTTCATTTGGTATAGTACATTTGGCTCTGGCTGTGTCTTTTGAAATTGGGTTTTCTTTGTGTTTACCACTGGAGTAACAAAACATGTGGTCATGTAGCAAAAGTCCATTTGCTCTGACTGTACATCCTCCAGGACCTGACACTGAGCAGAGCTTTCAACAACACATCCACAGCTAAACGACAAGAGTCAAGATAGTATCCCATAAAGCTCAGCTTATGTCACAGTCACAACTAGTACAGTCATCCACTACATTCATACACCACACACGCACAGTATATATTTACATAGGAAACAGAAAAAGCTTGCATTTCATGGAAAATCTAACAAAGGTTTCTGGCACACTTTCCACTGTAAGCAATTGCTGTGTGGTTATATCAGCTATTGATGAATGTTGGTTCTTCATTCAAAGTTTTCTTTGTGACCTCAAACACCAGACAAATCCCCCTCTGGGTAAACTCAAGCTTTCCGCACCCCTGCATCCACAAGAGCCTGTAATGCCCTGTGTTTAGTAAATATTATCATCTGCCAAAAAAGCTTCAATTTTCCATTAACAACCACAATACCTCCTTCCCTTGCCGTAGCCCTTTTTCCCTCCTTAATTAGCATTTGGGGAGCAAGCTTTAGAGGCAGGAATCCGTTCTTTTGAAGTGGAGTCTTTTGAATTACCTCTAGTATAACTAGTATGACTTAGTTATCTCATAATCATTTTACTTGGACATTTTATGCATGTTGAGTGCATCAATCCTATTAATGGCAAGAACTGTTATAAAGCCTACTGTTACAATAGTTATGTAACAGAGAGCCTTCTTGCACAAGGTATCTATGCAACGATAAAGCGAACACAGATCAGAGGACTGCATACTGGTGGCAGCAGCTCTGTAGCTACAGAAGCACGAGATAAGTTCTCTATATGAGGATAAAAAAGGATTCCTTTTCATAAAAGTTCAGTCCAAGTTGGCAGATTTGACATGCTCTCTTCTAACTTTTTTCTTGTCTCAATGCACCTGTATAAAACTTGTTTAGAGGGAGTGCCAAAGGAAACCCAGGCTTGTGATCAGTGAGACCCTGTCAAATGCAATTGAAAACAACTCAATCTAGCGCTCAGACTTTTTCTCTACTGCTCACTCATTTAATTTTTTCATTTTCGCTTTTTGGATACTAAATGTTAATGACTGAAAGTCAAACAGGAACATTTATTACACTTTCAATCATCTTATTTTTCTGTTCATATCAAGCTCCACCAAACAAGAAGGATTTTCTTTGCACAAATGGTTGATATTAGGCTGAATTATTTTACTTTCTTTTCATGGCAGAAGAAAAGAATACGATTACGGTAAATTTCACCGAGTCATTACCCCACTGAGCTGCTTTGATTAGTCACTTTTCAGCTCCACAGCAATCTACAGAGCCATGATAAGCAGTTCCATAAAAATTCCACATCCAGAGAACATAGGCTAGAGCATTGTAGACTGGGAAGGGAATCGTTTCTCAAGCTCTTCCACAATAGAGTTCATGTTTACTTGTGGAATCTGTGGAAGTGGGGGATCCTCTCCTTCTCCTAACTGTTCCCTACTTTGCTCTCCTCCCTCTCCTTCTCCAATGGCTGATGTGTCCAAAGAGTCAAGTGAATCCAGGGAATCCACAGAAGCCCGACTTTTCATGACTTTCTTTAATGGAATCTGTTTCTGATCTATCTGGCTGAACATGTTGGCAACCGACTTCTCAATGTCTGCTATGTTTTGGATGTTCTTTAAGATTCCTTTTAGTTCTTTACGCTGAGGTTCAGGATCCACAGGAAGGGGTGGTGGTGGAGGCCGGAGAGACACGGGTCGCAGAGCTGGTACCTCTGCCAGAGATGGGAGGACAAATGTGGTTGGACGAAGGAGTGAAGGAGACACAGGTGGGGGCAGAGGTGGAGGTGGAGGTGGTGGCGGTGGGGGTGGGGGTGGAGGAGGGACAGGTGGAGGGGGAACCCCCTTTTGGCCAGAGAGAGGTGAAGCAGGGGAGGACGGAGGTGAGGTGAGAGGTTGATTTAAAGAGGGAGATGCGGGCGGAGGAGGAGCAGAGGTGATTGGTGGTGGAGGTGGAGATGGAGATGGAGGAGGAGGCGGAGGTGTTGAAGGAGGATCAGGGATGACCTCTAAATGAACCTGAAGTCTTTCTTCTGCACTGTGATTTCCTGATAAATTTGCTCCAAAGCGTCGCAGGACAGGAGGAGTTGGCTTGTGAGCTGGTGGAGGCGTGCCTCCGTCACTATGAGTGACAATGATACTGGGAGGACCTTCTGCGCTTTGAGCAGGCAGGGCGCTGTGGGTGGGGCTGTGCTTGTGATGCTGAGGAGTCTCTGGGAAAACAGACAGTAACATATCAGGTGATAATGAACCCCTGGAATCCCTGTTTTGCCGTTGCCTCATTTCCTGAAGCGCTTGTTGCTCAAACTGTCTTGCTTGTTCTTTTACTGTCAGCTTTGGTTCCAGACTTGGGCTTCCCATCAAGTCTGAATCCAGTCCATGGTCAAAGCCTGAATCAAGACCAGCATCTTTACTCTCCTTGAATTCTGCCTTCAGGAGCTCCAGCTCCCACTGCACTGGATCCATAACCACTTGCCGCTTCAAAGCATCGTACATCTCCCTTCGATGTAGTCTGGATGGGAGAGTCCAGCTGTGTCCAGCACCAGATCCCCATCCACTATCACTACCGCCATATCCAGCAAACCCTACATCGCTTCCAGGTGAGCTGAGCCTCAGCCAGGCCTCTCGGAGGCCTTTTCTAGAAGGGGATAAATTCCCAAGAAGGTCTTTTCTTCTCTGGCTTTTTCCAAGCATCTCTGGACTGCTCAGTGTTCCATCCTCGTGATAGATGGGGTTTTTGGTTGTCCGGGGATTTTCATCAGAAAGAAAGGTGATGTTTGACTCTGACTTGGGCAGTTTGTTTAGCACTCCTCCATTAGCAATGCATTGACGATGGGCAGCGATTGCTCGAGTGGCAAAATCTGAGATCAAACGTTGGCGGTCGCTTTCATCCAAACTGCCAGCGCTCCCCCTACCACCATGGTTTGACCGACTGTCAGATGGATGTAGGAGGAAAGAAAACATAAAGAAATGTAATGAACAGAGAAATGAAGAATCAATTATAAAGTATGAGGGAGAAGAGCAAAAAGGAACAGGAAAATTTAAACTGTGTAAATCAAGGCAACGTGAAATGGGAGTGGGAGATGGGGAGCAAACAAAATTTAAATTAAAAGGCAGAAATAAACATGAAGAAATGAAATGTTGTACAAAGGGGTACAAAGGGTAGAGTAGAGAATGACACAACTGACTGGGTGTTTGAACTGTACTCTAAGAAATGTTCTTAAAACTGAATTCATATTAAAATATACATAAAAAAGGAATCTTAAGAAGTAAAAGTTTAAAACAGGCTGCAAAAACACCTGGAATACTACAAAATTCATAAAAGAATGCAAGCAGATTTTAGTATGCCACAACAACGCTTCTGCGTTATTTGCAATAACACATCTACCATGGAGGAAAACACTGTAGCGGTCATGGAGTTCTGAGAGTACGCAGATTTCTTCAGAATAAAACTTTGTTTGTGTTATGTTAATGTATTAAATCAAAATGTGAATTTCTGCCCACTCTTTTTAACCCATGACACCAGACCAAATCTCCAAATACCGAACAACAAATACAAACTTTGATCAACACTAATAAGCAATAAGCATAATTGGCATTGGCACCTTACTTTTATCTGCAGGTATGCCAAATTACTCCACACACACAAAACAACAGGTAACACCAACGACCACTGACACAAATCTATGGCTAGGATATTTGTTTATTCTTAAGCTAGTCAACTGAAGCAATTTTCTACAACTCACTTTTGTCTGTCCATGGATGGATGTGGAAGGATGAGAATAAATAGAGGAAAGAAAAAGTGGTAAGATAACATAAAGAAATGGTAAAAGTAATACAATATTAATAATAGTCAATAGCAGCAGTTATTCAGAGTAAAGCAGATGGTCACCAGGGTGGCTTTTGTCAAGTTTACTGCTATTTGAAAAAACACATCAACACTTCCTTTAGAAGACTTTGTAAACACTGTTTGGGGTTACAATTAGAAAGCTTGCTTACAGTGTAATAATTTGAAGGTTCAGCAAGAAGTGCAGTTTATTGACTTGAAAAGGGACATCAAATTAGTTTGAATGTATATGAATTTATAAAAACATTATACAAAACAAGCCAATTCCAAAACTAGTAGTGCTGGGCACTGTGCACAATTTAGTAAAATATAATTTTATCTATGCAAGTATAAAAATGACAAACAAATTATTCAGTGTGTATGCATCAAGAATCCAAATAAAAAAGATGAGGCAAAATGATTACAATTTTTCCATTTTTTTATCAGGCAAAAATATGTAATCATTCAGCATTATCAGTTAACTTGAAGGTGACTTTAGAATCCCGGCTTTCATTCAACCAGGGAGCTATCAAAGTCTTTGTCTCATGTCAGGGTAGAAATGTAAGGGAACGACCTGAGGCAAACTGTTCATGTAAGGGAAACCTACCAAAGTGTCTCTATGATGGGCTAAAATTCTTCAAAGCTGAGCACCAAAGGTTCATACACTTTTCCTGCTCACATATATTTAAATTATTTGCAGTTTTGTTAATGTGAAAATGACCAACATGTTTTTCATCTACTCTAGGCTACTCTAAACTTTTACTTGAAAACCTTTGGTGTTATATTGATTTGTGTCAGTGATCATAATTATCATTATTTCATAGTTATAGTTAACAAATAATATCTTAATACTCTAAAAACCTTTATCATGTTGCCCAAGAGAGGACAATGTGCTGGATTATTTAATATTGTAACTTTAGATGTGGCATTTACAAAAAAAATGCTCCATTTAATCGGTATTCAATAAGAAGTTAGAGAACACCTAATTTTTCTCAGGTAATTAAAAGAGTCATTAAAACCAACCTTGTTGAGAGAACAGCCAAAGGTAATAAAAAGAGAACCTTGAAACCAGTCTACTGAGCACTTTAGTAAAGGACCTTGATCATGAATGTGCTACATTTTGCATTTTGCCAAATTTTATGGGTTTGTGGGATTTAATCCGTACAAGATGGCAATGATACAGAACACACAAGACAAAACACAAAACCCCAAACTCCCTTTTCTGCAAGAATGTCTCATCGCAATTAAACATGCTCCACAGCTTATCAATGGAATTAATTACAGCCCAGGGTGGCCTTTATAAATTATGGGGTGCATTTCTTGCAATAATGTCATATACAAATTAATTTGTGCACACATTTTTCAGGAAATCGCTTCAGATTTTCTCTACTTACATGGGCACACACACACAAACACACACAGTTGTCATTTGCAGATAATTTCTGCTATCTAGCATATAAATTACTCTCATGTTAATGGAGGCAAATCAAGGACAGGCAGAGAACCAGTGATGCATTTAATGCTGATATGAATTCCTAGCTTCTCAACAGCCCAGTAAGAATTAAAAATCAAGAATATATGTGAACTATATGCTTCCCTATTGGATACATATAAAAACCAGTGGAAAATGGAAAGGATGGGAGTAATTTAATCATGGCTTACTAGGAAGCCTACAGAAATAGAGGGAAGGAGGAAACGAGAAGTAAAATCATCACTCAAAAACAAAAATCTTTTAAGGCAGAATGGAATAGGTGAGCGCACATGTCGAGAAAAGATGAGCAACAGAGCAGAAAAATAAGCAAACTTAATTGTAGAGTAGTTTAATTTTTAAATGACCAGAGTAGAAAATAAATTTACATTAACATCTGTCTCAAATACACAAATTTCCTATGATTATATAGTTCATGAAACCCAACGGTTAATAAAAAAGTGAATTTGAGCACTCAGAATTTTTCAGTAGGAGGGCAGGCTGATGACCTTCAATTTATCTCTTGTGGGAACACTGTTATGAATTACGACAAACAAACTGCCAATTAAAGGCCTGCATTTTACAGAATTAACTTTAAATAGAATTGTAGGTTTACGTGAGGCCAGTATTGCACTAAAAATTCTAGTTTTCTGTGTTTTAGGTTTCATGTGGCTTCACAAAGCTGCGCTTGATCAGTTCAAGAATGAATAATCGACATCTTTTTTGCTTCTACAAAATGTAACGCAAGGGAAAGGAATTGGTCCAAGAATGGAAAAAGTAAGGACTGAAAGCGTACATTGCCAAACTCTGGAGGAAAATGCTGCTTTGTAAAGGCTCACAGCCTGCAAAGTGAGCTGAGATCAACAAAGCAGCTATTTGTTTCAAAGTGATTATTTCCAGTAAGTGTGCTTCAGTTCCTGCCATCAAAAGAAAGCTCAAAATATTCATTTCCTCTTTCAGATTCCAACATGTTCACACAATTTGCTAAAAAAGTTGCACATAGAGGAATATAATCCTCACAGGATCTTTGGGAATTTGAAATTTTGAGTTTGCACTTTGAGCACTTACTGCTTGATGTTATTGGTAAGCCTTAAAGCATTTTTGTTGAACAACAGTCAGAGGCACATGGGGTAATTGCTCTGACATTGATACAGGGGGATTTAGTTTAATTACAGGGCCCAATGAGAAATTATGAAATGTAAGAAATAACAAAAAATAGTTCCTTTGTTTGCATGTTTGAAAAAAGCAGTGAAACACCATATTCTTTTTATTAATATTTTCTGATTGCTCACATCTATGAAAATACTTCTGCCAATGTTCCTTAAAATAGAAAGATTATGCTCATGTTCAACCTTGGCTTCATGAACAATTGCTTGTTGAATGTAGAAACAGGAATACAAGCGTGACTGCAGGAACATCATTCTTAATAATTGATATAATTCAGAGGATGACTGACAGCACACAAGGGCATCTCAAAGCTCCCAAAGCAGTCCCACTGCCAAAGTCTAATATTTACCAGCTTTAAAAAATGTGAGCTAATGCCTCTTTTTTGGCTCATTAAGGAAAATGGCATGTTCACACTTACATGCTGTTGTCACCCAGTTCCTCATACAGGTTGTTGGCAGTTCCTCCTCCAGGTTTGCCTGTTGGCAGCGCCATCTGGATACGGGCTGTTTTGGCACATTCTGCTTGGCGCCTAGACACAGCAGAGAGGAAAAACTGAGAATGAAATATGAATAAAACTGGAGCAAAAAAAGAGGAAAAAAAGAAAAACAATAATAGAAAGTCATGTTACTAGGAGGCTCATAAGTTATTTTCTTTTATATGCCACATTCATCAGGGAAAAAATGTCATCCATCTTTATTGTGTGTTGAACATTGTATCATGTAATAGCATTTCCTTTGAGACTGAATTGCTTTCACTCACCTTTATACTTTAAGTTAATTAAGTTTAATTCATTTTGGGAACTTGTTTAGTTTCCCATATGATAATTCTAATGATGTCAGCAATCTTCTGGTGTGACTCTGCTTAATAATGTTGTAAAATGTGGTCCATAACAACTAAGTCAGGAGCCACCTTCCTTCACTGGACTTTATTACTTAATTCATTGCTTGTTACTTAGTATCAGAATGACAAGAAGAAAACGATAAGTTAAGAATCATCTGCTTCATGAGTGTGAAGAGAGGCAATACATCCTATGTGTGGTTTCTTATTGTTTTATCCCTCCAAAAAAACTTGCCGAAGTTTAGTTCTTTTTTATTTCTTTAATCTTAGTGATCATTATATAGCCCAATCAAACATTGGATTGATAAAAAACTTATGGTTGCATTTTGAATATCTTACTAGTTAATATTTGAATGTGGTCAATGTACTTATTCTACATAGCTCTTCAGTCTTTCTAATGTATATCTGAAACACTGAATGTGAACTCTGATTCAAACTACACATGGCACAATGAATCAGAAACTGACCATGCTTTGGGAAAGAGATCATGAACCGGAAACAATAAATGTCTATCCCTCACATGTTCCAGATGACTACATTTTACTGTGTGGCATGCCTGTAAAAACATGTATGAGAAGGTATAGATATGAGCTCACTGAGCTAAGACAGTAATTAAAAATTTAGTGCAAAGTGTAACTGATTTTAGCTAGCATTAGGCTGGTTTGCTATGATGTTGATCATATGATGCTGATAATACCAAACCAAATATAGCAGAAAGACGTTTGGCAATTAAAACTATCAAAACAGTCATTTGTTGGACTACCTGCTGTCCTCTCTATTTTATAAACCTTTTAGATCTCATCCATTTAATTCTACAAAGACAGGCAACCGATTAATCACAGAGAAAGGTGTTTGAGACAACCATAGCATCAATATTGTATCTAGGGAATATTAAATGGGATACTCACTCTTTAAATCTGTTGGTGACAGATGAAGCAGCAGATGAAAGGCAAGAAAAAGAGAGATAATTAGTTATTTAAAGGACAGATAATATAGCACTTCTTCTTATCCAAGTTTACTTATCATAATCTAGAAGTCCAGTCATGCATTTGCTCCTAATTAAGGTTTTCTAAGAAATACCAGTTTGCTTTCCTTTCCTCTCTCCCGTTCTCTGCCTGTTCTTCATCTCTTTTTCAGCAGGGTGGGAAGAATTCTCAGAAAACCACTCACATGCAGATCAAATGTATGTGTGGAGTGGTTTATGTGCATCTCAGAAAGAATTAATATCCTTTTGCTTTTGTTTGCTAAACAGACTATTAAAAGTAGCGCTGTGGGGCCGGATGCCCTGCTGAATCATGAATGGGAAGTGACTAGCTCAGGTGATGATAAATGTGCTAAAATGTGGTAAATAATAAATGCACTAAAACTTCCTTTGGGGGAGACTGTCTGTGCACAATTTGTTGCAAACTGATTGCCTCCATCAGTACCTAGATTTTTATTTATCAGACTATATTCATTTTCACTTATTCAACATGCTCAGATAGAACTTAGAGTCTGAGTAACATTTTTAGCCATTTAAGTGAGTGCATTTGTTTGAGATTGATTTTAGATATCAGAACACACCAACAAGATTTTGAATCATGCAGAAAGATGCAACTTGCCAAATTAGAAGAATGCCTGACCTAAACGACTATTTCCTTTTGCTGTAATTAATAGTTTTGATTATTAATGTCATCATTATTTTTAGGACTAATCATGCTTTAGCTTAGCTCGATTTGTGGCATTTGTTAACAGCTGTATGTCATTCCATAAGCTGCATCTGCTCACAGTGTCAGCATTATTGCAAATACATCATTTTTACTTACTGTCTGTAGGTGATAATCACGATCAGTATGGCAGGAACACAGCAGACAATGATTATAACTGCCAGAGCCAGCAGTGCTCCCTCTGTGTAGCCTACACTCTGCACAGCTTTTTTTACGCTGGTCACTATTTCAGGGGTTCGAATTTCCAGAATTCGCCCACCAGGAGGGAGAAAGGGCTGGAACTCTTTATTGATGTCCAGGAGCTTTCCATCCAGAAACCTTGAAACAAGGAATGTAAGATTTTTAAGATTTCTTTTTGCATTTGATATCCAGCTGCTTTTATCAATGGATAGAGGGGTAAAGGCATTTTACGCTGTAAGCTACACCAGGAAAGTACAGCCATTTCAATCTTGTGTCAGAGATCGTATAACACAGAGTGAACAAGGTGTGACACAATCCTACTCATCCTTCCCAATAAATGTGAGGGCAAAAATAAAAAAAACTTAATCAAAATTCAATTTAAGTACAGATAAAATATCATTTGGTTTTGGCTCAAATGCAAAAGAGTGTAAAGTTGATTTCTTAAATCTAATTATAAAAGAACACTAAGGCAGGCAATCCCCAGCCAAAGGCAATGCTGCAAATCACAAAGAAAAAAATACATTTTTGCCCCCCAATGATTTAAATTATATTTAGCAAGCATTATCTTGCAAAAAAACAAAACTTTGGTCATGTTCTTCTGCACCTGCTTTTCTAGAAGAATACTTTTAGACTGCTGACACATCACTTCTCATGAATTTGATAGCAAAGTTCTTACTTGTAGAGCTCTTGTCTAGCTACAGCTCTATTTGTCAGTGGATCGATGGCATATATCATGAGGTCTGACTTTGTGTAATCTTCTTTTTCCATTCCATCACCATGTCGATGGGGACCTATGGTTTCCACGACAACCTTTGCTCCAGGAATCTGCTCCTGGACATAGTGTTCCAAAATGCTGAGGATTGAAAATATTACATTAAGACTCATGGCATCGCCCTGTTTTCCAGAACTATGGTACAACTACAGCATATAAATGCAGGTCATTTCCCATTTAACCTCTTCAGGATTACACAGTTGGTGGATGCAGACTCCAACACCGTAAAGTGGTGAAAAATGTATCAGTGTGTACACAAACACATCCTGATATAGATGGATAGAAATGGCCTTCAGACTTTTGCTACATTATGCACATTTTCCCCCATCCTGTCACCTAGGCAGCCTCAGGTTGTGTAATATTGATTTCTGTCCCCTCTGAAACATCTGCTCACAGCAGGAGTGCTTCTGCCAAAGTGTTTGTTTACGTGTGTTTTAGTGTGTGTGAGAGAAAGTGACAAACTCAAAGATGGTAAGGCAAGAAAGTTTACATTTAAAGGTACGTGTTTGAGGCTTAAAACAAAGCAACGAGCTGAACTGGTAACAAGAGTTACAGGTAAGTCCATTTGAGAGAAATATTGAATCATGCAATTGATAAAATGTATCACATTATATGCATTTTAGAAACTGGTTAACACTGAGTTTAACTATTGGTGACATATACAATCTTGGAAAATGATGACGATTTACTGTTATAACAGTTATAACTGGAATGTAATTAGTGTATGACTCTTTAGTGACATCATTAGCTCTTCTGGTAAGACAGGAATTTATAGACACTCAAACATATATTGGCTTTTTGTCTGAATACCAGAAATCATTTGAAAATAAGATATTACTGATCCTTTGAGATATTATTACAGCTGGAAAAGGTATTTTGTCACTGATTAACTGATCAATTAGTGAATAACAACTCCCTTTTATACCCCATGTTGCTTTTTTTGTTAGTGTTGGTTTTGAGTGTACTACTTGCTTTAAATAAAGAAAAGTATTGTCTATCATGCAGCCCATTTTACTCTATAATCATGTAATGATGTCAAGACTTGGAATCAAGTCATTGACGCGGATTTAATTGACACCTTAGTTAACAGGCACTTCTGGCATCAATTTCTGTTGTTTGAAATGTATTCAAGGTAGTCAAATTTACAGATTATGTAACTGGTTTTTGGGTGATAGTCAATAAGTATTTTAATGATCAGAATATCTGTGCTTTATCTATCAAACTATTAATCAATGGTAAATGTACTTCAGCACAAAGGGTGTACCCCGCCTCTCTACTGGGTTAGGCTCCAGTCCCCTGCGACCCCATTACGGAATAAGCGGTTACGGAAATGGTTGGATGGATAAATGTGTACAAAACATCAGAAATGTTGAGCTGAATTTTATATGAACGATAAACTTTAATAAATTACCTGAGCAGCTTCTTTTTGTTTTTCTCAACAAAAGTTGGAGGAACATTTGATACCACCACCTGCATGTCCAGCTGGTTCACAACTGACACCTGTATAACAGAAGAAATGTACATCAATAAAACTTGGAACATTTTAAATTAGCCACAAGAAACATAATTTAAAAGGTTAATGGGAAAAAACATTATTGCAGTGGAAGTGATTCTTTCCCACCCACTCATTCTTCAAGCTTGTGATGAATTAATATTGGTGCCGTGATGTTAAATCCAGTTTGACAGAAGTCAAAACAAACTTCTTTTTAAGAGGTTATCGTAAAACTACCATCAGTGTCAAATATAAAATATACACACCACTATCTCTGCCTTGTTGCTGTGTCCTTGACCATAGTTATCCGTGGCAACTACTTCAAACTTAAAATACGACCTCCTCATGTTGCGGTACATGATTGCCGTCTTGACCACACCACTGTATGGCTCAATGACAAAGCCATCCTTGCCGTTTTTGGTCTCTTTGCCAAGAGGAGGGGGAATGATCAGCCGGTACATCATGGAACTGTAGTTCCCAGTGTCTTTGTCCAGAGCCTGTAAGATGAGCATCATCATAATTATCATTATTGTCATCACCAGTATCATCAGGGTATATTATCATCATGCTTGTGAGTTCTACGACGATCAAGTTATTATAATGCCATTAACATGTCATAATCACCCATTTCATGACTATTTGTAATTTGTCTGCCTTCTTTAGATGGAATTAAAATTATCATTGTTGGGCTGCAGGTGTCTGAGCATAACTGGATACATATCTCAGGAATGAAAAATTCCTTGATTCATATTTAGACCAACATAAAAAACTAATCAGAGTCAGACCTCCCCCACCTGTGCTAAAACTAATAATAATCCATCAATGCAGTAACTTTTGAAACTTGAGAAACACCGACAACAAGCTCTTATACAGACAAAATGACATCCCATCAACCACAGAGCCTCTTTTGAGACTTAAGAACTGATTCCTGCAACACAAGCATGTATTGTTTTTTAAACAAATAAAAAAACAACTTATATTCTTTGCATTAGTCATCAAAACTAAGTAAAACATCTGTCGGTCCTGTCATTCCCTGGGTCAGTTTTCCTGCTTGCAAAAAACTTCCTGTTGGTATTTTGACCATTCCAGCGCCTTTCCATACTTTTCATTTTATTTTCTCATTCTGTCTAGCTTTCATTTCTCCCTTTTCCTTCCTCTTCCTCCAGATGGAAAAATTGAGTCATCTTTCAACATGCCTGTTCGATATCGATTACTATGACACGGACTGCAAAGAGGAAGCAAAGGACATGCTAAGGTACAAATACAGAAATGGAAGAGACCAAAAGCACTTCTCATCCAGCCCAATTTTACAGGAAATCAATAAAGTGTGAAGCAAAAAATGGCAAGTCCCCTGACCACATGAGCACCAGCAGAAAGCCTTTTCACAAGATGACGGCATCTCTTGGAATTCAGTGTCACCTACTGACCAACAAAAAAAATGCCTGGAATTCTCCACCAAAGCAATCACTGGTCAAATACATGTTGATCATCATTCCAGATAGATTTAAATAGTGCAACTTTTAAAATTGCAATGGTCATTTCTGTTGTTAATGGCACTGGTCGGTGTTGTATTATAATGTTAAGTCCTAAAACGAGAAAGTGAACCTATTGAAAAAATACTGTTTGTTTTTTTCCTCCATCAAGACACCAACACTAATACCATGTTTTTGCTTTGATATATTTTTAAATCAAAATGCTATTTAAGAGAAGGCAAACATGACAAAAAAGATGCTGCAATATGTGGACAGAAAATGAACTGCATTGATTACATTGGGGAAAAAATTGCAGATATGTCCAAAAGAAATTTTAATAGTTGTAAATGCACTTAAACACATGCACTGTGAAGGAAACACAATCATGCACGAGTTCTTATGCAGTTAAAAAACTTGAGAAAAAGAGTGCCCTTTAAAACTCATTAACACACACATCCAGATAGTTGCAATGGAATTAGTTATACTTCAGTGAAGCCACTGTTGCTGAAATTATGCATGATTATTATTCTGCAAACTTAAACTTTCTTTTAATGTTCTTCTTCTTATTCATCTTGCTATATGAAAGTGTGCTCTTCATGTCCCTCTATCAAATCATCCCCACATCCACTAATGGATCATGTGTGTATTCCCTCCCTCAGCTGTTAAGCTTGTTCT
The DNA here is from genome assembly GCA_907169785.1 of Menidia menidia. Classification (NCBI taxonomy): domain Eukaryota; kingdom Metazoa; phylum Chordata; class Actinopteri; order Atheriniformes; family Atherinopsidae; genus Menidia; species Menidia menidia. The sequence goes on from CAJRST010010001.1 coordinate 7,188,000, forward strand.
CAGCAAGATGACAGAGTTCTTTATCAAGCCATCAGCCCTCTTTCTTCCTTTAACCTCCATATCTATTGCTGCTTCCTCTGACAACCAGGGTTACAAGTGAGCTATCAATCTTGCTTTTCTAAAGACAACATTGGTCAAAAAGGGAACAGGTTTGTGAAGACCAGCTCCAGGGAAATATGATCTATGCACACAAAATATCGAAAATAATAAAGGGAAGACATTGATGGTGGAATATGACAAATATGTCCCCATTGCATGCATACATACATTTTAACATTTAGATTGCTTTACTAATATTCATATGCCTAATTACCTCGATAGGTTGTAACAGCATCAGAAAAAGAACAGAACAGAAAAAGAACAAGAAGAAAAAGAAGGTCATTGTTGAAGGATGATTAAAAGTCTCAGCCATTAAGACCAATACATGACCAGATTAAACTTCTTTATGGCAAAAAAATTATCAAAAACCATTAAAACTCTGTAAACATTTAACATCAACATAAAGCTGAATTCCAGACTACAGGTAATTAAAACCAAAACCCCAAAATATTAATAGGTGGCATCAGCATTTCAATCAAAGTAAATCTGATAGACATGATATTATGATGTACATAGCACACTTAATGACCATGATGCATGTGCATGATTGTCATATCCGAGGAAAAAAAGCAGATAAACTCTTGCTCAGGTAATGGCATGACAGTGCAGGGTATGGTCAGACACAGTTTGAACAGGATGTTGAAAGTTATATCAACAGGGTAATTGTAGTTGCAATGTATAACGTCTCTTTACAAAATGGATAACACTCATCACATGAGTCGATCTTAATCATATTCAGAGGAGAACCCTGTGCTTGACCCCCTACAGGAGGGGTATTCAATTCTGGTCCTTGAGGGCCTCTGTCCTGCATGTTTTAGAAGTTTCCCTGCTTCAACACACCTGATTTGCATCGATGCACCATTAGCAGGCTTGTGCGTTGCATTTTAATAGATCCTTTTAATCAGAATCAAGTGTGTTGAACCCTTCAAGTTGACCTTCCTTTATCTACTCATTTTAGAAAAAGAAAATCTCCACAAAGTCACTGTAACCACTTCATAGTCTGCATATGATTGGCTTGAATTTATATGATAATGCATATTTCTTTTTACCTGTACTTGCAAGACTGAAGTGAAAGTTTTGGCATCTTCTGCAACTCCTCCAATGTAAAGAGATCTGGTGAATACTGGAGGGTGGTCATTTTCATCCTGGACTTTTATCACCACCTTAGCCGTGTTAGCTAGAATACATACACACAAAAAAATGTCAATTATTTTTTGCTTTGGACACAACAATAATTGCAGTTTGACAAGAAGTTCCATAGTTGAGTTGCCTGGTGAAATATATCTCTATTTGCAACTCCACTGGTTTTGCAAGGTTGCAGTTATGAACTCTCCTTATGACTCCAACCTGTGGTGCGTATGAGCAAGGGGCTGTAACTGCTGCAGACCTCTGTGCTGCCTGCCACAGCCAGGCTTCAGTTGGATGCCATAACTGTGATTTACTACAGGTTTAAACTTGCACCCCTGCTTTTCTTCCCCATGAGCCATACACACTGGTATGCCAAAAGCGTCACAATCTTCACCGAGAAGGATTAATGAGTTACTGCATTTTATACTGTCATGAAGTGATCAGTAGCTGTTTGTGAACTGTGATGAAAGATTAATCCAACACCTGGAAAGAGAGAATTTGAAGTGACTGTGTCCATGCTTTGTTCCCATGTGTACATATATTTAGACTTTTTTAAGAAGTAATTTAAGATTACTAAAATAACTAATATATCCATAGACAAGCTCTATTCTTGATACATTTAAGGGCAGTGAGGAGCATATGGAACTTTAGAATGGGGAATTTAAACAACCACTTCACTGGCAAAGGGCACAAAATAGGGGAGCGCAGTGCAAGAATGAGTGGTTCAACTGTCCAATCATGGAGAAGAGAAAGTTTTAAGTACCATATCTATTTGACTGGTGGTTTGAAAGAGAAGTAAAATAATCAGTCTATGAGGAGATGGTCTACAGTTTCAGAGTAGTTTTGACTTTCCCTGGGCAATTTCACAAAAACTCACACCTATAATATTTGGTGGAAAAAAACAAAAAAAAAAACATTCGTAAACAACTTAGTAGTGACAGTGAGCAAAACCACCTGCTAAATGCTTTTGTAAGTCTGTGACAAATAAAGTGAGTGGTGAACGTATCAGAAAAAAACGCAGGTGTGTAGTTACTTTCTATTTCAATAATATGGATGAATAATATCAGGTTATCGAGGTTATTCCAAAGTCAATGATCTTATGCTACAAAATCCACCATTAGAGGTGTGCTCATTACTGATTAATCAGTTCTCAAGCCATTCCTGATTCATTCTACTTTAATTTCCAATTAATCAACCCTTATGAACCAGTGCATTCATGTTGTATCCAAATGAACTGGTGCTCTTCATAATTGAACTGCTTCAATTATGAATAAGCAATTCATAATTACTGAAGTACTGAACAGCATCCACTCATGTCTACTGGACATTTGTACAATCATATAAGATATTAAAAACTCACAAAAGCTTTGTAATGATGCATGACGCATATTTGTATTCTCCAACGGTTTGTGTTTAGTTATATTATGAATATTTGTGCTTTGTCTGCCATTTTCCCTCTTTTTTACAAAGTAAAATATACTACTATTAAAATTTTATTGATGCATGTTTTGTAAAAAGGCTACCATGTGGACATGTATGTTCCTTGTTCAAGTCTGAAAGTATGGTGTAAAAAAAGGGAACTGCTCAGGTTCTGTTAATGGTCCTCTATGTCTGAACCACTATTATAACGGCCTTTGCCATTTATATTAAGTGATAGAAAACTAAAGGCACGTTGGAGTTATTCTGTCTCAAACTCCAACAAGGAATTCTGAATCACTAAAAATAAAACAACACTGTAAAACGTGAAAGAGGTATAGAAAAACAACCACGATTAATGACAGCTGAAGTTTTACCCCGGCAAAAATCCAAAGCAAACATAGAGAAAAACATAGCGGTGTAGAGAAAAATCCAAACAAAAACACAAATGGAAGACTATTTGTGACTACTTCATCAACAAACAATACCAAAATGTCCAGTTGTCATTACAAAGGAGGATTAATATGCTGTTCAGTGTCATGCTGATTTGTTGCCTGATTAAAATGCAAATCGAAAATTGATTTGCTACTCTAATACTAACAGAAATATAGAGTTCTAAAAGTTTTAAATAAATTAAGAAATGTCTGTGCTAAACGCTACAATCATAGAATAAAAGAGAAATTTGTGGATTTGAGATTTAATCAAGGACAATTCAGATTTGTTGAACAGAAGTGAAAGAAATATTCTATAGAATTACAGGTCAAATAAAGAGGCGGACAGAAGGAAGAAGAGAAAAAAAGTTCTAATTACAATCAAAACCACTACAAATAGAAATAATTTCTGTTTGTTTGTACGTTCACATTCAATCTAAGGCCCACCAGAACGTCAGGAATGGTTCGATGCCAGCTAAAAAAGTAACACCTTTAAAGATAAAATCCTTGATCTTCCAAACTGCTCATTAGCTTTGTGGGCCAATTTGATCTTTGTGAAATTGTTTGACACACCGACACAAGTTCTCAAAAGTTAGAAAATCCCATTAAGGCAGAGACTTGTGATTTAAAACTAGTACCAGGTAGAAATACAAGCATTTCTAAAACATCAACAGAGAAGGCAACAAGCGGGTATTGCCTAAATATTTGATAGACAGCTGCGATAGGAATGAAAAAGCAGCTTGAAAGGAAACAGAAACAGCCAATGCCAAATATAACGTCTTCCGAGACAAAATGGAAAGCTGCAGAGAACTCCTTTGGAAGATGAAAGCTGAGAGTTCCACCAAGACGTGAGAGGGAGTGATAAGAGAGAGATAAACTGATCAGCAACAACATGAAAACTACCTGTCTGATTATGTGTAGGCCCCTTTTGTGCCGTGAAAAAAAAGCTCTTGTTCCACTGAGGCATAAACATGAGATCTCAGTAACTGTTTATGCTCTTTCAGCAGCTCCTAAGCAATCTTTCCTACATGTCAGGACAAACAAACCTGCAAGGGGAGGCTGAGTCACAATGGGAGTCGGTGAGGTTTGTAACAATGTACAAGAAGATGTACGGAAAGGAGATTAACCACTGAAGAGTCATTTCCTGTCTCTGTATCACAAGATTTGACATGTCAGTCAAGTCCACCTTTAGGAGACAAGTAGGAGGTCCTGAGTCTATAAGTTTTACTAAGAGATGTGAAAGCAAACAGGATGCTGAGAGATTCCCTCACCCCCAAAGCCCCTGAGGCAATACTGGACCTGTATTACACAAACCCTGCTTCTCCTGAACATTCAGAGAGTAAACTGATATTTTTAACACTCAAGCATAAGGGTCAACTGGTCTAATCCTCACTATGTCTAAAAAAAAAAAAAAAAAAAAAAAACCCTCTTAGAATTAAAAGCAAAAGCTTAGTATATAACCTAAACATAAGCAAGGTTTATGTGCATCTCTCCGTTTAGTCATAAGCCTCCTTAATTCTACTGATATGATCATACAATGCACATCCAAGTGTAATTCCACCAATTATTCTACCTTCCATGTATTGTAATTGCACTCCCTCTGGATATTAGAAGAACTATTTTGAGACTTATAACTTGATATGTGTTATTGTACTGGTGCAGAGGATCTCTGGTGATGCATCCAAATGAAAGACCAAGCTTTAATAGCAGAGCATCAAGGGGATGCTCTTTCATTCAGCTATCAGTAGTTTAACTGTTAAGTAATTTATATAACAGTACATCAGTATGAGAGTGGAACGTTTATATTAATATTACAAACAGTATAATACGGTGTTTAACTCTGCACCCGAGTATAATTAGAACAATAAAGATCTGTAATCTATTGATGAGAATAACTAATCCTTTCATAAGAAATCCTACCATGAACTAAATCAAACACTTACTCTTTGAGGGGGCCCGAAGGTTGGAGGATGCGACTCTCATAGAGTCCGCCTCTACTTTCAGAACATAACTGGAATTGGCCTCATAGTCGAGAAGCTTGGCTGTGGAAATCACTCCTGTTGTCTCATTTAATGTAAAGAAATCTGATGAGAACAAAACAATACATGACAACAGTTAAAAAAAAGTAGTGAGTAGTAATAGTAGTAGTCGTGAGTTCCTGCACAAAGCTGGAGCTCATGAGTGAGTCATGTGATGTGAAAATTAAAAAAGGCAGTGTGAAACACTTCGATCAGAAAGAAGTTTTAACAAATGCCACAAACTAGACCACCAGGCCCCTAGCAGAGTAGCTATGACTGTACTCACCACCCTCGTTGCCTTCGATGACAGAATAAATGATGGTTTGATTGACAGCAGCTGCCATGATGACTCCCACCAGGGTTCCAACCGGAGCTTCCTCACTTACTGGGGGAAATCTGGGCATGGATCAATCAATAAATATTATGTGATAACATCTAAATATGCATGTGTGAGCTGTGGCCTCACTTCATCTTAATGGGTGACTGAAATCTGGCAAGTTAAACATAGCGGCATATTAAGTCAGTGAAACACATCCAGAATTTCATCTGCTGCCCAAGATGGAACTTTATGCTAAAAGACTAAGCACATGCAGCTATTTGCACATTAAGAAGGAAAAGAGTATAGCAATAAAACAGGATGTCACTCACTTGAACATGAATCATTACTGCACAGCAATTTTCAAGCCAAATGTTAGTGAACACAGTTTTTCCACACAACCATTTACAGTTTTAAAAATATGGTATTTTGGATATCTTTTTTTATAATTATACGAATAAAAATGTCAAAAGTAGTGACGTAATGAAAGAAAAATTGGAAAGACCCTATAGATTAAAAAAATGACATGAACAAATTTACATTTTTAACTATGATAACATTGTCTTGTTTCACATTACATATATTCTGAAATTATTTTTTAACATCCATAAATAGTGTCTCACTTTCCATTAATCTGTATAGTTGCACCAGTATTTTTCTGTTTGTAAAAATGACTTATCACAGATCAGATTTAAATAAGCATTAATTTTTGCCAGTAGATTTGAAGGTGGAGAGGAAGGATTGCTCTTTGTCCCATTACACTCCACCCACTGGGCCTTTTAACCTCATCTTTGTTTCTACTTGCCATTACCCTAATTAATTTACTTTGCAAGACAGTTGGCAAGTTCCACCTAGTCTACTAGATATACAAACATGATATAGACATTAAGGAAACTTCCCACTAGAGTACATTACCTTGAGTCTTAATGACTGCAGGTCTGTATGAATATACTGCTTCTAATTTGGCATCAACAGCATTTAATGTTTTACGAATGAGAGTAAGGTTGACTTTCCCTGGACTGTGTAGTACCACATCTTAAAACTATGGAAGAAAATGGAGCAGGGGGGGGACACCCAGGCTGACACAGCAAAGAAAGAGGAACTTTCCTTTTGCTGTGAAGCACCACTGATAACCGCCTTCTACTTTGTGCCATCCCATATGTGGCAATGTTTCACAAAACCACAAAAACCTCCCCAAAGAGTACTGAGGAGCTGAAGTAATGTCTGGATGATACAAGAATTTCAGAACAAATTGTTTTCCAGGCCTCAGCGGCATTGAAATTAAATCATCAACATGGTGCTTTTTTTTCCACCTGCCTCTCTTTGACTGTGGTGGGCAGTTTTTTTTCAGGTACTTACAACTCTGACAGATTTTCTTGGAATCTGGCAACTCTCGAATTTCCAGCAGGTTTTGCTCCATTAAGTAAACCCACTACGGTCATTAGGCCAACCGACACAGCTGGGTAAACATTATAGGGTGGGCAACCAACTGGCCAGGCTATCAAATCACCACAACATGATAAATGATGCTGTTGGAGAGCTTGATGTAAGAGTGGGTTTGTGGAGATGTTGACTTCCAGCCCAGTCAATTGCCTCTTGTACCTCCTGCTTTTTTAAGTAAATACAAATCTGTGGTTGACCAAATAAATATACAGTGGATTGAATGCTGTCCACAAGGAAAGTAGAGGAATTCTGATACATAGAGCAATTTACATAGCTGACATTTTAACCTGTCACTAACAAAGAAATACAGGCATTTCAAATTACATATATGACAGCTCGTATCGATTCAATTTAGAAAGAAGATCTAATCAGAGTATAACACTCCTCCTCCCTTTTATACTTAGCATTTACTTCTACTCTTTCGCTACAGCTTCTCCCCAAAATCTCAATTTTACACTTCCAATCAAAGCATCCATGCAAATCTCCTGCATTTCCATCCACCTCCTCCCTGGTGACCCTTCGTCTTCCTCTTTCCATCAGTTCCAGCTTCCAATCGACATCCCAGCAGAGACCATCATCAATCAAATGTATTGTCCTTATTCAGCCCTTCTCTCCATAGAAGCAATTGGAAAGAGGTAAGGGGGCAAACCTTAGTGTGCTCACAGACACTAACAGCTGGTACAAATGACTGTATGTACAGTTACTTCAAAATCCAGTGTCTTTGTCCCTCTGGTAAGAGGAATAGTTCCAGTTGACCCACATTCCCCCCTGACAGACTGCCACCCAGAATGGATCGGTCTCTGCTGCTTTCTCCCTCACTGGTTAGACACACTACTGATAAAAGGCTGCACTTCTATAAGGAGCAAAAATAATGATCTGTCAGATGGGCTTCTTCTCCACTATTCTGCGTACTGAAACCAACTGAACTGTAGGCTATCGCACAGAAACTCCACAGAGGATGGTTTGCACTCAAAAGACTACCATCACACTATAAAGTCATTTTCTAAGCAACTGCACTCTCCATAAAATCAACTGCCAAATAGAAGCACCTGACAGTAACAGATTATTGCATAGTTGTCAGTTTGTTATGAAACCAATAATCTGTGCCAAACCCTGATTTGCTAATATCTTACATCAGCAACTTTCCAATGTGTTGTTTTTTTTCCTTTCTCGTTTTTAAGTGTCCTTGATATTTGCTGTGCATTACAAAGTAAAATACCATTAAATTGTTCTCAGTGTTGTATCGAACAAGGTAATCCGGTCAACAATGGATTGTCGTCTAGCAGTGCCTACACCACACTCAAGACAATCCAGACTGTTTTCATGTGTTGTTCCAAGATGGTGGAATGACCTACCAAGCGCTACATGAACAGCAGCATCCCTTTCTATCTTTGGGAAACTCTTAAAGACCCACCTCTTCAAAGAGCCTCTCTTATTCTGACTCTTACCCATACCTCTGTACCCCTCTACTACTCTGTCTGCACTTCTTTCTCTCTCTCTTGCTGCGACCACTGATTCTGACAAGGGATTTTATTGTCATATTGATGATAACTGTAAAATTGTGTCTATCTGTAAGTCACTTTGGATAAATGTGTCTGGTAAATGCATAAACATAAATGTTTAGACAAATCTGTTCTAATTTACAGGAGAATACAAAGGTTTTTCACAAGGCCAGTACTTTTGGCACAGATATTGTTTTATATCATAAGCAAATGCTTTCTCGTAAATTAAGCCTGCAATAGCTGGAGATATCGGCAGGATAAGCTGTGGGATTCTTTTTTGGGGGGGTAATAAGGATTCAAATCTGTGTCTAATTCTTATTTTTTCTCTTCAGTTCCTAAGAGACAAAATAAGCGAATATCTTCAATCACTTGTTGATGCTTTGGTACTCAGTCAATTATCTATTGGTCATTTGTCATCCAAACAAATGACTGTAATAGAATGAGATATAGTGTGTTCGGAATATTTGCAAACCGTGCGTAATTAAACCTTACAAAGTCCAAGTTTTCTCAAAGACGCAAACGGAACATAAACATTCTAATTGTACAGCGGTTCTGTAAAACAGCAGCATTGGGAGAAAGCAACATATTTATCATCAACTCAAAAATGAACCTTGTCTACAACATCACTGTCATTTGTTTGAAGAAAAACAAACGTAATGAATATTGTCATTAAAAACTGTAATGATTACTGATTTGGAGCTAATGCAAATCGCTGTGTTAGACAATACAGTCACAGATGGAATAAAAGGAAAATACAAAAAAAATTGCACAATATCCTTTTGTGGAAGGCTCTACTAATTTAAATGTGTGAGATGGGGCTCTTATCATTACTCTGAGCAGAGAAGGTAAGCATACTGCTATCAAAGCCCTGACAGCAACACAAACATAGGCTTAATAGGATATCTCTCCTGTCTTGCTGTTGCTCCATATTTCACTTTATCCATCAGCAGCCTATTTTATTTTTTAGATGATTGCTAATTGACAATAGGAGATGCATTAATAGGGCAATGATCCAGTGGTAAAAGCCTTTACAGGTTAGTGAAAGATGTTTCTTTTCATGCGGTAATGAAGCTCCAGCTCACATTCTAAAAGTTTTAAAGCTAAAGGTCTGGTAGTCTGATGAAGCATTTAAGAATTGTTATTTTGCATAATTGTTTTTCTTAATGTTACTTTCAGTAAAGACTTTAAATTTCCAACATCAAGCTATAGCCAGAATATATTGGTGGTAAATCTGTACATCTGAAATCCACCTCCCTATCAATAAAAAACACCTGCTTTTCTTTTAAACCTGATTAACTTTTTTTCTCTGATCTTCTTTGTATGCACATCTTTTCTTACATCATCCCTTTTACACTCTTGCAATCTATGTTGTGATAATTATCCACTGAGTGTGAAATTGCTTATGACAAACTTAGGTTTAGGTTTTCTTTCAGAACAGAAACAAAAGCGTAATTGTGTTTTCGCCTTGTTTTATGATGGCGATCAAACGTCAGTATTTTTTTGGTCAAATCTTTTCATATTTGTCTTGATTAGTTTTCAAACAATTATTTATTCCAATGGCATACCCATTTAAAGTTTTCACTACTTCAGTACTTTTCAATATTGTTTTAAAAATAACTTTCTGTACTGAGTAATGAATATATATCCATCTAAGTGGTATTATTAGGCCATATGTGTTGTGACCAAGATCACACCTTGCTGTCTAAGAGAGTGAAAGCCTGAAAGGCACCACGAGAAGGTAGCAAATTTGTTATCACAAATCAAAATCAAGTCTTTCATCATGACCTGCTCCCTGTCTATTGGTACTTTCTCTCTATTCATTATCTTCAAATCAATTTCTTTGGAGATGCTTCAAAGAGGCAACCACAGCAAGTAATGGAGGAAAAAAGATTAAAAAGATGGTATTACTAAAATATGCAACAATCACGTTAAAAGAAAAATGTTGAAAAGAGGCCCAGCTAATTGAAAGATGATGTAAAGATGATGAAAAGTACAGGCATCACAGTGTCATGTCACGTTAAAATAAACAGAGTGCAGAAAAAAAGCTTCAGTAAAAATATTCTTATCTTAAGCCACAAGACTCTGGCTTATACGTTGTCTCAGTTTTCTTCAAGCTTGACGTGATTTCTCATGGCACTATCGAAGAGCACCTTAATACTATGGTGAGAGTTCAATCATCTTGTGAATAACAACCTAACTATCTGGTCAACCTCACTGTCCACCATTGACTGTTGTGTAATCAACTGAAGCTGATAGGGAACAACAATATAATTTATTTAGGCCATCAAAATCTGTAGAACACAAGACTTAGGTGTGAGATATTAATTTGCTGTGTTTTGCCCCATGTCAAATTATTTTCTAAAATATTTTGACCATAAACAACAGTAGTCAGTCATTCATCTGGAAGAGCAAGTAAAGTTTCACTGAACCAAGAGAACTACCTGTCAAATTTGTTAATTTTGAGTGACATATCTGCCTTTCAATCAATTTGACTGCTTAAACAGGATCTAGTCCATCTACACTGAGGTACTTCTACATTTTACCAGCTTTGCTTCGGTCAGTTTACGAACATTTTAGCTCATTCACCAATATAAAGAATGCTCAGTATGTGAATCGGTCTTTGTGCATCTGCATTCCATTTACAATCTGTAAATTGTTAATTTACAACTGTAACCACCATTCAAACTAATGAAAACATACCCTGGCATCAATTAAAAATGATATCACAATCCCCTCCCAGTGGATCAGCTTATCTGAAATGAATAAATCATACTTCACAATCATGGTGCAAGGCAAGACAATCCTGATCTGTTTGATTACAAAACAAATCTGGTTATTTGAAGTATTTTTTTCATCCTAACTCTTTAACAACATATAATTATATTATTTAATGAATTAAGAGGCCATGAGGCATTTTGGCAGCATGGGGGAACCACAGCATTCACACATACAAAGAAGAAAGCACATAAACACAGTCATTTGCACACATACACATGCAAAAGGGAAACATTCTCCATAATCTTTCAAAGAGCGTAATATTTCAGTCATGCTGGTATTTCCATAAAATGCTGATAACAATCCATGTGTCTGTAGTTATGATTGCATACTAATTTTGCAGGTGAAAGGAGTGCAGAATTATTAGAGAAAGTGAAAGGCAGGTATAAATTCTGCTCAGATTAAACAGGGTTCAGCAATGATTTAACAAAGTTCCTTCATGGCTTGTTTGCTGTCTTGCTGGATTAGTTAAGCGCAGAGGGAAAATACAGCAGCACAAATACTGCCAAAGCTCTGCATGACTGATGTACAGTCTCTGTATACTATGGACCTATGTGCAAAACTTTGTGTATAAATCTGTGCCTAACTGAAGTTGCCGAAAATATTTTGCATTACATCCAAAACATTTTATGTTTGTTTCATCATAAAAATCATATTGTTGATGTTGACATATTTAATCTAAATTCAATTGTATCACCAGCTATTAAATATCTTGGTGGTTCTGGAAAAGCTTAAGAAATTATGAATCAGGAAAAGCAAAAAAACAAAAACAAAAAATGCAATGCTGTGAAACTTTACTTTGCACAATCCCAAGCAGAAAGACAGCATCTGAGAAATAGTGAAGAATGGGCAAGCTCCTGTCCCTTTCTCTAAGGCCAGCCACTCCCGAAGAAAATTTCAGATGGTTGTATCAATGGCCTTGTTCAGCCTTGAGCATGACTGGATCCTTCAACCTAACAAAATGACTAAACTGTATTGGCAGACTCTTCAACCATGCTGGTAGTGTGATTAATTAATACTATAAGTAGCCAGTATCAGATGTTTTTGCCGTTTAAATCAAGAAAGAAAATGTTTTCCATACACAGATTAGAATTGAGGGACAATAATGTAAAAGAAAAGACGAAAAAATATATATACAAAAACATATTCAAAGCCAATGCACACTGAAAGGATACTCACTGTGCACGGACATAAATGTGATGTGTGATTATATGAAAAATATAAAAAAGATGAAGCTGCACACTCACACAGATATGCCAAAATATTGCTATAACTATTAGCTATGTTACATATTCATAAATGGAAAATAACATGACTCACCGGTATCTCTCTGTCTTACTGTTTTCCTTCAATCAGACAGTGTTTCACACCACTGCACATCAAGCAGACCTCTGGAAAACTGTTTGCCACAGTTTTTTTACTTATTACTTACTTAGTTTTTGTTAAGGAGTTTTATTAAGGAGAGTACACCTTATTGTATTAGGTAACTATTACATCTGTGTTCATATAAAATGTCACATAAAATGACATGTTATGTCAGATGTCACATGACAAGATTAAATAAGTACTATCAGAGTACATGCCTAAACATGAAATTGACTTCAAAGTTTGGGGCACCTTGTGGTTAAGACAGCACCAAAAGGAACTATTCCAAACAAATGCTATCTAAGTTAAAAGCAGTCAAAGTCCAATTGTAAGCATGATATTTTTAAAACCCCAAAATAATTTTCTCTCATAATTTCTGTCCAATTCTGTGAATATATATATTATGGCAAGAGCAAATGGAAGAAGAGCAAATCATACAGTGGTATATCACAACGACGGACAAACAGGCCTTCAGAGGAGGTGACAAAACAAAAATAAAACCAATTTCATTTTCATAAAAAACAGAATGAACACCAAATGGTCACAAGCAAAAAGGTAAATTATGGATAGATTTTTTTTTTTTAAACCAAAGGAGAGCCACATGAAAACAAAAATAAAATAAACAATAAAATAAAATAAAATAAACAATAAGGCTGAGTCACAATCATGACCTCAGTGACAATTCCTTTGTCTACTTTTTACATGAGATCAGATGGTTAACGGCTGTTGAGTTTGGGGTCTGTAATTACTGTGATTGTTGTAATTATTAAACAAAGAGTGAAGAGTAAGTAGTACAAGTGCTGTCTTCACTATGATAATAGGAATGCTTATTTGACTCTTTTTTGTAATTCATAATAATGAGCACCCATGTTTTATGGTTTATAGTCCTTTCAGTCACATTCAAACTTCTATGTAGCAGTTTCAGACAGCAAGACTTAATTAAGGGGATAGAGATCAAATATTGTGTTGCATTATTGCATTACTAACATATTATTGTATTTAATTCAATATATAAACCTTTTTCACTTCTGTCACACTTTATGTGTGAACATCAAAGGAACAAAAAGCAATCTCATGCCTTAACTTCTCCACTTTCCATTATCTATGCTACAATGTGGATACGTCTGTGTCTTTTTATTGTAACAGAGAACAGTTAATGAAAGTCAGTTCACTTTTGTTTCAGTATTTTGAACCTTCTCCTCAATATTTCTGTGAAAAGGTTACTGATGCACCACATAAAAAACAAATCCTCTACTTTCATATTGTTAAGCTTGTAAAATTGATACAGTGGGGGAAATAATTATTTGACCCCTTGCTGATTTTGCAGGTTTGCCCACTTACAAAGAATGCTTATTTTTCCTCATCAGATGGTTATCAATTTTTATAAATCCATATGATGTGATTTTCTGGAATTTTCTTTGGGATTCTGTCTTTCACTGTTAGAATGTACATATGATTAAAGTTATAGATTGTTGCATTCTTTGTAAGTGGGCAAACCTCCAAAATCAGCAAGGGGTCAAATACTTATTTCCCCCACTGTATATATGTATCTCATCCTGTTTTACTTCAATACATGTGACACTCAAATATCCTTCAAATATCTGGAAAGACTCAGGTAATAAGATAGTACAGCGTGTGCTGGTGTGTGTTACCTGTATTCTTCTTGGGTGAACACAGGGATAACTGATGGCTGAAGAACGGTGATTTCTACCAGAGTTGTGTTTTCTTTCACGGGGTCACCATGATCATAGGCCACCACCACCAGCTGTTGCGCGAACACACACACAGATAGAAAGAGTCAGAACATCACAAGGTGTCACATCATTGCAATATCTGTCTACTGCTGATGTTCTCCTTTATGTCCTCTAATATTGTAAAAAAGAAAGAGAAAATACCACTTCAAAACATTTTTGCTTGCTTATAATAGCAGAAAAAAAGCAGTATATAAACCAGGCTATGAGGTGAGCACATCTGTCTATTTTTTTTTTGTATCTAAAAACATCCACATTAACAGTGTTTGAGTGGGAATTGGAAAAAAGAATGAATCATTTACGCTTGCACTTTTCCTGCTTACTTAGTCTTTCCTCAAAGGAATAACACATTTTATTGAGACCCAAGGAAACTATAGTTGGGGCCAGAGTTAAATATAAAGATGATGCACAATGCTTTAGTGCCTTGTATGTGCCCATCACAACCTGTATGATCATTCTTATTTATTTTAGCCTGGCTGATTTGAATTCGGGCTGCATGGTGCTGTGGTGGTTAGTGGAGTTTACATGTTTTCTCCAGGCAGTCTGGCTTCCTTCCACCATCCAAGTAAGGTTTATTCATTACTCCAAATTGACCTTATGAGTGAGTGTGAGATTGCCCGTGAGTGAGTGCGAGTCTGTCTGTCCCATACACCTCTGTGTGGCTGTCATGCACTGGCCACCTGTCTAGGGCGTACCCTGCCTCTCGCCCACTGGTAGCTGGGCAAGGGTCCGGCCCCTTTGCAACCCTACTAATAAATGCAGTGGTGGATCATATGAATTGCTTACAATTAGCACTTTGCATTTGTTCCCAAATTCCTAAATTCATGATACCTTTTAGTGAGGAAGGTTCCTTGGTACTACTACAGATCAGTAAGATGCATTTCTTTAAAAGGATGTGTAAACCTTTATCATATTAACAGTTAGAGTTATCTTTATTATAATACACAAATTGTTCACAGTTTTGGATATATTGTTCGATCAATTTGGAACTAGTTAAGGAGAATTAGTCCCTTGAGCGACATCTCCAGATGATGCTAAATCCTTGTTGAATTCATTAGAGCCAAATTAAAAGATTACATCAGCACGGCTCAAATGCTCATTGAGGCATGCAACAAAGAAACAGTTGTGGGACCTCTACTGCAGTGTATTTTGTACAGTGGATAGTGATTTCCAAGAGTCTGTGGAAACCACCTTTATCTACCAAAATACTGCACATAACCTGGTGAAAAAACAGGTACACATCAGACATATTTTCTTCTGTGAAAATGACAGAGCTACAGTGAACAAGAGCTTCAGAACCAAGGTTTGCAGTTGATTTAGAACTTCAACCCTGTGTGGATACTTACACTGAACTTCAAGTTGGGCTCCTCATTAAGGTTTACTCTTGTAACCACATGTCCTGTCCCTTCTTCAACATCAAATATAGTAGCAGAATATGGATGTGCCTCCTGGTCCACCTTGTAATGAACAAGACTTGCTGGGGTCCCCTATAAAGAATAAAAAAAGGTGCATTAGGTTAGTTACATTAGTCTAAGAATGAAAAGTCTCATTTTTCATTAAAATGTTTTGTGTTGTTTTGTTCAATTTTTTGCCCAGCAGCCTCAAAGTGAATATCAATATTCATGAACTTATGAATAAATGAAAATTCACGCATCATTACTCTGCATGTATAAAGTCCACTTGCGATGGTCATGAATTAACCTCTTGAGTGGTTCTGGTAATAAGGAATTTAAATAAATTCTGTTTATTAGAAATAAATTGTCACAGCACACATTCACAAAAACTGGCCTCAAATCTTCCATGTGTGCAGTTTGTAGAATATTTCCTTGAAGAAGTCACAGTTATGTTAAAACATTCACACTGTCTACTTAAAAGGTGGTTTGCATGTTGTATCTGCTCAGAGTAATCTCATAAAAAGGTATTTTTAGTATGTGCTACTTGGGCTCTGTCCGACAACAGGGAAAACTAGCACAATCTACCTTTTCCATAAAATAATAAATACTGTTGTACTTTCTCCATTTGAATGTAAATGGGGGCTAAACACACAGACATATATATGCATAATAGTGGCCACAAAATGTCGTTTAGCACCGAATCTGATGTCTAGGAATTTCTTCTGCACAATTAAATGGCTTTTTTCAAGATAATCTATGCTGATGCTTCAACTTGCACTCTGAATTGTTTCAGCTGGTGACAGAGAACAGTAAGAACATTGTTGTCAGGAAATTAAGCTTATAAGAAGGCTTATGGTGATACGTTTTCTGGTTTAGAAGAGGAAACACTGAAATGAAAAATAAGTTCCGAGCCTCTTTAGAGATACTTTTGTATGAAAAGTTTTCCATAAGATATATTTGGTGAGTGAAACTGACATTTTACTTCGTGGATCTTTAAGTTAATTATAAAAATGAGAAAAACCTTTCTTAAAGCCATTTCAGACTTACATCTGAACAAGACCTCAGTGATTTAGAAGCAATCTCTCACAATACACTTGGACCCCTAATTAGGCATGTAACAACATTATAAAGCTCCTTTAAACCAGTTCATAACTGCACCACACTTTTTAAAAGCTCACAATTGAAAATTTAAGGTTCCTTTTATGAGTTAAATATACTGTCATATTGATGTTTGAAATGAAAAAAGGTGTCACTACATGCTGGCCTGGGGTTGAAAAATGCTTTGACAGGAGAAGAAAGTGTAAGCAAATTCAGATTGCACACACACGCACACACACAAACACAAATATCATTATATGGCATTATCACAACACATAATTTTACATGTAATGGAGACATAGTTTGAATATTATCAACTGTAAATGCTCACCGCAGGATCAGAGTCATTGGCCATCACTGTGGTCACAATGGTTCCCTTAACAGCATTAGGAGCAACCATACCAAGATAAAGTGACTGGCTGAATACTGGAGAAAAGTCATTCATGTCCTGCAGAGATATTTAACATAAATTATGTAGCATCAGCATATAAAACGTATACTACATGAAACAAGACTGTTTATCCAAGAAATAATAACAGTGCTAGTGTGAAAAATACCTAATGGTTTACTTTTGATCTCACTCTTACAGCTAAATTGGTCTATGCAGAGTTAAAGCTCAGTCCCTCTTGAAAATTCCTTAGATTTAGATATAACTTGTTGATACAGTAACAACACATAGTCTTTGTAAAACAAAGCCCAAGTCCATAGCATCAATGCCCTTTGTTTTTCATTTTGGCTTGAAATAATTCAAATATAAAAATATCTCTGAGAGGAAAAGTAAAATTAAAAGAGAAAAACTGTGTGTTTCATTTACAACAGATATCTTTAGCACATCGAAACAGAAGAGTGCATCATAACTTCAGAAAAACCCGTGCAGTGATGCATTTTTAAACTATTTTTATTGAGAAAAATTGATGCACGATAAAAAAATACAATGAAAGGACTTATTTTCCTTAATTTATTTTCCCTAATTGTAATTTTAATTGTATTCTTAGATATCGTGGCCTTTGAACAGAAAATCAATGTATCACAAGAGGAGGTAAGAAAACACAGGTAAGTCAATTCATTGACAGTATACCAGATAAAGCAGGATCAGACAGTGATTGATGTTTGTGTGACTTAGTTACATCAGTGGGAGGTAAACGAATCAAAAGGACAATGTGGAGCTAAAGCAGATGAACATCAAAGTGTTTTATCTGTACAACCGAGGCCATTTTTTTGTATATCGCAACTGCTCTTTTGTCAGTCATATCCTCATTGCTGGGGAAAGCCAGGAAGAGTTCGAGGGCCTGAAAAGGAGCTGGGCCGGCACTGTGGTCACCAGGATGGCTCAAGAAATTCCCCTAAAAAGGCAAGGCCAAGAGGCACCAAGGAGAAGACTTCCATTAATAATTAGGTGGTCAAAAGCTAGTGAGTTGGCATTTGTTAAAAATTGGGCTTTTTTTTAATTTTTTTTTTATTTGTTTATTTGACAGGGACAGTACAATTACACATTGCAACCAAACAGGCGGCCGATGTCCAACTACATAAGGCTTGTAGCCATGGGCTAATTTGCAGCCTTCGTCCCTGGTTAGGCTTTTAAAAGGTGTTAGCATTAAGGGGGAGGGACAACACACAGATGCATAAGAAACAAGAGTTAAAACAAAAAAAGAAATGTAAAGTACAAGCCAGTTTAGTGCTCACACCCTTGATTGTCTTTGAGCCATTTTTTCAATTTTGTGGAGAAAAGTCGAACATCAGTCTGTGACTTAAGCTCCAGAGGCAAAGAGTTCCAGAGGTGTGATGCTTTCACTGAGAAGGCGGACTGACCCATGGATGTCCGACATCTTTTAATCCTGCAGTTCCCACTAGCTCCAGCTCTTGTCCTGATTCCTTCATTTGCATACTTTAAAACAAATTGACAGATTGCTTCAGGGGCAAGACTGTTAAGGAATTTAAAAATAGCTTTTAAAAATGAGAAATGTATAAAATTTTCAAATGTCATCATATTGTATTTTTTAATAATTTTGCAGTGATGCCACTTCACCGGTTTTTGATCGAATATTTTTAGTGCTTGTTTGTGAAGTGAGAGTAAGGGTTTTAAAACAGACTTTGTGGCCTGAGCCCAAACGATGGAACAATAAGACATATGTGATAAAATCATTGCATGTAAATATACTTGTGCAGCTTGATTTGACACACATGGTCGAATAATTCGAAAACAGTTTATATTTGTCTTTATAGTTTTCGTCATTTTCTTAATATGGGCATCAAATTTCAATTTTGAATCTAAAACTACCCCCAGATACTTAAATTCACCAGCCGGCTTTATTTCATGTTGATTAATAATTATTTTGAGTTCATTGTTTGTAATTTTCTTAAGGGAGAAACACATGGAGACAGTCTTGGTGTAATTCAGAGTTAAGCAGTTATTTTGGAGCCACTCTGATAAGATGCACAACTGTCTGTTTAACAGATCAGAGGCCTTTTCAGGTGTTTCTGCTGCCACATAAATTATTGTATCATCTGCATACATTTGACAGATGGCATCTTTGCAGATGTTTGGAATATCATTTATGTACAAACAGAAAAGTAATGGGCCCAAAATGGACCCCTGTGGTACACCCACATTACATTTTTGGATCCCAGATTTGAAGCCATTAATTTTGACGCACTGATGTCGTTGCTCAAGATAAGATTTGAACCAATTTAAGGTTTGTTTAGAAACATGTTGTTCCAGTTGAAAAGTCTCTGCATGTTAGTTTGGAGTCGGGGGCCCAACCTGCTTGGGGACATCATCTGCCCTGGATAGAAAATAGTTTGAAGTAATCAACAGAAGCCAGTCATCAATACCTGGCCTGGGGGGGGGGGGCAACAACACTGCAAGTGGTGTTGGAGAAACCAAGAATGAAGACCTCAAAGGTCTTTGGAAAGAGATCAGGTAGATGTTAGCTAATCCATGGAAGACGGATTACCATTTATTTCAAGATAAGAGTGAAAGAGTTAAGTATTAAGATCAAACCTATCAGATCCCGTAGCCTCTCAAACCAAAGGGAGGAAGAAGTGACAGGATCATCCTTGCTGTGATGATGACCATTTCTTTTAAAGCCATGAGGGGCAATATATGGCAGAATTATTTGGCAAGTAAGCCCGAAAAGCCATGATGAAGCAGCTGACACGGCCTCTCAAGTATCAACTAGTGTTAGTTCCCAGAAAATTTGAAGCAGTGGTTTTGCTATGCCACCATCAATGTGGCTGCTCAAACTTATTCAGGATTCATTTCTGGAGTGCTTGAAAAAAATGTCTCATTGGCAACCTTTGCAGGAGAAAACCATCTAATTTATAAAGATCAAGGAATCCACTGATCAGTGAGTGAAGACTATCAAAGTTCAGATCTGCACAACGTGCAAATGTAAATTCACAAGTATAGGCGGAGCACCACAGTAATGACCGCTCTCAACTCAGGACTGCAGCGTGAGAGTCTATCTAGGCAGGAATCCTCAGTTTCCATCTGAGATCACCAGCACAAACCTACCTCCTGACCTCATGTTGTGGAACTGCTAAGACACAGGGGTTAATATTACATGTAATTGGTAATTGATACATTGATGTTTTTGTGTTGTTTTCTCTTTATGTTAACTCATTCAGTCTCATAGTTTTCAACAGTGCTCTTTGTGCTTTTTAGAAATATAACATTTCCTACTGGAGAATCCTATGTTACTTCATCAAAGGCTCTTTTTTTCTGGAATAACCTGGTCCAAATAACAGGGTATTAGCAACACTTATTCATAGAATTCTGCTGATTATGAAACAAATCTTACCTTCATAGCCCCCTGCACATTAGTTTTTCCTCTATGTTTCATTTCCTTTTCCAATAACTTTTCAAATTCAAAAGGGTGACAGCCTGACCTCTATCTTTTTTCTTTATTGCTGGACAGAGAAACAATCTTAGAAAAACATACTCACCATTATTCTGACAGTAACAGAGGCTAATCCAGGAGGCATGGTTCCTTCTGTGTCCACAGCTTCTACAATGAATGTGTATGAAGGTTCAGGGTCACTCAGAGTCTCATAGTCCAGAACCCTGAGAAGTGTCAGCTCCCCGGTTACGGGGTTAATGTGGAATAGCTGCACTATCTCAGTATTCAGGTCTTCAGTTCTGATTTGATATGTGAGGTTGGAGCTGAGGTCAGCATCTGTTGCCTGAAAAGAAAGAAAAGAGGAAAGAAAGTAATGTCACTGCTGGGATTTTTGTTTCTTTTTTTTGTAAGTTTCATTTGTCATTTTTTGTAAGCAGGATTTACAAAATACGTGCAGCAGGTAAAACCGACCTTTCTCTTGGGATTAGTGTTGAACTGACAAATCTGAAATGCCTGTGGTAGTAACCTTGCTGAACCCTCTGGTGGTCTATATAATATTTTTTCTGTTGTAGAAATTCAACTGACTACTGCAATGAAACCTGTTTTGTGATTTGTTTTTTTATGTTTAGTGCTGCCTTTAATTAAAACTCTGTAAGGGCAAATGTAAAAAACAAATGTAGTAACCTGAACTAATATCAAAATTAGCCCCATAGACAAGACAAGTTGTATTACCCATATTGTTGGTAGACTAAGTACATCAACCTTAGGTTCGATAGATAAGATTAAAAATCAACATTTTTACAGAGCAAGTATATTAGCATGATAAAAATACTAAGCTCAATTTAATAAAGAATGTGCCGCTAAACAGAGGAATTAACAGTTCTAACAATTCCCCTGTAAGGTCATGTATTGCTTTTAGTTTAATATTGGAGTAGATTCTTCCTTCCTTTCTTAATGGTAGCATGTTTTCAAGGATTTCAAAATATAACAGGAACGATATACTGGAAAAAAAAATAAAAAGCACATCTGAACTGCAGCTTGATTGATGGCAAAAGAGATTAGTGATATTGCCAAATTACACATCAAAATATACATTTTGAAAAAGAGCAAGCCCAGGGATTTTGTGGAGCATACATTCTGTTAAATGTGAGTCATCATCTTTTTGTAAAACACTGTAACTGTAACTACTTCAAACTAACCAAAACGGTCACAGCAGATTTTTCATTAGAAAAAGGCCTTATTTACATTTTAGAATAAGAGAAATATAGATTGAAAAATGCAGAACAGAATGTATACACAGCAGACGACATAATTTATCTTATCACATGTATTTAATTCTTTGCAAACCAACCTTAATCTGTATCTATGCACATACCTTTAATTGCAACAAAACTGTATATTTTGGGCTGTTCTCTGGCACATCAACTCTGTATGTTTGCTTGGAGAATATCGGGCTGTTGTCATCGATATCCAGAACGGTGACAGATAGTGTCAGTCGGGATCGCCGAGGGTCCACTGCACCGTCCGAGGCCTCAACAATAAGTGAGTAGTGGCCTTCCACCTTCAAAGTTGAAAATGTTTGGTCAAAGTTCTCAAATATTTACACTAATATTTTGCTACTGGTTCATACTGCATGTTTTATATCCATGTAAAACAAATATGTGACTTCCTCTGACCTCTCTGTCCAGCGGCACTGCAGTTCTGATGGCTCCAGTGGCGTTAATGGAAAACAGAGTCTGGTGGTTGACAAGCCTGTAATGGACCTGACCATTTGCTCCTAGATCTGGATCTGTTGCCTAAATCAAGATACATAAAAAACACACATATAAATGCACATCATTAATGGGGAGAACTGAATATTTTGAGTTGATGTTCTGAAATAAGAAATGTTTTGAATACTGCCTATGATTAAACTGCCTATGATGAAAGCCATTATTTAAATTAAAAGTGAACTTCCTCATGAACATTTCTGAATTGTTTTAAAATAAAACAGGACATTTATGATTTATACATACATTTCTTTAATACTTCTGAATACTATTTCTGAATACTTATGACTATATGATTTTCAGTTAAATAGATTTGCCAATATTTCTACATTTCTGTTTTTTTCTGATGGGATGCTGAGTGTACATGAATGATAAATAAAATTAACTTTTTTCATTTTAGCAAATGGCTGCAATGAAACAAAGAGTGAAACATTTAAAGGGTTCTGAATGCTTCCCATTCCCACTGTATGTAACTGTTGAATGCTTCTTTAAGTTAAATTCTGTTTTTTGCTTTCTGAAAAAAAAATGTTGGTATGCACAACTGTTTTCGTTAGGATATTGAGGTCAAGAAGCGTGGCTAAGTACTCCTCCAATGAACCCGAAATGCAAACGAAGGTCTGAGGTGGAGGAGTTACTGGATAGCTCAAATCTGTATTTCATGTAGTTCTCCTCTCAAATTTCCTCAACTATTTCATACAAAACATTGTGATTGTTTAATACATTTTGGTTGTTTGAAATCTTATTTTAGGTTTTATTTTAAAACTGGCTAATTGCGAACAGCTCTCCCAAAACCTTTGTATGGCTGTGCATCCTGACCTTTGAGTAGACACAATAAGTAGCAGTCACAAAAAATACAGCACATAATTTAGTTTAAGATTTCGAAAGACAGGTTAAGTATGTGATTAATTTGTCACTGCTGTCGCATTACCGTTTCCTCTTATTACAGTTTAAAGGAATTCAAGTAAATTCATTCAAGTTGCTCCACTTTACCAGGGCTAATGACACTGTGGTTTTAGTTTTCACATGGTAGTAAAATAGCTTTCCTCTCTTGTGCTTCTGTCATCTGGCTATCCTGTTCTACAATCAGGCCCCAACTTATCCACATTACCTTGTTTCACCAATAAAATAGCATGATGAGAAGGTGACAAATTACAAGCACATTCCTTTCCCCGTGTCTGAGAGCTGGTCCTGAGTAATCAGCACTCAGACTCCATTAAAAAGGATGAGACCAATGCAGATGACACACTTAAAGGTTTGCGTGTGAGACGAAACAAAGAATAATTTTTGCTGATCTATCAGTCTCCCAAAAATAAAAAAAACAAAAAATTTTTTTTTTTATAGGGAAAAAGAAAATAATCTTGTATTATTTTGTTATTCATACTTAAACTCATTACTGTGATGATGAAGTGTTTTTGTGGGATTCTTCATTCACCGTTTATTGACTAATTCCGAAAATGATACATTGTGTTACATACGTGTAAAAAATGAAGTCGACTTCAAGTTTCTATGATTCATCCGGGCGAAGGCTGTGGTTAATTAACTTATACCTGTGGAACCTCTGGACTTAGCCAGATGTGCTTGCTTCTTATTGCTTTCATTCTATAAGCTAGGCTAACAGAAATTGAAATCTTGTTTTTTCCTCGACAAAAGTCATCACCATTTATATTCCACTCTGGATATAAAGAATTTGACGCATGTGAAAGTTCAGAAGCAAATATGGAGAGTATTCAGAGATGTTGAATGCTTTCATGCGAATTTCAAAATGCAAAATAAGCTTAGCAGCCCAGTGACTTGTGCACTTTACTTTAGACATGAAAAATACACCTCTGTGACATAGGCAATTTTAAGTAACTGGAGAAAAAGAAAATGTAAAACGAATATAAAATGTATCTTGCCAAAACAAGATATATATGATTATAAAGCTGTCAGGTATTTGACATATAAAAAAGAAATATAATTTTCCATTAAAGTTTCTTCAAGCTACCAACAGTAAAGTTTTCATAGCACTGTATTTTAGAAAACAGATTAAATGTCCTGCATCGGAGGTTGCACTAATTATCTGCTGTAAAATATGTGAACGACTGCAGTTCATTTAGCAGGAGGCCTAAATGTGTAAGAAGGATGCACATATACACAATAGATTTAACTTCTTACCTGCCTCACACCTATGAGTTTTCAACAGTTTTCAGCAAAACAAAACAGGCTCAAAGCCTGAAATGTCTTTTCCGCCACCACAATCTTCTTTGCTTCTCTGTTCAAGTGCTTAAGGCATTAGTTCTTACAGTTTCAGCCTTCGTTCCTCATTTCTTATTTCAACCTTTTCTCACCTCCGTTTCTGTTTTCATTATTAATTTAGTTGGAGATATTACACATGACAAGAAAAAAACTATCTTTGTGGCGATTGACCGTTGGTAAACCATGGATTTTCTAGCCCTTAACCATCACAGCTGAATTTCAAACAAAATATGTATTCACACCCTATTCCTAACCCTAGTGATAAAACAAATTTTGACCCAAACATGTGATGATCACCATTTTATCTCCAGAGAACAAACTGGAACTATAATAGATCTCAGCTTTTTCGGTCTTGCAACTACAAAGAAACAAGTACATACATAAAGTATGTTGTATTTCTTAGAAATGTGTTTGTACCTCAGTGTTCTGTCATTACAAGACTAAAACAAGTTGATTTGAAGCTAATAACAATCTTTTTATTTCTATAGGGTTCATCTTTAAATTCTACAGCAGGGTCTTACATAGAAAAAATAACAGCACAAGTAAAAGAGCATAGAAAATAGAAGAAGAGCGATTAGATAGGGATTTCAGAAGGTTTTTCCTCCAGATTTTTTCCCCTATGAATCCCTCCATGACCATTTGCAAAGAATACTGATCCACTTTTGTGTAACACATCACCTGTCCTTACACAACCTTGTAGAGGGTAAGGCAATCACACCACCGACAGTGTGTATTTATTTATTCATTTTCATTTCAGCTAACAACTGCAGCAGGTGATTTTAGTGATTCATTCTCCTCTCTGAAGTTAAAGGTGTGAGAAATCACCAAAATTGTGTGATGCCACGCCTGAGAGCAGAAAACCCTCCTAGTCCCCTTTCATATGAGAGCTTATAAACCTATATGTTGGGAATAAAATACAAAAAAAGGTCCTCTAAATATTTAAAAAATGCATTATTAGATATGTTAACATGGCATTTTTTCTTTTAAAAAATCATTTTGGATTTTTCAACAGCTGCAATGAAACAAGTTACTCTGGTATTATACACTGCAACCCAATAAATGTCAATATTCATCAAATAAATTTGCTCCAACATTTACTATATAGAAAATATATATTTCAGATCAACTATTAAACTTGTGCGAATAAATAGCGAAATAGCGAATAAATAGTGTATAGAGGATAACGTGTTTGCTCAAAGACTGAAACTGCACAACGGATTGCACATGTAGATGAGTGCACATGCTGATCTGCAGAGTTTACATTCTCACTCTTTTAGCTCTGTAATGATTTCACCAATACAAAATGATCAAGGATTTCATCAAATCTGAATAGAAAGAAAAGCCAGGCAACATGCACAAAGAGAGTTTGTTAGATTCTTAATTCAGACAGGTTTTGAAAAAGAAAAATAGAGCTTTTTGATTTTTGACAAGCTCAAGAACACAGCGTTGAAATTCATCCCACACTGTATTATTTTCAAACTGGCTGTCCAGCAAAGATAAGCTTTCTTTCATATAAACATGTCCCTTTTTCTTTTGAACGCTGCCCGTTCCTCACCCTTGCCTTACATTTCCAGCTATCTGTCATGTGTTTGTTGTATTTCAAGTATTATTTGTTTTCTTTGTTGTACAACTGTCCCAAAAAATGTATGAGCCTCACCCCTGAAAACACTGAACGGGTTCCAAACTGACTTTTTCTATAGTGACAGCTCTTATTAAAAGTGGACCTTATCCTGTTACTAAGTTTAGCGAACATTCACGAGAGCACAATTTTAAAATTCTAAATGTTTCAACCAGCCAGATTCCTGAATTTCAAACAAGTTTAACAGAAACAACATTAAGACAGCTCTATCTATTTTCTTGTATTTTTACTGATTCACACAATCAGACTCTGAATTGATCTTGATCTATTTCTTCCCCTTTTCAAAAAGGACCTACTA
Source organism: Menidia menidia (assembly GCA_907169785.1). Taxonomy (NCBI): domain Eukaryota; kingdom Metazoa; phylum Chordata; class Actinopteri; order Atheriniformes; family Atherinopsidae; genus Menidia; species Menidia menidia. The sequence continues at coordinate 7,214,516 of CAJRST010010001.1, forward strand.
AACTAATCAAATGTAAGGCTAAGAAAGCTGCATCATACCCTTCACTTTGTCATTTGCCCTCCTCTGTGTCCGCATCCTTTGCCTTTCCATTGTATATTTCTTCCATTTGTCTCTGCCAACTGTGCATGTCACACTTTCTCCCCTCTTTCTATCCCTCTCTACCCTACCTGCATTAGCAAACGAAGGTCAGGTCCATTCATTCTTACAGAAATCTGTTTTAATACAAACAGGTATGGGTCCTGTTTTGGAATGAGGCCCAGAGTTATGTTTTGCACAGTGCACTGAGGGATCATACTTTCTGTTTGGCTTTGGAAAATATCCAAAGGTCCTTGAAAAGGAGGAAGTTCAGGACTGAATACTTTCAAGTGCCCTCTCTGCAGATTAGGATGGGGGGGTTGCATCTGGAACATATCCAAAGGTCTGACTAAGAGTTAAGATTTTGAACGCTTTGAAATGTTCTCTTTTAGGAAATAGGGGAGTTTACAAGTATAGAATTATGTCTGTTATTCGAGAGAAAAAAAACTTTTATGTTCAGAATCCATGAAAATATGATGTGGCCAAAATACCAAAGCAAGATGTTCAAGGTCAGTTTGTTGAACCTTTAGCTATGGAACCTTGAAAAATACCATAAAGATGGACATCAACAGATAGAGAGGAAGTCAGAGTTTATCAAAAACAGAAAGATAAAGGAATCCTTTCTGCATGATTTATATATCTGTATGTGTGTATGGAAGCATCGTCTTACCTTGACCTGTCCAACATATGCAAGATCCTGCTCCTCAGTGACCGTAAGGTTCACTGGAAGAGAAGAGTTGAACACTGGGTCGTTGTCATTTACATCAGTCACCAGGATGTTCACTGTCGCAGTGGAGGTCTGCACAAACACACACACACACACACAGAATTATGTTAATTTCTAGTTTTTCTTGACAGTTTCAGAAAGTTTTTCGTTTAATTTTCCGGTAAAGATAAAGCCAATGTGAAGATACAGCCAATGATGAAATATTGAACATAAATTAACTTACTGATGCACTAATACAAGACATTACAGACTACCTGAAGAATATATTCCGTCCCGAACCAGAGGTCAAATAGCATCTTACGATATGCATTGTCTTTATCTGTACAGTGAAACAGGATTACTGCAACACCCTGTACCCTCCTCGGTCTGTGGCAGTATGATGGATTCACAGGGCAAATAGCCTATTAGGCACTTTGTAGTCTGACACTCTCGCAACAGGACGTTTAATAATATGGAACACAAAATGTATGTGCACATATAAAGACAAGTCAAGGCCTTTGGGGTGATGCTGATTAATGGGCGACTATCAGGCAGCTAAACTCCAACATTTTTTTTTTTTTCTATTCCGTTTCTTTCTTTTCATGTCTTTCCTTCTGATAACACTCCTGACTCCACTCAAAGATTCTCCTTTTATTTTCGTTGTTTTTTTTAAGTTTTAGTCTAAAATTGTTTGTCTCTTTTAAAAAAAATAATGAAATGTCAAACCAAAAATGTTTCTTACTGTTAGCCACTTTCTGTGTGAATGCCTGTGTGTACAAAAGGTCCAGCTATTGGAAAAGAACATTCCTTTGTTCAAATAGGTCCAAAAGAACACTTTTTGTTTTAACATGATTATTGGAGAAAAGACATATTTAGATGATCATCTATTGGAATAATAAAGACATAAGCCAAACAAAAGCCAAATGAGCAGAGAGAACAGGGGAGTGCAGACGAACTCCAATGTCCTCATCTGACTTTCCTCCAAAACACAAAGTCAAGAAGTGAGTCTGGTGACAGGCAGTTAATTATGTAAGTGATAATATGAGCAGTGCCACGGATTCATTTTTGTTTTCGCAAAGATCTACTTACAATGGAGTTACAACAACATGATAAAACAGGTTTTAGCCAGTTTCTATTCATTAACCATTTATTCACTTTGGACTGTCAAGTTGTAGTGAAAAAACTGCTAAACTGTCTAAGAGAGATGTAATTCTACTTAAAACAGATTTAATGGCAAATATTGTAAGATATGTATAAGTAGTGCTTTAAATAGGCAAGGAATGAATGAGTAAAAACATAAAAGTAGAGGCAAAGTGCCTGTTTTCTCTTCCTTCTCAATACAGTTAATTACAGAGTGAAGATAGTCTGAATGTTGAATTGATGGTTACAGATAGATACACGTGGATGTCAAACAGTACAAATAAAGTTTCCAGATTTCTAAAACAAGAAAAAAAATCCCAAGTTACTACGACATACAGCTAAGGTCAGAGACCATGTTCAAATGGAGTGTTTATGGTAACATTTTAGAATCAGTTAAGAGCATTATTTGTCAAATTGTATAGACTTCTTCATCAATTTAATGCATATTATGAAGTGCTGGACACCAGAATGAAAAAGTGTTTCACTGCACTGTTTGGTTTAAATATTCAGTACTATTGATAATGTATCAGAAAAATGAAAGTACCGGTAGTTTTAAACCATGCAACTGATTTTCTTCAAGTGTGAAAATGATAATAACAACTATTATCAGCCACTTGCTTTTTCAAGCAATTGACAAGGAAGAAAAAATATCTCTCCTCAGTCTTACGTTTTAATGCTCCTTTAACCCTATGTGAGGATTCCAATACAGAAATACACCTTTTGAAAAAATTCTCAACTTTGTCTTAAAAAGCTGTAAGGTACTCTGGATTCAGGTTGTGATAAGTGACTGCATGGTAAAACGGCAGTTAACACAGGCCTCACACAGCAAAGAGAATTCTCTGTTGAATTCTCAGCAGGGGTCTTTGCATCTGGAGTTTGACGTTCCTATAATCTTAAGTGAATAAAAGCCGTAGTAATTACAGAGATGTAAGGTTGATCAGTATGAAGTATTGAGAAAGTAATGAGAAAGATTAGTGAATTTTATGCTTCATGGGTTCTTAACTTTCTCTTGGCATGATTTATAATATTTTCAGCAGGTAGTGGGCCCACAAAGTTATGAAGCCAAAGAACATAATCTGTCCAAGTATGCTGTTCCTCCTTTCAAATGACGCAACAGTTCCTGTTTGCAGCCTGTCTCTTTAAAGACTTTGGCCTCTAATATGCCTAATTCGTAATGTAGTTTTCTTCAACTTAATGATGTCAGTTTAATTTGCACAATGCCTAATAGATATTTCAAGAAAATGCTTGAACAAAAAAATTAAAAGAGGAATTGTACATCAGTATTCTAGGGTCCAATTAAATTTACCAATCAGAGCCTGAATGACTTTTTCAGCGGAAATAAAACCCAAAATGCAGCCTTTCAGACAGAAAAAAGAGATGCAGCCACAAAACACACTAAAGAGTATAATGGAAGGAACAGTTAATTGAATCTTACAAATTACGAACAATTTTGATATTTGCCAATTAGAAATTGATGAACTTGTAAATTAACAAAAACTTGGCAATTTGAAAAGAGAAGTGGGAAAAGCTTCAGTGTGGTCCCATGTGACTTTACAAACGTTTGTTTTGTGAGTGCCGAAAGAACAACATAATCAGAAGGAATTGAACTGTGTTTTATAGATCTTTGAGAAAAATATACAATATCATTTTCAAAGTGAAAGTGTGCAGTGAGACAGCAGTAAGGTGTGTTTTGGGAGTGACAGATGGCGTTAAGACAGACATAAAACTGTACCAAGGGTCTGTTCTGAGTCATCTCTTGTTTGCAATGCTGATGGACAGACTTTTGGATGAGATGAGGCGAGAGTCTCAGTGGACTTCAGTGTTTGGAAATGACATTGTAAAGAAAGTATGGAGGAGGATGGACAAAGTGGAGGCATGCTCGGGAGAAAAAAGCATTGAAAGTCAGTGGCAGCAGGACAAGTGACATGTGCACAATAGGCTGGGGGGACCAGAATAGTGGGAATACATGGAAGTGGTGAAGGTGAATAAGTTTAAGTAAGTTTAGCTGGATTTATAGTGGGTTGGGGAGGTGTAAAAGAAATGTCAGTTATGATTTATGACTGGAAAAAGTCAAAGGGGAAATGTAATGACTGTGGTTTCACAGCTATGTTAATTTAGTAAGACACTATAACACTTATACAAAGATGACTGGATTAAAAATACTTTGTTTCACAATGAGAGTGACAAGTAAGAAAAGGAAACACAAACTCACATCCAAAAGAGTTGGGCCACCATGTTAAATGTAAATCAAAACAGAATGCTATGACAGGCAAATCCCCAAAAGATTTGATTGGAAGCAGAATATAGCAAACAAATCAAATTCTGAAAGAGAGGATTTTAATGAAGTTTTATTATTTCTTAAAATAGTCTAAAACCAAATAAGTTGCACATCAGTTATTGGATCAAGGTGAAAGAAAAAACCAAGAGATGCATTTGAAGTAACATGAGCTGTGCCTTTGTATGCACCTCCTAATTTTTTATCCTTTTTTCTCTACTTTAAAGTATGTATGAGGTATTTTGCTGGATATGAGAAGTGACTTTAAAATGGGCGGAACGTTCTCCTACCAATCTTTAGTTTGATGTTTCAGTTCCTGGTCCACATGTCAAAGTGTCCTTGGGCATAACACAGCCCTATTGCAAACGGATGTGTTCCTGTATCCTTCTAAAGTGTGTTTGCTAAATGCATAAAGTAAATGTAAAATTCAAATCCAATAAAGTCCAAAAGTGAGTTAAATCGGATGAGCCAAACTTGATGCTGCACTTTTTGAATTTGACCAACTTTGTTTTCTTTTCTTTTTTGCCAAGGGCTATCATAGCGTATTCAAAAACTTTCTTATAATATTCAAACTCAATGTCAAGTATGTACAAAACTAATCACTCTTTTCAGATAATAAAACAGCTGCTGTTTATGGCATTTCACTGTACAGGATTCAGAATCCCTTCCAGCAGTCGCTCAGATGAATTCCTCTGTGGGTGTATGACAGCTTGCGTAAAGAGAGCAAGTAAATATCTGCTTGGTACAGCTGAGTTTCTTACTCCATCTGGATTCCCGTCTGAGGCTGTGACCACCAGGGTGTAATAATCCTGAGACTCCCTGTCCAGAGGATTGTCCAGAACCAAATACCCCAAACTGGAGAGAGAACACACACAGTTTTGGTCAATACTCCAAGAGCAAACTTGAAAATATGTCACAGCAAATAAACAATAAACAATAAACAATTTTTTGTAGTTATGTTGTGGGCTGGATAAGGTAAAGACGCAATTTCCTCTTGCCTGTTGGTTTGATATAGAAAAAAGAATGTCTTCACCTAATGGGTCACCTAAAAATCAATATTGGTTCACGTGTGGACGAACAACAGCAAATCTTAATGCACAGCAACAAATCAAAAAGCTTTTTTAAAAACATTTTTTATGGTCGTGCTGATCATTTTATTCCTGATACTATTGCAGACAGACAGCAGTGTTATGATTGAATCACAGTGCAGAATTTTGGGATTGTTTTTTAATTTTTTTAACCAAATAACAAAATCAACAAAACTGTACTAGAATGTAAAACAAAAACCACCAAAACCAGCTTCTTCAAATTAGCACTATCTCTTTCTGTCTTTCCTCTCTAGAAATATGAATACGATTCAATCCCAGGATCAGAAATGCAATTTCAATCATCAAATTATTCAACATATTAAAGCCAACAGAGACTTTGCATGTGAACAAATGTGTGTGCGAGTAGCATAAAGATGCGCACATGTGATGATGTCTGTGTGAAGCTTCAAACTAAATAGTAAACATTATGATGCTTTCTGCAAAAACATGAGCAGGGAGAAACACAAAACCTAACAGCTGATGTCCAGGAAAAGCAGAAGCAACACTAGGGAGGGAAAACACAAAGACGGAAAAATATATAGTTTAATTTCTGAAACCAGCCCATGTACTTTCAGGAAATATAATCAACACAAGCCTTGTGCATGGACACATTTACCTCTCCTGCAGTACAAAATGTCCATTGACGTCTCCACTGTGGATTTGGTAGGTTATGGTGTCCTTCTCTCGATCCACTGCCTTAAAAGGAAATGGAGACGAAAGTAATATATCTACGTCTTAAAGTAATGAACTGGGTATTCAGTCTCAAATTCTAATTAATGTAGCTGTTGTGGGTATTTATTGACCTCAACTCCTAAACACACCAATTTGCACTGAAGGGGCTGTAATCTGGGCAAAAAGCATGGGGCTAACCCATTTACTGTAACACCTCCCATAAGTGATTTTCATACTGATGGCATCAATTTATGGGCAAAAATGAACTAGATTTATCAATTGTATTTTTAAGAGCTGGTATCTCCCTCACAGCACAACTCTGCGGAGTTTATGTTTTGTGTCTCCAGTTTAAACTATCAATTCAGTCTAAATAGTTGAAAAAGCTGAGATTATAACAGCAAATGTGTTGTCCAACACTGTCGGCAGGAACCAATCTAAAGGCATCTCTAAAGGGTTATCTGGGGTCAGTGGTAGTTACTGGACTGATTATGAATAAACTATGAGCCTTAGACCGCTTAAAGGCATGACTGATGATAGGAAAGGATTTGAAATAAACAGATAATTTGAACATGAAAAAATATCCTTATTTGATACAGTAGTGCTTCTGAATTGGTCTAGAATCTTAACCATTTCTTCCTACGTTTCTACTACGTGAGTCTCTCAGAAAAGAAGTTATTTTTTTCATTTGAAGGTAAAATTAGAATCAGCAGGTTTTGAACAGAAACTCTGCTTTCCTAAAAAGAACAGACATTATAAAACATATCAAAGGACATTTCTGAGAACTAAACCATCATCAGTCGATCTTTACATTTCTAATTCTACAAATTCACAATAATGAACACAGAATATCAAATACCAGGGCTACTCTCCTTAACAGCAGTCTTCTTATAAAAATCCACCCATGAAAAACATTGTTACTCTTTGTGAGTCAGTCACCTTGATATACACCACGATATATATAAATATACAGTATATATATATTCTCCATCCATTTCCTCAACAGCTTATTCCCAAATATACAAAATGTAATATGTCCGTGAAATCATGTGAAATGTTTTTTATTTTCCCTTGGGATATACTTTAAGCTATGACCAAGTGGTAAAATAAATCAGCAGCTCAGTCAATTAAAAAAGAGGAAAAAAAGACGATACAGTGGTAATGATGAGGCCAAATTGGGTATTTGAAAGAAATACGAAGTAAACTAAAAAACAACTTGAAAAACAACTCAAAAGATTTCTCAGCCACTTGCTAAGAAGGCTTGTGTATGAGACAGAAATATGCGTACCTGCAGATTAAGCAGCGTTGCACCGGTCCTCATGGCTTCACTGATCTCCAGGTTATATTGTTGCCGTGAGAAATGGGGAGGGCTCTGGTTGTTTGGAGGCAAAACTTCAATATAGACTGTGGTAATGGATGACCTAAGGAGAAGATGAGAAAATGAAAAGACAAAAGGGAATGAGGCAAGGTAAGGCAACTGGGACAGTTGAAGAGAACACACAGACAGACACAGAAACAACCTCAAACACAGAAGCCGATTAATGAACAATAGCAGGTAGGGGAGGTTGAAAGTGGAAAGGGAGGAGAGGAGGAGGACCCCAGGACCTGTAGAAAAGCCCTTACCGATAGTAGGGAGAAAGCATCAAGGAGAAAGAATCGCTAATGATTTAAGTGAAGTGTGACCGGATAGTATTTGTTTCTTTGCTCTTCATGCTGTGTTTAACTAGTTGGCTGCAAGTTTTTTTTTTCTACAATAGTTTTCACAGCTCGAAGGTTTGTATTGTCCATCCTGACAAACTTATTGTTCTGCTTTAGTAATTCATTTGCACAGAAGGTGATGTAGTTTTACAGCAAGAGAATCTGATAGAACTCCATGTGTTTAATTAGTGTTTTAAATTCTTAATACTTTCCTTTATTCCCTCTGCGTTTATGCCTGTTGTTTTACCAAGTTTCATTCAAGGGATTTTTCTCTCTATTCATATTTGAAGAAGGGATCATTATTAGTATTTTGGTCAACATGCAAAATACAAAATGCCTTTGTTAAGTTGATGTTTAGAGGAATATTTGAAGGTTTATCTTTCCACATCAGATACTTTATAATCTTCATTTTCTCCAAAAACTCCTGAACAACATGACACTGACACAACCTTCACATGCTCAATGCAAAAAACACAAACACACAAGACGTATTTTCATTTGAAAGCACACTTAAGACATACAACACAGAAGTCAAACACGACAAACCATACACAAGTTTGCTTTCATATTTCCTAAAAAATCTCTCCACATCTTATTTTTATAGTAATTAATATGTATTAAAAGACATTCTATCATGTACAGGAAGACAAAACTGAACATGCATTCAGACTGAACCACTTCACACAGTTCAAAGTCCGTCATGAAGCAATGCAAATTTACTTCCCATCAGAATCAGCAATGTTTGACTTCCTTAAATATATCCGGTCACTGTGATAATTGTAAAATGGATGAAAGCCCAAACAGACTTACAGATCATGTGTATTTCTTCAGATTACATCTTGACCGTGATACATTAGAATGAAATAAAATTGTATTTAATTGGACTTGTTTGTTTTTTGTAATCCATATGTTTTATATTTGATACATATGGTTTCTGAAATGTTTGGCATTGATTAAAGACACTGAGATTACGTTTTTTATGAGGAAAAGCTATATCAATGATAATGATTGAAGGAAAATGGACAGAATTAATGAATCATCCTTGTCCTGTGATATTTCAAGGTTTTAGTCAGATTTTGTAATGAATGGTTAATTTAGAATAATTAAAAAAAGCTTGAAATTACCCATTTTACCAGACATTTTGAACAGTCTGTGTAATTCAGTGTGACAGGAAAAAAAAAAAAAATTACTTCTCTCCAAACCCCTAAGTGAAAATGCAAAGAGAGTCCTAGCCCATGATATATATAATGATATACGAGTATTGATAAAATTAAGTGTTACACATGAGAAACACTACAGAGTCATCAGTGTCATGCTAAATTCTGACAGAATTATTGAATAAAACCAACTGAATGGAGATGATTCCGCCATTGTGTCCGCTTTGATCAAAAGCCATATATCTTTGCATTTCTGCATACTTAATAATCTGTAACCCTGTGGTAAGAATCTGTTTTTGTAAATGTAGTCATAGTCATGGACATGTCTAAGGTACATCAGGTTTTTTGCTGGATGTTTAGTGTTGTAAATAGTTTTACAGGTCCTCTATGTCGTTATTTGTGTCTCACATTTAAGTTAGCACGTGAAATCACTAGGCATATCATTTTGTCACTATTCTTGGGTGAATATATCAAGGGCGTGCACAATTTTTTCCAATCTGAATAAAACATTTGGCTTTAAGGATTAATTTTTTTTTACAGGTTTCAGGCTGCTGACATGGTACTTAATATAATACTTCAATCCTTACATCCAGTCTCATAAATAAATAGAATTGTAGTCTCATTTCTTGTTGATTTGTAAGAAGAATAGGATGCAGCCCATTTTGATTGCTGACCTATAGTTTCAACAAGGCAACTCACAGAGAAAGATATTGATTTGTCATGCCAGTTATGTTTTCAGCTGAGATAAACAGAGGGTCTGGGGAAATCTAGAGACAATCTGTGAGCCAATCACTGGAACCACCTCAATCCGCAGTGGTTCAGATTCTATTGATTTGGCAGCTATATTATCGGACCCAAGTTCTGTGAGAGAAAGAGATGTGTTCACTATGATAGTATTGGATAGAGTAATCTATTGTAATGCACTACATTAGTATGATCTAAATGTTATTTTAAAATAATGAACACAAACAGCAATAATTTATCCCATATAGGTCAGGTATCAGTTTAGTTTGACTGGATGCATTCATTAGAAAAAAAATTGTTAGAAGTTTGAATAAATTTGAGGATGGTAAAGTCAAACTTATCTGTGATTTAAATATGTATTCTTGCACTTGATTTGAAATGCATATATCTGATATTGATAGAGGAAAAGTTCTGCTTTATGAGTTTGAAATTTTCTATAAATGTGTTATAAATGTTTTTTAACACATAAAATAGTTTAAACTAATTCAGTAAGACTCCAAAATGAACACTAAATCTTTCGAACAGGCTAATGTGTGTTGAGAAAGGGTGGAAGTTTTTTTTTAAATCCAACACTGATTCATTATTTTGTTCTTTGTGGAAAGATTTTAACATTTTCTTTGGAAGAAACTCAGCTGAAAAGTTTAGGTAAATTTAGAATGGATACTTTTTTTCAAAGGAGCATACAAGAGTATTGTTTTTAAAAAATATACATATTTGTGCTACATCTAACCAAGCAGCTAAAGTTATTGTGTGTTTTAATATTGGTTTTTAGCTCATTAATACTGGTGGCCAAAACACACCCTTATTAATTCTGTAGTTTTGTTGAAAGGAGAAGTGATGATGAAAGTCAGCAAAATAACCTTTTTCTTGTCGATATGCTAACTGTTCATCACACACCAGGGGAGTACATTACATTTGAATCAATTTCTGTTAGGATATGAGGGAGAAATTTAATTTCCATTACTAATGGATCAAATAAAAAATGTGGCTGTTCAGTGATACCCTTGAGTACTTTCAATATAAGAATGAATAAGAAACACTCCCCATTTACCAGCTCAAAGTACTAAACCAGCCACTATCAAGCCTCATTCTTAAAAAAATGTTTTAGAGACCTGACAAAATCATGATCATGTTAAATATGTTTATTAAATGCATAGATTATTTTGTTGTTTTTATCTTAGTGAAATAATTCTGCTTGTTTGTCCCTTCTCAAGGACACTGCAGTCTTAATTCATCCTTTTGACAAGATATTCCCAAAGGCATAGAACAAGGAACAAACCCAAGTGTGCATCTCATTTGAGCATCAGAAAACAACAGGCTTCTAATGGTTTAGGGTTGTTCGAATTAGATTTTTCGCCACGCCAAGAGTAGTTACATAAATAAATGTGTGGACTAGACTTTTGAGGCACTTCCTGTGAGTCCTGTTTTGTGTGGTTTCTTGAGTGAAGTCAAGAAACTGTGTTGCAGAAATCACTCAGGAAATCAAACACTCTGCCGGTGCAGCTGCTACATCAATTTGTGGTTCAAAGTGGGTTGACTGAGTTCCAGTGGGTGAACCGTTCGATGGCTAGATTTACTTCTGTTCTGAAATTTTGCTTGGTAATTGCAATAACTAAAACTTCACAATTTAACTGCTCTCTGCTAGACTTAAGCAACCAAATCAATACACACAGAGTTTACAAAATATTAGAAGCTGCAGCTGCATTTTACTTGAAATTGGAAAAAAAGTTGGGGAAATGCCTGAAGTTGGGGATTTCAGAAAGTTATATCTCTTTATTGATTGAGATGAAATGCAACAAAAGACAGACCATTGAAAAGAGCAAAAAATAAAAAATAAATCACTTTGTCAAATCAGAACACGTGAATACACAAAGTCCCAGCATTACACTTATTATTTTACACTCCCCAGCATTTATTGGCTGGGGAGTGCAGACACTGTCCATTTTCTGAACTACAGACTGTATAATTTTCTCTCTATTCAACAAAAGGGTGTTTGGTAGATGAGGAACCCCTTTGTAGTCTTTCATTCTGCCAGTTTTTTTTTTCATTCACATGCTTGAATAATCAATTGTCCTCCCTTCAACTCTTATTCAGACATTTCTTCTTCAAAACTATAAATCATTGTATATCTGAAAAAATTAAAATGCTTCTCCTAGAAAGGGTACAGAAATGGAGACAGAGGCAGCAAGGGAGTAACAAAGACCCAGTGCTGAGATGATCTGAAAATGAATACGAAAGCTGAAGGAACCTCGTGACCTTTCATGCCTCAGCTCCCCGACAGACAAGACACAAGAGTAGTGAAGCAGACAGAAAAATCCTTACCTTCTGTGGGGTACAGGTCCGTTATCCATAGCCTCTACAGTCAAAGCATAGCTTCGTCCCACAGTGAGCTCAACACCCGGAGCAACCGTTATATTGCCATTGCTATGAAAAGAAATGAATTAATGGTATAAGATCAGTGCTCACCACACCTGGGCTCCCTTTTTAAATCGATGGCCTTTTATGCCATCTTCTTTGTTTCATCAGTATAAATGAGCTCACCAGCTCCCTTTGATATCATCAATAATAGCAACAATTTGGTGTATAAAATTATTTATATGATCAGGTGCATAACTGGGAACAAGTGATTTATTATAGCCATATTGTGTATAGATATTTCAACTTTCCCTTCAAAAAAGGCTGTTTTGTTTTTGCAAGTAGAATATCTGTGAAGTTGGGGAGCCCAAAGTCTGCATCACATTCAAGTTTATTGCTCTATCGAGTCAAATCTCAACGGAACACAAACATGGTATTTGATTGCATTATTTGATACCAATCTGACCACATGTTTTTTTTATTATGAAAAGGTCCATGCCAGTTGCTTCAGAGAGGGGCAAAGTTGATATTGCCTAGTATTCTTTGTGCACTATTCTTTGACAGAAATATAAAACAGTATTTATATGATTTTTTCAGCCCTTATTTTGCCAAACTTCCTCTACGCATTGTTGAGTCAGTTGCTGCCTATGTCACTTACTGATGTCAAGACTTCAGTAACTATAAATTGCACCCATATCGACTTTTTGGAATGTTCTTGCAGGTCTTAGATTAAAAGAAATACAATTAAAACAAAAAATTATATGGAATCTTATGCTCATATTGCCGACTATAAGATCAAAGTAAATGTAAAAAATCTGTCTCCTTTTTAAGTTTTCAGTCTTTCATAATACATGAAAAAATCAATTGGATTTCTATGCAATGTTCTAAACATCTGAATGATAACTGAATAAACCAAAGTTGATCCAGACCAATAAGGTCCTTGGTGTTCTTACCTGCTGTCTATAAGGAAATGTCCCTGAGCACCAGCTAAGATCCGATATGTGACCCGACCATTTTGACCCGCATCAGAGTCAGTTGCTGACAGCTAGAAAGAATTTTTTTTTTTAATAATACAATTTACATGCACGTATACCTTGTAAGGCTGTGTGTAATTGAAAGTTTGTACCTGTAACACAGTTTCTGTAGACATCATATCTGTGAACAGGTTAACATTATATGAAATATTAGGAAAAGTTGGTGTGTTGTCATTAGCATCCAACACTGTTATGGTCACAGTAACTGGAGAGCTCTGCTGGACGCCATCTGATGCCAACATCTGTAAAGACAGAGACATTTTATTTTAACAGCAGAAAAAAAGATTGGTTAGAAAATAAGACTGAGTTTGATTTACTTTAAGAAAATGACTGATTTTGTCACAACAAATGTCCATCTACCTTTTATATTCCTCCCTGCCAACAAAAAATACCTGTACTTTAATTCTTCTGAAAACAAAATAAATATTGATCAGATATAGCAGAATGTGATAAACTAAACAATCTGTGTCCAACGTTTCTCTACTATTAACTTACTGTGTTTTATGTTGATATTCACGTTAGTTAAACAGAGAAGTCTGCTTTCCGCAATGTTTTACCAATCATATCTTGAGAAATTCAACAGAAAAGGAGTTCCATCTCTGATTCCAATCTTCCTACGAGCTCATCTGCCAAGAAGCTGATTGAGTCTTTTCATGAAAATCACCATGTCTCATAGCTCTTTCTCTCTTTCAGAGTTTAATTTCTTCTCCAAGGCTTTCATAATGATTACAGTATACCTCTCCCTTTCAATCAATACACCAGGCTTTTTTCTTTTCCATCTTTAACTTCCAAATTGCTGAATGCACACTCAAGGACACCTGCAACCACATATTCCTCTGCAGATCCTCACAAACCAAACACACACCACCACTGTTGTCAGACTGGACTTGTCAGATACCAAAATGTTTTATCAAGCAACAATGCTTTACATTATCTGGTGAGGCACATACTATAATGTTGTGCTTGGCAAAGGGCAGCCTCTCTGTACCATGCCAATAAAAAGTTGTAGAATTAGATTGCACTGCATTAAGATCAAGAAGAGAGTAGGTGAATGAAAGAAGAATAGGAAGAACAACTAAAAATGAAATAAACTAGACAAGGAGAAAGAAATGAGACGACGGATGTCAGACAGAAACATAAAAACTGATGAAGAGGAGTATCTCTGCAAGGACCAATACAAGACTTAACAATCAGAGGCAGTTTTTTTTTTCCTAGAAGGGTACTTGCTGTTTCCTATTCTAATGAAGTCTTTGTAATCCGACCTCAAACTATAGTGTTTTTCTTAAAACTTTGTGATGCTTTGACACAAATTCTCCACAGATGGTTTTCTGGGATTAGACATGATTTTTTCTGCCATAAACATCTCATTTTGGCCTGAGAGGAGTCTATTGGTCATTCAAACATCTTCTACTTTTCAGTGATTTTTTTATAATCATCACATTTTACATCCAGTTGATAGATGCTCTTTAGAATAAACTGTCCTTCCTTTCCACTCAACAGGTTCTATCAAGGATTTGAGTGAAACCATTCAAACATTAATTACCAACTTTTTGTCCTCAAGTCAAGGTTGTCTATAATTATAGTAACAATAATACTGTACACAAATGTCAAGGCTTTACAATACCATGAATGTGTAGGAATCCTTTGTCTCTCTATCAACATGCTGCATCAGGGTGAGATATCTTTTGATTCCAGCAGATGATACAGAGAAAACATTGGAGTAACTATCCAGTGAGAGCAGGAGCTGAGGATCTCGGGTCTGTAAATACAAAGGCACAATATTAAAAGGATAGAAAAATCATTAATATTCAGGGGGGAAAAAAACCATTGCAACACTTTCAAACATTTTATTTTCTTGGTATCAATATGTTACTAAGGAATACATCCATAAAGAATTGTTTATATCAATCTGTACAATAAGAGCACATACGCAGTTGCTTTGCCACCACAGAAATAGAGACACTGGATGGTTTGACAAAATTCCTAAATGTTTTTTCTTTATCACAGATAATGTACCTGTTTGTCTGTATGTATACCTGCAGGTGTCTGTGTGTGCGGAATTCTCAGTGATGGAGAGGCAATCCCAGGACCTCCTCTGACATTACCTACAGAGTCATCTCTTCTGTGTGTATTGGTGCAGTGTGTGTGTGGGGGGGGGGGGGTGGAGGGCAGCTCTTCTCATTCCAGATAAGGCTAGCTCAGCAGGGAAGGGGGGCTGATAATATTGTCAATGTAGCTGGTGTGGATATTGAGTCATAAATAAGCAGGAGCACACACAGACACACAATGTTAGAACACACAAACACACACATTTGCATGCATGTACATAAATAAGTGTGATGGACAGTGCATAAAAGCTATTAGGACAAATCATAACTGTTGGTGCTTAATGCTAGAGGAAAGGCCAGGGTTAGCAATGTTAAAAATAACTGAATGTGTTTGAGTTGCCTTAAACACACAATCTCTCGCAAACACACACATTATCCTCCCTAAGCCCACTACTTGCTGGGGGGGGGACTTTTAGAGCGCAATGAACCAAAGCTTGTTTTTGTCAAAATGCCTATGCTACATTTTAAACAAACGAAGCTCTGGGGAATGCATCGGTGATAACAATGCTGCAGCACAGTAAATTCTTAAATTACAACTGAGAGATAATTTAAGAGCGAAATGGTTTTACTGGCAGATTCACAGGGACATTAGATAGGGCACTTCAAACACTGCAAGCCAGGCACAAAGCTGAGATTCAGTGAAGCAAAAAGCAGGATAGACACGAGCCTTTGGAGGGGCCAATACTTAATTTCTCTATGGTCTGTTTAAGTGCTATCTGTGCTGTAAGCTTTGTTTAAAGAATAATTTAATTTTCCCTTTAGGCATGAAATTGTTTATTTATACTGTTAAAGTGCTCCTTCTAAACAGGAATATCTAGTGTATTTCCTTAAATACCGTTCAGGACATTAAACACAGAAAGCTTGATTGTGTAACTGATCGTAATTTAGAATGAAGGTTGGTTTTATTTTCTACTGGCTTTTCATGTTGAAGGTACCTCACTATTTTTTTACTCCTTTTTTCTGGCAAAGCTCTGCACTGTGGCCTCAATACCCAGTGTATGCCACCTGCGTTTATCATCAGGAACTTCACTACAAAGATTTTATCAGTTTTGCATTGTGCACTCTATGGTAGACAGCTCCATAAAATTCAGCCCAAAATTTCAACTTTTTCATCTCCCACCCTGAGTAAGCAAAAACAAAATGCTTGAAAGCTCAAACTAAGAAGATTCCCTTTGTTATAAATCAAATGCATAACATAATCTTTCTGTAGCTGTTAATGGCGACATCTGTGCTAGCATAGGAGATGAAGAATCCGTAAACTCAGGAAAAAAAAAGAGGTTGACACACAAAATTCAGTGAATACCTACTGGCATTTCATTGGGTGTAAGCTACAAATAGAATAGAATAAAATAACAACACAAAAACATAAGCAACAACTCATATACAATGACTCAGTGGGAGTTGTAAACACATTTTTTTCATTTAAAATGTTTCCATATAAATTAAAAGTCCAAGCCACACAAAGGTAAAATCTGTGAATATTCATAGAAAAAGGGAACATTTTCAGATACTTGTAAACGTAATGTTTCCATTTTGATTTGTGAGTAATAGCATTCATGACCTAAAATGTCTGTGCGTGTGGTTATCCTGACCTCCTCCACATCGTTATCCAGAGCTATGATGGCCAGTAGCACAGACAGGCTGGTGTTGGCAGCTATGGTTGTTCCCACTGGTGATGCTTCGCTGATGTATCCATGGTAACTGGTCTCCAGGAAGTAGGGAGCCTGGTTGTTTTCATCGAGAACTTCAATTTGAAGATTAGCAAAAGCTGGCAGGGGGTGGCCATTGTCCTGCTCCGCCTAAAGAGCAGAGAGAATAACTGTTCAGCTTTCCTGTAAATCTACTGTCATTGGACAGCTGTACAAACTGCTGCTTCAGCACAACCCATACCATTTTAAATACAGAGTATAACATCAATTATTATAAGCTCTTTTTAACATTAAGTTAGATGTAAATGCAACAATTCTTGCGTTTGAGTATTTAAAGTCAGTTTTATCACTGACTTTCTGGACAAGCAAATTTCTTTGAGTTTGTATGCTGATAATAAGAAAAGTTACCTTTGTACTTAAGAACTCGAAAAGTCTAATTTGGACTGGGTTTATTATCCTGGTGGTATGTGTGCCGTATGCAGGCAATGTTTTACCTCCATTACTTCCACAGTTACTGTCTTGTGATTTGTAGTCCTTTAATTTTTTATTCCCCCTTTAGGGCAATATAAAAGATTAACTAATGGGTTGAAAAATGCTAACATCATTGTATAAGTTTTGGAAACAAAAACACTATGATGAGATATAGCCATCAAGAGAGCAGGATCTCATTAAAGGGACATTGTGTAGTATTTTAAGTATTTTATTAGCTAAAATTATTACCTTAATTTATAAATGTGTCCTCTTTTGGTGTCAAATTACCACGGAGGTGTCCATGCCGTTCCACCATTTTCAAAAACCATAATCGCAGAGAGGGACATAAAGCACTAGTCTACTTGTCAAACTAATCTTCAAAATATTTTCGTTCAGAGCCAGAGTTGCGGGACTGAAACCAGCTATAATAGAGAGTCGCTTGCTTGCAGTTTGTCATTTCTTTTAAATTACAAACTCAGACAGTTAGAATGTTTAATGTAAAAACTTTACTAAATTGCATGGGTGCCAACAATAAGTGTGAACTGTATATTATCTATTTAGTTTGCCAATGACAACATGCTGCCCACATTTATTTTTCAGCTGTTTTCCAATTTTCTCATTTATTGTTTTACAATTGACAAAGGTTTGCTTAACAGTGTCTGTTTTCTGCCATCCTTTCCACTAAAACAAGTTTCTCCCTTGATGTTATTTAATACATCTGTCATTATTGCATCCTGGGCTGAGCATCACATAGAGTACCTGTTATCTATTTGAAGAAAAACAAAACATATAGACTTTTTTCTCTTCACTAAACAAGAGATTAAGGATGTAGTTGGACAATTCTTCAGCACTCGCTAATCATGACTCCTAACAATACAGTGGTTTAACACTTAACATAGGGTGGACCTGATGCTTGGAAGTGAAGAAGCAGTAATTCCCAAGATAAGATACATGTTTAACTGGCCAGCGTGATTGCTTGGTGCTTCAATTCTAGCTTGAAAAGGCTGAGACGTTCTCAATTCAAGCAGCCCAAGATGTCCCTTCTTACAAATAGCATGAGATTGATACTGCTAAAACCTGAAATACCTTTATATTAATCCAGAATGAGCAACCATTTGAAAGAGAAAATAAATATTTCTATGTCATACGTCACATTTATGTTTCATATGCAGTGCAAAAGGGGGAAAAAAATGTGAAGATTTGCTTATTTTGAGCCTTTTCGTTTGTGTATGAATAATATGTGATAACTCCAATCGTGAATGAATGAAGCTGCTTTCTCTACATCACTTTATGCTCAGTAGGCACAGTCTGCAATTTTCAATCCAGACCACTTTTAAGTCAAAATCTTGATTAGAACATTTCTTTATTTCTCATTCAAGTCGAATTGTGAACAATTGAGAGTTTGAAGGCAAAGTACAGTACAAGTTTTTCCTCACCTTGACAACAAGATCAAATCTTCTGTAGAGTTCCCTGTCAATGGGCTTCAGCAGCAGCAGCTCTGCGGTGCTTCGGTTCAAGCTGAAATATTCTGCATAAGACTCTGGTTTGCCTGGGAAAGAGTAAACAAAAGTACCGGTGAGAGGAGACGAAAAAACAAAATCTGTGTGTGAGAAGGAGAGGGGTAAACATCAGTAATTGGTTAAGGATCAATATATGTTTGGTGTGTGGCAGGAGGGAGTATGAAAGCTGGAAGGAGTGAAGGGGGAAAAGCAAGGCTATTGCTCTTCTCATCTCAGCTTTCGGCATGAGGGGATGCACGCACTCACACACGCTCATACACACACACACACACACACACACACATCAGAGATTTGTACATAGTGCTTTGAAGTACTGAATTGTTCAGCAGGGAAATCAAGTTCTGGTGGGGGAAGCACAAAAAGGCACATGTGCACAATTACATGTCTCAAATGTGTATTTCTATGCGTTACTTCTTTATAGCTGGGTCCGATTTGACAGGTCTCCCCAGAGGACTTGCTTTCCAGGGCAACATGATTTCCAGCATGTTTGAGTAGCTTGTGGTATCGCCAAGATTGTCATGTAAATACATTTGGTTAGGACTATGGTATACAATTTAGGGCATCTTCAGGTTTCAGAAAAGAGTTGTCAGTCATCAGAAAAAAAAAATGACCTTAAGAAAACTGTCAACTTTTTTCCTGATACCCAACTTTTTTGCCTGATACCTGACAACATTTTTCCTGATAAGCGACAAATTTTTCTTCTAATACCTGAAGACTTTTTTTTACTAAAACATAAATATTTTTTTTGTAATTGCAAATAGTGTTTATATTTACAGTGTTTTTTGGTATAAATGCAGAGAAAAGTAAGTGGGCATGATTTGTAGTTCAGGCAAAAATATATTCGGTCAAATACAATGTTTCCCATCAGTCAGTTTACTGACTCTTTTTAAAAATGTATCTCATGACCTGAAAATCAACAGTACTTTTTCAAAATCACATGTTTGTTAAGCCTTCACCGTAAAACTGATTTAAAAAAAAATCTTTATCACACACACTTTAACATCCGTCATATCACGTAAAAGATTTTTTCTTAAGCACTTGCACATCTTCATTGGTAAAAGTAAATGTTTTCTGTCAGAACAGTAAAGTTGAGCTTTGCTTCTCAATCTAATCATGGTTGGTTTGAATTACCTTTGAAGTATTAAACATCCATTCCATCTCTGTTACTTTCTCACATTTTATTGTTTACCAGCAGCCCTGTTGAATGCTTCTCATTTTAGTTTAGAATTAATTGAAACATTAAAGAGGCTTCATTTTCAAACGCCATAGATCTTTTTCTAACAATTAGCAGTTAAACGCTAAGGAGTCATAAGAATAAATAAGAGCTTCTTTTGTTGTGCTTCTTCCACTCAGCACAGAATTTACTCAACTGATGGGTTGATCTGAACTGATCTTTTTCTTTGGTCATTTGGTATTGACTTCAAAAGGGGGAAATATTTCGTGCTGTTTTCAAACATTAAAAAACAATGAAAACATTCTGAATAATTTAAGACTTCCCTTGGCACTCATGAAAAAGAAACACGTGCTCAGTTATTATTTGGATAAATATCTCACTCCAACTACAGTTATAAAATCATATGATATCTCTTCATTTATAACTTATACATAGTTTTGATATCTTAAATTTCTTAATAATCCTGAATAAGATTTGATACACTGATGGCACTAAACACTGATGGCGTAATAGCAATTACTATAACGCCTTTGAATGACTCCACAGCTGCAAACCAAGCAACCAAAATTGTCAACTTACCAATGAGGATGGAGTATAAGATCCCTGGTCTATCAGATGGAGGTTGTATATTTCTGTCTTGATCCACAGCTTGAATTGGTGGAGTCACATTGAGTGGATTCACCTTAGTCTGAAAAAAAAAGCAAGAGCAACAAAATTGTAAAGTATGTACCGGTAGTTGGTATGTTGTTCTTGGTATAACCAGCTCCAGTGGAAAACATCACAATGAAACAGGACACAAAGGAATCTTTTCAGGTGCACAAGCAGTAATGCATATGTTCACTGCAGAAGTTAAAACTGTTACAATTAAACAGCTTAGATATAGAGGGTTATGTCTTGTGATACAGGTAAAATATGTTTTACTACTGTTCCAGAAACCAGGAATGTAGCACATATGCTTCTGCACAGAATAGGATAGAATATTTTGAATATTCCAACTGTCATGCCATGCCTAAATTGACAGGCAATCACAAAGAAACCTCACAGTTGTGGGGAGAGAGTAAAATACACTGGAAAGAAATTGAACAAAAAAGTGGAATGTAAATGTATATAAAGAAGACTGATCTGTCAAGGGTTGAGAGAGTGGCATGTAAATGCACCAAAGAGTGGAAATAGCCCCCCAAAAAAAGCAAACCGACAATGGAGATGTTATAACTTTTTTTTTTTTATTACAGACAGCATTTTACACACTGCCTCACAGAAATGAAAGATCAAAAGCCATGACAATAATGTATAATTGCAAAGGATCATTGGAAAGCAATGAAAGTGTCAGATACTTATACCACTGCTGATAATGCTTATATGTATTTTGTCACTGACACCATCCTAAAGGGTTTATGTTTTGGTTGAATATGTTCAAGATCAACTGCATATTTTCCGGTCAATTCATTCATTTAAAAGCCTAAATATGTCAGATTTACTTGCCCAGTACAATCTGTTTCAGTTTTAAAATTCCCAAATCTTCACAGGGAAGAAGTCAGAGTTACCTTGAAGTCTGCTTTTCTTTCACATGCACAGTTGTAAAATGTTATGGTTTTTCTTTTTCATTTCCAGATTTTCTAGTGTCCCATTCAGACTTAAAATGGATCTTTACTTTCACTCATGATTCAGATGAGGACATTCCCCACACCTCCAAAGTACAGTATTTAGTTATTTTCAACATTCCGTTGTTTTCTTGATGAGTTGACAGGTTAGGGTTCTCTCTCAGTATATGTTCCTATATATGTAACTGTATTTATGTAACTTTCTGAAATGGCTTTGGTTGCATACAAAGCAAAATGTTCAATAAAAGTACACATCAAGAGAAGAGCACTCACATTTCTGGATGTGTCCATATACAGCATGGTTGTGATGACTACTTAACAACATAAACAACTTACAGCTAAACCTCGGTCAGACTAAAAGCGAAACACTTCAGTTTGAGTACTTTATGCTTAAATTGGCCTTTTAACTTAGACAATTTTACTAGAGACAAAATAAAAAAATTGTACCCACAGCCAATCTTTATTTTGTGCAAAGAAAACTTTTTTTTTCATCTCTATCTCTGAATGCAGAAATTGCTTTATAACAATGTGGTGGACAACACACGTTTATGTCTCATAAACTATGAAGCTTATGGCATAAATTACTTGCATGACTTTTAATATGTATGTATAGAGAGTGCTCTTGGATGATTGTCCAATCAAGCAAATGTCTCGGATCAAGGCTTCGTTTCGGTGACATGCAGACAAAATCAAGTAAGCAAACAGTGTAAAATCCGCGGGAAGAACAACATCAGCTGGTATCAGGCAGGCATGGAAGATACCAAAGCAAGTAATCTACCCCCCTCGCAAACTGCCATTTATAAATATATATATATATATAGGAGGAGATAAAAAAGATTACTTTTGGTGGTCATACGAGTTACACAATAGAGACTGCATGCACATATTGTTACAGAGATGGCAGTATAAAACGCTCCCATCACATGAAAAAATAAGTGAATCTACACATGGTCAACTAGTGCAACTTGTTGCCAAAAAACTGCCAGTCTTACATTATGAAAAAACTAAATTTCAGAGGACTTGGGTTATTTGTTAATTTTTCAATAGTCTGATTTTTGTCCCTGAGAGCTATACATTTAAGAATTGCAGATGCAAAAATTTCTTAGTGTATGTGGGAAAACAGAATTTCGAATTTCCCTTTACATAAATGACTTCCAACTTGATGTGTATTACAGAGTATGCAGCTGTGATAGAGAAAGACACAAAGAGCACCGAGTGGTTACGCTGACTCTATGGCTTAGGAATTGTCACATCTTATCGGTCTGATTGGGACTCAAACTATTATAGTCTCCCCCCATTTCTTCACCTCCCAATCTTTCTTGTATCACAGCTTGTTGATGTTCCTTCCATTTTCTTGGGTCATCTAACACCAACACTTTGATACAATGAATTCTGCTGTTGATTAGTAAAGTCTAATTAAGTGTATAATCCAGATTGTCTGGTGTGGCAATGTGCTGGTAACTTGGGTAAAATATCATTACTTCTTCTATGAGATAAATGAGTTAAGACAGAGATCATTTACAAAAATAATATGATTCTTGTGTTTAATAAGGGTTTAGTTTTGAGAGCAATATTGTCAACGTCAACACAGTAAATTAGAGATGACATGCATCTTGATATGACTAGACTATCCCCCAAGCCACAAAGGGTGGGTGGTTGGACATTTATGGTTTTGTGAGAGGAACACAATGGAATATATATATATATATATATGAAAATTGATTTTTATAACATAAATAAATACCCTGCTGCTAATCCTTCTTTTTTTCCCCAATACACTTTGAAACTTATAATGAAAAATTCTCTCAATGCCACCATTTCTTTCCTTCCGTTTTTTTACATAAGATTAATGTTGGCATATTCAGGCGAACGTAACTTTCTGGTCTCCAAATTCAGCTCTATAGTTTTTACTTTTAAATATGTATGTTAATGGTGGAAAAGGGCCATTGTGCATCTTGATATTAGCCTTTATTCAAAAATGTTACTGACAAGATCACAAACTTAAAGCATTATTAACAAAAGCATAACATTTACAAATAAAGAGAGGCTAAAACATCCAAATTGCTGACTGTATAACTGAACTTTTTATTTCTGCAGTGATGTGTGATCATAAAAAACTGAATTAGTGAAGCCTGGTAAATCAGCAGCACCTCTGCAGAAACACTTATTCTACCTGTTGCAACACTGTCACTTATTTGGAAACTACAGCGTCACTTTTATAGCCTAACCCTGCTGTTTGTCTTCCCTCTGCTACCATTCTTCTTGTTTGACTCTCTCGTTCCATATTAACCCACCCTCTATCACTTTCTGAGTCCCAAAATCCAACATCTGTCTTGGCTCGGAGGAAAGAATGCATGTAAGTTTTCTAGTGACTTGTTAGAATTGAGGATTTTCCCAACAGCAACTTTGTCTTGTTTACAAAATGACATTACTAGTTTCACCAGATAACAACATCAGCTAAATGTCAGAGATATTAATACAAAAGCCCTGCACACACAGCTGTGTAAGCAGTAAGACTTCCTACAGTTTGACAGACTGAATTCTGCCACAAGACACTTACAATGCCATCTAATATAAATATTAAACACATTTTGAAAATGTGTTTAAAATGGATGTCTTGGGATTCCAGAATCATTCCTTTCAAATAATTCCTTTTCAAATAAAGATCTCTATTTTCATTTACTATTAACAGCCATGGCAATATGTTTATAAAGGCAGAAAGTGTTTCTCTTTTATGGTTGAATACATTGTCAATCAATCATCATCAATCAATACACAGAAATTTGCCTGATTTCTATTCTCGTAAACAGACAAACAGTATCTATGTAGCCTTATTCTAGTCTAGTTGATCAGTC
This sequence comes from Menidia menidia, assembly GCA_907169785.1. Classification (NCBI taxonomy): domain Eukaryota; kingdom Metazoa; phylum Chordata; class Actinopteri; order Atheriniformes; family Atherinopsidae; genus Menidia; species Menidia menidia. The sequence continues at coordinate 7,238,835 of CAJRST010010001.1, forward strand.
AAAATGATTTACACAATAAGCAGCATTCACACAGACTCATAAAATATTCTTTGTCTGTACAGAATTACTGACAACACAGTGTTGTTTCTGGCTCAAACATTCACACATGGATGGTCGGATGCAGTATGGAAAACAATCTTCAGTGCCCATAGACAGTTTTACATGGAGTCCAAAAAAAACTGGTAATTCAACCACCCATCTGATATAAAACTGAGACACTCTTCAGTGATGCAGAGGAAAGTAAATTAGTTTCTTTGTAATCAAAAACAAAATAGTCTACAATGTCTTGTGAATATGAGTTGACATTTCCCTTGACTTCCATAACATCTATTGTCAATGCTTGATCATGAGACTGATTTTAAAGCAAATCTCCAGAAGTTACAGGACCTCAAAGTTACCAGGATAAATCTGGATAATATCGATGTAATTTAATTTGATTTTCAAGAAGTTTGACAAGTATTCTAACTTAATAGAAAGATCTAATAGACAAAGAATATTATAAAAGCAAGCCCAGCATGCATGCAACACTTGTACCAACCACTAAAGATAGTAGAACAGGATTACACTGTCAGTTTCTGTACCATCCACAAAATGAGGCAGTAAATAATGCGTGTGCTTGACACTTACCGGCTCTGTCAGCTCAAGCACGTTAGCCTTATATGTGATGGGACTACAGTCACGAGTGTTTCCCACAAGGGTACATGGTAGGAACATGGGACCCAAGTCATCACCATCCAGTACGTCCACTGTTAGTGTGGTGGTGGCTGTCCGACGCTCACTGGGATAAGGAGCACGATCCTGGAGAGAGATATTAGATAGGACCCTTTTTGATTATACTGCTGCTTCAGTAGTTTGGTTGACTTTTGATATTTTCATCAGATACATCAATACAGACTTTTAGTATTGTCAGAAAGACGAATCAAACAAAATGGAAAAGTGGGAATGGAAGACCTTTAATGTTTAACATTTGAAGTCTAATGATGATGCTTGACTTCTTATGTTACAATATATAATAATCCAAACATAATAGTACTTCTTCTTTAAAAGCGTAAACTGAGATTAAATACCTTGACAGGAATGTGTTTTGCTTACAAAAATAATTTTTAACCCATCATACCCATAGATAATCATCTCTGTGTGTTTTTGTCCTCCAGACACTGGCTGAGACATTTCAGAGAAACTAAAGGCAAATGATCTACCACATCGTACTGATTTCACTCAATGAGAAAAGCTCTCAATGGGAATAGTTTAGATTTTAATTAATAACATTCAATGTACAGCCATTTCAAACTCAACACCTCATAGTCACTCTCAACAGACTGAAACCTTTCATTTTGAGTTACCGATAATTGTGAAAAGCAAAAGTCATTTGAATAAAAAATGAGTTTATATGTTAAGTAAAAAAAAAAAGAAAATGATCACAGTGAACATAACAGGCAGCCATAAAGTGTTGAACATTCAGGCAGCTCTTATGTTTGTGAATTACTAACCAAGCCAAAAAACTCTGGAAATACTTTCAAACGAAAAGAGGTGTATCAATTCTGATCATCTTGAGAAACACTATGTTTGGAAATAACCAATTTCTTATCATTTAAGAGGTAAACCTTCGGTAGACTTTGAACTGAAATATCTGTGAATTATTAATAAAACCATTTTCCAAAAAAAGTCCTCATCAGACCCTTAAGTCTCTTACGTCCTTTTGAATACACACATTTAAAAGTAGTTTCTTTTGTAAAAAAGTATGAATTATCCAGGACAGCAATTCTGATTCCTTCATACTTTTGTAAAGCAGTCATTTCAGGCACAGGCGTCTGTTTGGGTAATTAATCAGAGATTCTTTGAACATCGCTTGACTATTTCCTGGATTTGAAACACCATTCACTAAGTCTTGCTTTGATGACTGAAACATTGTTTGAACTGATAACTGAAACACTGCATTGAAGAATAACAAGCTTTTCACACAGCTCTTGAAAAGAACAATTGGAAAAGGTATATAAAAAGTGTTTTCTTTTAACTTTAGCTGGTAATTATTTGTGCTTAAGCATACAAAGGCCATTAATATAAGGCCATCTATATGACTTTTTCACACAATCTACATTTTGTTTTATGCAATAACAGTGAGCTAAAAAGGTCAGAGGGTTTTTTTAATGGTTGCACATGATCTGCAAGCTTTGTTAAGAATTTATCATCATCAAATTCACAGCCTCTCAAAACATTCTTAATATTGTATTTGCATGAACAGAGAATATGTCAGCCTCTCAAGCAGTCAAAAACACATTAATCTTTCAATGTACTAGTGACGTTTAATGATGTTTTGAGGGGAAAATCAGGCAGAATACTTTGTTGAGAGGAAAGTTTCTGTGTCACAACAAATTCACAGTTTTAAATCTCTAAAGCCTCCACCATTTATGTGCTTTATATATGGTCTGTTTTCATGAATAAAATGCACAGGATGCAGAGTAATAAAGGTACAACAATTACATTAACAAATTAATTAGTAATAACTAATGCACTTCCAGATGCTTTTATGCCAACCAGACAAAGCAGACGTTGCCTGAACCCTATTACCATTAGTATGATGCTAATTATTAAGAAATATATAGCTATACTCAAGGCTATAATCCACTCAGCTAAGAATTTTTTTTTTTTAATCCATTCTTTAAATATAGGTTCATAAAATTATATTGCATTTCAAAAGTTTTCATACCCTTTGAGAAAAAAACTATATCAACGTGAGACTACCTTTATGTAAACATACAAAAAACATAAAATACTTCATTTAGAAACTTACATTTGCCTGTATGATGACAAGGTATCTTGTGATCTCCTCATAGTTGAGTCTTTCTCTCAGAACTACAGAGCCAAACAATGTCAGAGGGATGTCAAAGGTTCTATTGGCCGTCTGAAAAGTACAGATACATGGCAAAGACAAATATAATGTTAAAGCATTCAACCAAAACAGAATTGATGACATGTTGCAAATGTGTTAAAAATTTTGCAGAAGTTTAGTACAAGGTGTAACTATTATTTAAATTAGATGCCAATATGCATTGTAAAGACACTTAAAACACAACTTAAAATTGATTGCTCTCTATGAACCATCTCCACCATTTGAAATAAATCATTAATAAAACATTTGAAAGACTGAACATAAACGTACAGTATATATAAAACATAGTGTAATTTGTTGTATCAGATTTTTTTAAAAATCAAATCATTAGTGTCTAACTCCTTTAGAGTTAATCTGAAGGTTCTTAAAACAGCATTTTCTGACAACTGGAACTAGACTGTTAAAATTTATTTATTTTCCTCTGAAAAACAAACCTATAAATAAGATGAAATCCTTTTTGATATTTTCATTTAGCATTTATTGATATCCTACACTGAACAGCCATCAAAATGACAGGTCATAGCCATGTTTTTTATAGCAAAAGAATAGAAAAAAGTTGAATAAATTACAAGGAAAAACTGACTTGATCAGGATCCTCTTTTGTACTTTTTTCTGGCCTCATGTTTATTTAATATGTAATATTGTTTTTGCCATTGACAGGGTATAACATGTTTTGATAAGAATGCATTTGTTTAAATTGTAACCATGGGTTTGGTAAAAAGTGTGTACTGTTTTCATCACTATGCTATGCAAATGTAAATGTAAATAGAATATCTCCTGAATAGAATTCTACTGTAAACAGAATAATAATTTTCTTTATCAGGTGCTTTTTCAGTAACGCACTTCACTATTCCTCTTGCATTACTTGTTGTGTATAGTTCAGTGACTTTATTTGACATTTTTCTAGTAGTTCTTTTTCACGAAATAAATGTCCCAAACAATAGATTATATCGTTACAAGTTTTCTGATTCTGACAGCTCTCAGTGTACCGCATTTAATAGTGGTTGACACTTCTCCATAATAAGATAATTAGGTGAGGAACAATCATTGTTTTGTTCTTTTTGTTGTTGATTAAAATCAGAATAATTAAATTGGCTTTACTTCATTTCTTTGTAGTATATCAAGGCTGGAGGTTCAAGTCAACAGCTGTTGGGAAGTATAAGTCTCTCCCATGTGTCTGGACAAAAAGACCACCCATCCATTTAATATACCCCCTTATTGCCGATAGGGTTGTGAGGGGGTGTGACTGCAGCCTATCCCAGGTGACATTGGGGAGGAGGCGGGGCATGCACTGGACAGGTTGCCAGTCCATCACAGAGCCACAAAAGGAGAATGCAAGTGACAATCATCTTGAATCAATGGTATGGCTTTCACACAGTTCTTTTTAGGAATAAACAACATTTCCTTTGTGTTCATCAATACATTTGTCATTGCTATCATGTCTTGGGAAATGACAGGTAAAACCCACCGGGTCTTTCGGGTTGTACTGGATAGTGTATTCTATCTGTCCGTTGGGACCATCATCAATGTCTGTTGCACCATTGTTCCCTGAGAAACCGGAGAAGATAGTTGTACCCACTGGAGTCAGCTGAAAACAGAAACAGAGACAAGGATTTTGTCTACAAACTCTGAGCAGGTGATGTCAAATATTTTTTATATGAAACTATGCGCTCAACAATGAGGAATCCTATAAAAACTTGGCATGCAGCAAGGAATATTAACTTCCAACTGGGTGCACAAAACAAACAGAAATATTCTGCATCTTAATGTTTATCATCTGCAAAAGCAGCTTTGGGGTTGGAAAAGGGATATCAGTCGGCAGCTCTTTGCTTTCGGTGGCACTAAATGTAATCACAAGTAGATAAACTAACCAATTTAATTTTTGTTTGTAATCTGTGCCTCTTTCCATTCTATTCACTAATGTGGATATATGTAATGATTTATCATTCTATGCAATCAAAGACAAAAATTGGATAACCAAAACACCTAAAACTATAAATACTTACTGCAGTGATCAAAAAGGTGAAAGCAGAAGTTATACTTCTACATTTAATGGAGCAGCATTAATGACCAAACATCAAAATGAATCAGACAGAGAGAGATTGAAACAGGGTAAAATAATAAGGAATTCTCAGCGCCGAGGAGCAAAAGTGTGTGAGGAGGGGGAAAGGGGGAGGAAGCTGTGAGACGAGGAGAAATGAGTTGGGACTGAAGATTGGTTAATGATAACTTCTACTTTATTAATGCTGGCATAAACTCTAAGCCAAGGTCTATGTCGGTAGCAGGTCAAAAGGCGTATTTGTCCAGTTTGTCACTCTCTTGCGAAATTCCTTATCCTCTTGACACAGGAGGCCAAATCAAATGAGAGCCTTCTTTGAGATTATTCCACATCTGCCCCAAACCATTGCTTTTGATTTAATATAGATTTTTTAGTTTGTGAGGGAAAAAAAGTGAATATACTAATACATACATGTACACACAAACCAACTACCAGGCCATGGGTGCTCTATTTTCTGTAATGTTGTAAAGAGACTCTAAGAGCAACATGTTTTAAGCTTGAAATTACGCTCACGATCAGTCTGGTACCTGGACAGCAAAACTGAAAGGGAAGCTCTATGAATACCTTTGAAGTCGGTGAGAGGCAGTTAATCATTTCCACCACTCTGACTCTTATAGAATATCTTTTTTCCTTTTCTTTAGCTTCATGAGACAGACTGTCAATGTGTGAAATGAATGTGGAGGAGTTTTACCTCACTAACAGCAACATAGTATCTTGGCTGCTGGAAACGGGGTGCATTGTCGTTGCGGTCTCGGACAACAATGCGGACCTCGTGTAATATCACCGTTCCAATCAGCTCATTAGTACACTGAACCTGAACCACAATGGACTGGATGTAGGATGGAGGCTGGAAAAGAGAAACAGATTTAGGTGAAGACTTTTGTGAAAGATACAATTTACCCATAGAAGTAGAACAAAATCATTCCTGTACAGAAGACTTCCAAAATACATTTAGATATATATATTTTTTACTGAGTCTTAAACTAAAAAAAAACAGCTAACATATTCCTTCAGAAAATAAAAGCACCGGGAGGTTGGCTGTGTCTCAGACTTTACAAATCTAAAAAAAAAAAAAAAATGGTTGTGAGACAGAAATTAAAAGGAACTTCCCGAGTAGAAGTCTCTACAGATAGAGTAGAGTAAATGCACCAGTTTTTAAGTGAAATACTTAAAATTATAGTCACTGACATTTTGATGTCTGTCTGTGACTCAAAGATAAACTGTAGAAAAAAGTTTTCAGATTTTTTCAGACTACACACATTTTACTAGGTTTCAGATTGATTTAAGAATTGTTTAAATTCTCTAAAATATCTGTACACATTTCTTCACAACTGTACAAAATGTATCAACCAGATGATTTATATTTAAATATTACATATACCGGTCATTAAAACCTTTCCGACTGTGAATGATTCAGTATGCTGGGTGACAGTCAAAGTAGGCTAAAAAATATATTAGTTTGGAATGGCCTTTGTCTTTCCAGACTTCCATAAAGATTGGATGGAGCGGCACACTGAAGTTGGTTGTGCTTTTCTGAAGTTCTCTTCAGAGAACTCTGGATCTCATTTATGGTTGCTGAGAGAATATCTGCCTGGCCAAGGCTCTTTTTCCTTGACTTGGGCAGGTAGCTATAGAAACTTTCTTAATTCACTTGCAGGTATTACATCTTATTTCACAGGTCTTCAAACAGTTCTCTCGACCTAAAGGCTTTTTTTTTTCTTTCTGTCACAATTCTGCTTCTTGGCCATAAAATAAAGCAGAGACCGATGACAGAAAAAAAGAAACAAGAAAAAAAGAAAAAACCTTTGTTTTCTCTTTGTTTTGACTCCTACAACATATTCACCGAACAGAAAAGTCAGTGAGTTTAGATGCAGCAGTGAGGCTGGTGAGGCCCCAGCAGGCATCACCAGGCTTCCCAATAATGCACATCTTCACAGGTGCAGACCACTAGGACAATTACTTTATGAAGCCTGATCTATCCGGACATACAGCTACTGCAAGCTCACTGCGTAAAAGAGCCCAGCAGCCCAACATACCAATTGTACACATTATTATTTATTAGAGCCTTCAATAGACAAGGATGCCCGTGGTAAGCATGTGGCAAAAAGGTGGCATATATGGCCTCCTTTCCATTTTGTAAAGGGCATTGTAAGGACCAGTATAACAACAAAGATTCATGAAAGTTCACTTTTTGGAAATTGAAACAAATGGGACACACTTGCAAAGATTTGTTTTTAGCAACAACAAAAGATGTTTTTCTAAAAGCTGTCTTTACTTTGTTATTGCAGGTAATTGTGGATAAAAGAGAGGCGTATTTTAAGATCTGACTCGAGCCATTACAAAGGATGGCAAACTTAAATAGGCTCTGTAAATTTCCCATCAAGACCAAAGACAGCACAACATGATTTTCTTACGTCTCTGTCCAGAACCCGTCCAGTACTGTTCAGGTACAGAGACTGTTTGGAGGGATCAAGGATCACCCAGTAATTGTGGTTGTCTCTCAGTGACAGAGAGATGGTACGATCTGGACCTTCAGCAACACCATTGATCTGCATGTTGTCCACCAACAATGTTCCTGGAAAAAAATAAAAATGTCTAAATCAATTTCTGACGGTTACTTAAAACACAAACTTTTTGTTCTTAGATCAACTTCATTAATGAAAGAAAACAAAGCAGAAACACTTCAAACAAAGCCCCCTTTTCTATTTAGGTTCTCAATTAATAATGACCTAGGAAATTGTGTGTAGATTGGTAGCCAGAATCAAAGGGAATGAGATAGAGGGTCACAGAAAATGGAGAAAGGATTCAGAGGAAATACCATGTATAACTGAGCAAGGCAAGCCAGCTATTGATGCTTTTCACTGATATATCTTTCCACCAGTTCCTGGACCACTTATTTCAAAGGCAAACTATTTAACTATTAGGTTAATTGCAAAGTGTGGGTGGTGAATAATTCTGGTTCCATCCTAAATGTAAATGGCCCTGTGATAATGTTTAATGCTTCACAATAAATACTCAGTTGTAGTCTAAATTGTAGTTGATGCTGTACAGTAATGCCATTATCCTCATGAAGAAAAATAAGTCACATGTTTGCAGAGGCGAAGTAGGATTATACGGCAATACTTTTGTCTTTAGTAATCCTTTATTTTCTAAAGTTTCTATAGTAGATGTTCAGTTCAGTCATAAAAACAAAAAACAAAATAAAGACAATGGTTTTATCATCCATCGATGTGCCCGGTCACGCTGCAGACAATCTGGAGCGTGATTCCCTCAGAACCAAGCCAAGGTTCCTTTCAACCATTTGAATGACCAAAAACACTATTCATAGCTGTAGGACAGCTGCATTTATGTTTTAAGAATCCTCCATATAAAACCCATCACTAAAAATTACACCTGAGATAAGGTGGTCACATCTGCTCATTATTTGACTCTTCCTAACTGTAGATGAAGGTTTTTAGGACACAATGTTTTTGTTTATCGATGCTTTTCACTCCTTTGGAAAAAAAAACACATTTGTGCTCACAATTTTTTTTTTTCTTGATTTTGTTTTTTCACATAAAGCTGAACCAATAAAGGAAAGCAACACAACCTGAAAGTAAAATGAGGAGTAAAAGGAGACTTTTACTTAGAGCAAAATCATCATTCAATGCTCATAGGAAAATTGCCCTCTGTTGTTTTTATGTAAAATGTTCACGCACATATGTGTGGACATATACAACCCATCATGGGTCTTTTTACCTCATTGAGAATATAACAGCAGGAAGGTGCATAAACGTTGAGAAAAAAAAAAATGGGCATGCTCGACTTTATACCACTTCACATCACAAGAGACCAATTACCAGGCTCAACACACTGAATTATTAATCAAAAACACTATTGTGTCCCATCTTTTAACACATTAGTACACATTGTAGGCTTTTAGACTGCAGGCTTCATTTCTGCATGCCGCTGGTGTGTCTTTACACGTGACTGGTGGATAAAAAGCTAAACTTTTAATGGATTTCACGTGGCACCCTAGCCTTCACAGAGGTGAGCACACAACTATCACAACACCAGAATATCAGCAGAAGGAGACAGAAAAAACAACAACAAAATGAGTGGTTTGAAACTTGCCCTCTGCGCTGTCGCCAATGTTTCAACGTAGCAAAAGGAGTGTATGAGTTTTAAAGCCAGACACTGAGGTGCAAAAAATAGATATTGAAAGAACTAAATGAATCAGAAATAAACTAAAACGAGAATAAAAGGTATTCAGCGGTGAAAAATATCCAAAACCTGAGAGCCAAAAAGAATAGTGTTCATTTGAGTTTATGATTCTACATCGTGGAAAACTTGTGGATGGAAAAACAACTCTTTATGCACATACAGTAACATAAATATACACACTGAATAATCTTATATCTGATATACAATTGTGAAACTGGGTCATGGGAATCTGTACTATCATAGAAACCATTTCAAATTCTTTATGTGATTTGCCGATTAAAATTAAATTAAGGAATTTGATTAAATTGTTTATTTTAGTGAGACGGGATAGAAATGCAATTCATTAGGGGAGTTTCATTCCTTACCATCTTAAGTCCTATGATTTCTGTGTCTTGAAAAAGTCACACAGTAACTGACAGTGCAAGCACCTGGTGCTACTTTGTCTAATTCAACATGGTAGATCATCAAATATGAAAAGGCTCTTTTTACAGTGACTTCACTTTATTTGTTGTGTGACTGAATAATGCATTCTTTAGACCCTGATTTAATTAGCCCAAGTGTTATGGCACATATAAAGTGCCCAGTGTGTAAGCAGAACAGAAAATAAATTCATATGAAAAAGAATAACAAAGAGCAGTTAGGCCAAAAGAAAATGAAACAAAGGCAACATATGAGGGGTGAACAAAGACTGATGATTGAAATGAGGAAAAAAGAAGATATTTGACAAATAACTATCACTCTGATATTGCATTGATATAATTTTTACAGGACATTAGCCAAGCTGAAAGAGACTATGCTGCAAGTGGTTCATTCAGGTGTGAGCCACTGAAAAATGGTCACAAAAGTCTTCACTCTGAGCTCTTAGATTAGGGGGAAAAGGGTGTGGAGACAAAAGCACAAACACAAGTTGAAGGTAGACTTCAATGAAATCTATTCAGAGCTTATTCAATGACAGACTGGCAAAGAGTAAGGAGTATGATTTCAATTAGATTCAAGGTCATGTCTTTAGTTTGTAACCATACAATTTATAACCATAGCTCTTCTTTTGTACTTTTATAGGGCTAGGATTTTTTTTAATCACAATTTGTTACAATGTTGTATTAATTCAAGAAAATTATTTTCAAAAGGCTAGTCTTTTCTATACACTATATTGCAGCTACAGAATAATTAATGTCAAAACCAGATAGATTGCACTAACAATGTTCATTGTAATCGAGATATTAGGATTCTATTATGATCTTTGGTGATCCTCATCATGGAATCTTTTATGATGATGCGTGTATGCAACATATTATTAATGTTAATTGTAATTGTAAATATATATTGTAATATGTATCTTTTATTTCTCCATCTCTTCCTCAACATCCCCTCCTTTCCACATCCATTGTCTTCCTTCGAGCCTATCTTGCCCAAAACCATCCTAGTGTGTTTACCCTAGAGACAGAATGTCCATTAAATCTGAATAAGTATTCCACAGTTATTGAGCTATACAAAGTTTAATACAAACAATTGTTACGTCAAAATATATTCAACAAACCTATGAGGTAGATTATTGCATGGATATCAAGAGAGACACAATAGGTCCATAAGTATGTAGTTGATATTGAGATAAATCATAAGCCCATTTTCTGTTTAAACCTAAAATAAATTCTGACAAAAACACACATTGTCTCATCTTTTTAAACTGTATGTATGTGTATCTCCACATTATACATTTAAATTATACTGCCCAATGGTCATTTATGGTAATCTGTAAACCCCTTACGATGTCTAAAACTGTGCACTTGATCCTTTACCATTTGTATTGTTTATAGACCCATATAGAAAGCAATGTCAAGTACATTGAAATGCAACTATCAAAATGTCAATAGTACAAAGCCATATTATCTATTGCTCGTTTTTGAATCCTGCCAAAATACATGGTTTGATAAATTTGACAACTTAATTACAGTCGTAATTACATCACTCTACCAACACTAACAGATTTACTCTTTATTTAAGAAATTGAACAGAGAAACTCCTACTAGCTAAATATAATGTTTACATTGTTTGGAGTTCACATTTAATAGCTGTTAATTTCAGCTAAAGATATGTTTCCAATCAAACATAAACAGGTGGGAGGTATCATGAAGCACTACTTATTCCTTGTCTGTAGCATCACAATGGCACATTCTTCTGGCTGCTCAGAGCCTGTTTCTGTTCCCCAACACCATAGAAAGTCAAAATAAAGACTGGCTCCAGTGTGTTTAATATAAGCTGCAGTAGACCAACATCTGTCAGAATCTAATTTAAAATGCCAGAAATTCATATACAACAAAATATGAAATAAATGAACCCAGTTTGCAAGAAGGGGCTAACTGTCAGAGTCAAGCCACACTTAAAAGGTCTTTCCAAACACATGCAGTTTGAAAATCATCATTTTATTCTAGAAGCATAAATTGCTGCTTTCAGTGTTCAAACTTAGTATTCAAAGCAACTGAAATGCAGCTCTCTTGTATTTTGGGGTGTAATTTTTTTTCATGAGCCTATGCACAAAAAAGAATACATAGTCCACCTGTGCTGCAAGCATTGGTTTCTATCCTAAAATTAAAATGTTTGTCTGGAAACAAAAAACTGTCTCACATGAGCAAACAAGCTACATACCTTTAACAACGTTCACTTCTAATAGATGGAAAACCAAAATGAATAAAATATTTGCATTTCTCACCTTCTGTGAGCCGTTTCTTAATTCAATGTAGTCTTGCTCACTTTTCACCACACTTTTGTCGAGTAATTTTATCCACCACCGGATATATCACTTTTGCACTAAACGTCCATTAATAAACCTCCCGACCCAAACTCCACACTTTCCACAACAACCATGACACCGCCATGTAGCATATCTCCAAATTCTTGATTCTAATTAATATCTGTTTTCCTCTAAACTTGTTTTATGTCCATAGTTCGTGTTTCATCCAGTTGTTCCTTTAAGTGGGAGAACACAGGAAATTAAAGTGAATGCAACAGATCGTGCTTTATAGACCCAACATCAACAGCTCTGGTTAAATTTTGCATCTTAAAAAGGTCCCAAACTAAATGAATACATTGATTAAAAAAATAAAACAACATATTTAAGGCTGCAATAACTTCAACAACACCAAGTGCAAATCAACACATTAAATTGTTTACATTGTTTACAGGCCCCACAAAATGGTGTACTCCACTCTTTGCTAAATGGTAAAGACTTCTGAAAGACTTCAGACTTCTGAAAGAACACACCTCTGACATCAGAACTATGAGACACAACAGTCTATGGCAGTCAAGATAGCAGATCAAAAGTTGTTCATAGGAAATAACAGCTGGAACAATGTACAGATATATTTCCTGCAGTCCTCATTTTGTGTAAAATTGCCCTTTTTAACTTCAATGCATGAGAGGTAAATGATTACCCCAAATCTCCTGTCCAAAACAGCAGAGATTTGAAAGACAGGCTTTTAGGAAATACTCCATCGTTGGCTCCCAATGGAGCACCTTTGCAACTTTGTTGTCAATTCTTCTTCGGTTAAGGTAATTTCCTTAATCATTTATGAATAAGCTTTGCAGGAGAAAACAAAAAACTGCCAAGATAGGAGATCTTTGTGTTTTGTCAGTGGTTTGAGTGTTGATATTATAGACAGGGAAGTTGAATTTGATGTTGCATCATAGTTTGAACTTTTAACATATGAAAGTAATATTTTTGTTGCTGGTAAGCAGGAAACACAAATCAAAGTCCTGTATGAAGTTACCACAACCAGGCTCACGCCCAACATAACGCTTTTAAAGATCAGGGAAAATGGAAGAGCAGAAGTGAGAAGACAGACAGCTTTGAAGGATGTCTTAAAAATCAACTGATAAAGACATGTCAGCCTGGTGGAGGGAAGGCAAGGTCCTCTCTCTGTTCAGTCTTGCCATGGTAATCTCTGTTAATGTCAGGATTACTGTGATCATGTTTATGAAAAGCAGTTGAAATTTTGTTGAACTTTGTCAAACGTCATAGGTTGTCTCTGAACAGTTATTAAGCTAGAGATAAGAGGACGATTAAGGCACACTTCCCTGGCAGTCTATAAGTAATCTTTGATTTTACGAATTAAATATTTATCCATCAGGTAAGTAGAAATATTTATTTACTCCTGATTATAGTCCAAACGAAACCAAATGATTAAACAATTTTTTTTAAGATTACTTATCAAAATATGATGATTAACCTGAAACAAAGCATCATTCTCTATTAATGTTAGCTTCAAATATTGGACATCTAACAGCTCATCTAACAAGGTTTTTGTTTATAAGTATTTCAATGAATACAAGAGAAAAGGGGTTACCAAATGTAAATAACACAATTACATTGCGCATAATTATTCATCTATGATGGACAGGTTCCCTGTCCAGGGTGTACCCCACCTCACTCTGGCAAAGTATTAGCAATTTTGTAATGATAATCAACAGAGGGAAAACATGTTTTTTGACAATATTCAGATTCTTCCCCTCTTTGAAGCCCAAATCAGGTCCAAATAAATTTAGACCTTTCAGCCTATCCAATCCAGAACCCTACTAGGGTTACAGTCTATGTCTTCAAGCTAAGAAATGTGTAATCTCCACATTTTCTGGGCAAGGAGGCTCATTCATCAATTGAGCAGTACCCTTTGGGCAAAAGGATATAAAAAATACACAATAAGATTCTGCACCATGAATCTGTTATTATATTCCCATCTAACAACATAGATTTACTCCTTCTATAGTCCTCTCCAAGCAGAAAAAAATTTTGCTTGAGGCCTCCATATCTTTTATGCTCAGATAATGATATGTAATAAACGTGGCCTTCACTCTCCTTCACAGTCCTCTAATCTCTTTTTTGTGAAGTAGTTCATCTACAGGAGAGTTTGTGTTGATGAATAAAGCTTGTTCTTCTCAATGGTGCTTTGGGCTGTTACTGTTAACCATTAAAAGTTAAATAAAAATATGAACTGTTTTGTTGCCAAAAACAACAGCTTTTAATTCTTTATATTGCTACAATGACAAATTCACATATGTAAATAATCCAATGATCCAATACCATCAATACAAATGCTTAACTAATGCAAATTAAATGGCAGTCATTAAAATCATTGGTTGGACTTTACTTCTTGGTATGTTTAATCTGAGTATAGGGGATATAAAATAAGATGTAAAATCTTTCAGCAACGATTAATATTGTCCATTGCATGTGTGCTGAACTTTCTAACCAAGTATCAATTATGACTACCTCACAGTAGCTTTTAGGCAGACCTAAAATTGAATAGGATGCTGTCCAGCAGTTATATTAAAAGTAAAGTTAGTGGTACCATTCAAATATCCGGTCATCATATCTGGTCATTTCTACACCTTTTTAACTAAGGATGTTTTATATTTTTTTTAGATAACTTAAACATACTCAAATCTATAGTGTCACTTTCCTTCAGCTATTTCTGTATGTGACATATAATGGGCATATTTTTCCTCTTAAAATGAGAAGGTAACCTCTTTATAATATTTGACCCTTGACAAAAAAAAAAAGAGGCCCTGTCAATCTAGCTCATCACCAAAGAAGCAAACGGGAACATCTATCCTATTTTCTATCCGCCGAAGTAATGCAAAGTAATCAGAAGCAGATGTCTTAGTCTCGTATAAAATTTCCAAAGGTATGAAAATAAAGGGGCCATTTCCAAGTCACAACAATTAAAGTTTTGTGTTTTAAAAAACAAGGTTGTATTGTTACCTTGATGTTACCAGGCAACTGGTGAACACACAAAAAAGTCACTGTGCATGGCAAACAACGGCACATAATCCACGTGTTTATGGGTGCACAACAATTTTTCCGTTAAGTTATTCATATTTACAATGGTTATGGTGAATTGATGTACTGATGCCGTTTCCTCTGCAACATCGGGCTCCAATTAGTGGGCGTTCATATGTCGATGTAAATGCAATTTGCAGAGACCTAATGGTTATTAATGAGTGTACGCAGCATACCATGCCGGTCAGCATCTGCTTAAATGACCGGACAATCAAGCAGCAATGAACATAATCCAGGAAAACATGTTGTGACAATGAACTGGATTGCCTAATAGGTGTGGAAAATAGTTAAATGGCATGGCACAGAAATATAACTCCAGTGAGAGCATCTTTTGAAAATGACTGAAAGGAAAGCAAGGACATCCAGATATTCTTTTCATGTAAACCTTCCTATAGCATACATGTTTAATGTTTGACCTGATACTCCACGCAAACATAAAAAGGTCAATCAAAGCATAACATTACCATACACACCTTGAGTAGACTGCAGAGGTCTTCAACTGACAAATAAAACACCTAACTTTGAAGACAGAAGAAAAATGAACACCTTACCATTTGGACTTTCTTCATCTATGGCCACGATTGTAGCAGGAGGACCTGACCGAGAAAGTTTACATTCTGCAAAGATGGAAAAAAAAACAATGCTACATAAATGTAATTTTACTGTGAAGCATGTGGGTAACATTATTTCAGAAACTGTATCATCTATAATGTAAGGTGGCTGTACATGAGATGCGCAAAAAATTAAAAGGGAAGCATGAAAATAAAGAGTAAAGTCAAATTTTTAAAGAGAGATGTAGCCGATTAAATCCACCTCTACTATATCAGGAGGGGTGAATACAATAGCACAGTGTCTGATCTAAATGGGAAAGACAAAGATAATTCTTACCCTCATAGTGCCAGTCTGCAGTTGGCAACAGCCAGAACAGAGGAAAAGGGTAAATGAGGTCAGCAGCCACGAAGGGATAGAGTAGAAAAAGGATACAAAAAGAAAAACATAAATGAAAAGTAAGCATAAACCACAAGGGGAAAGATTATCAACACAAGAAGTTTGATCACAACATGCAGAAAGCACCTCTAAAGTCAGGAAAGTAGAGTTTTAAGAGTGAATATGTTTTTATGCAAAATACAGTACATCAAACTATTAGCTTATTCAGACACCAGAATGTACGGCAAGCTATTGCTATGGGAAAAACCATAACTCGGCAAACTTAAGATAGTTCCAGTCAAAATGAAAAGTTGAAAAGAAAAGCTTCATTTGCACTTTATAATGCCTAACTTTCATTTAAAAGAAGCACTGATTTTTCAGACTGTCATAGTTACAATAATACATGACACAACCAGCCCTGGTTTGAGGCTTTGAGGCAGCCCTTTGTAGCATGTCTTTCCCCATTCTATAAACTCAACTTCCCACCCACCTACTGTCAAATAAATAAATTCTCCTGCAACACCCCCAAAAAGTTAAACCTTTTTAAAATTCAGACACAACACCAACGCACTCCGTTGCCTCCAGATTAATGGAAAGCGATGAATCTCGGAAAGCAGATTTTGAAACCAAGTTTTATCTACCTGCCAATTATTTTATTTAACAATTAAACCTCTTCATTATGTGGTGTGACAAACTATGTGCATATCTGAAATGCTGCAGTCACTTACACAACAGTTTAGTCTAAACATTTAAATTCTGGATAGAACATGATGACACGTGAATATTTTCTAAACATGAAGCTCAACTTTGCAGCTTCAGAAGGTGCTTGAGCTATGGAACAATAGTCAGTAGTTACATCATAATCCACCAGCTGGCCTGTCTGTGTGTATGAAGAGCAGATGACAGATGTTGTATCCCCTGCTTGAGTGCCTTTTTATCCTTCAGTGTAAGCTGATGCCCCTCATATATTACTAACCAGCCATTTGTTCTCCATGGGGCATCTCTCTGTCTCTTTCTCTCCCCCTGCTTTCTTTCCTCTCCTGTCTCTTCTCATCTGCCTCCCCCTTTCAATCTGTTATCTTAAGTTCCCCCTAAAAAAATTACAAAAATAAAAATTGGTAGCTTAGAAAAACTAAGCAGCCTAGGTCATAATTTTAAGAAGCTAATGAACACATATTTCAAATTTAGCAAACCTTTTAAAAATAGAAATTTTCTTTACAGCTAATTTTGAAACAAACAAACAGTACCAAACATTTACACGAGCTCAAAATGTAACCCATTTAGTTCCCACACGTTTAGAAGATAGTTAAATCAGGTTTTACAGTTGTTCACCTTTCTGACAGCAGATAATTCAAACAAGGTTTCATTACATGAATGGTAGCAGCTTGTGATCTCTTGTGTGCAAGCGTTTATGCCCCTTAAATGTCTGATGTACTTGCATTGTTAGTGTGTTTCTTAAATTGCTAATATGTCTGGTTTCTTGTTTTCTATGGTTTCTGAGAAAATAAAATAATGACTCCGTCTGACTAAGTATATTGATCAACTTAATACCAGTTTTTTGTCAGGTTGATGACAAATTCCAACAGAGGAGTGGAGCTCATTGAAAATGACTTAGAACTTTGACAGAGACATTTGAATTAGGACCATGTCAGGCCTATTTAATGACAGAAGAAAGTTTTAGATTAATCCTCCTCACAAAACTTTTCACTCAAACCTTCACTCCAGTATATCTATGACCTGAATTTCGTCCAAATATGAAGGTGGAGTGAACAGGTTAAGCAACACCATGAGCAGATGATGGCAGAATAGCCAAAGAGTTTACTCAAGAAAGAGTGTTGTTGCTTCAGAATAATATCCCTGAAGTTAAAGAAAAAGGTAGTCTCCAAACATTACTTAAGCAATAGTTATATAGAAAAACTGAGTAACTGCTGATTTGTTGATTTAACAATCAAGGGATGAATGTCTTTAAAAAAGATAAAAATTAGATACTGACAAACAATACTATGACAAATTTTAAACAATGAATTAAATCTTTGCTTATTTTGGAGTGTGCAATATTGGTCTGAGCATGGAGGTGATGTTCTGCCTTTTCTGACTCTGAACCACCCACCATTCTTACTGGGGTTGTTTGTAGATCTGGCAGAGAAGAGATATAACCCATTGAGGGTAATCTGGGGGTCAGAGGCCTGTTTCTCAGTTCTTACTAGAAAATTAAGATTGCAGAGGGAACAGTATCCATTACGAAGGACAGTCTCCTTTGGGGTAACAAAACTTACAGCAAAATCCTTGGAAGAACTCAAAACCACTGTAGTCAATATCATCATATGGCTGCCAGACGATGTTTGACTGGTCAGACACAGCCATTTGACAAAGGTTTCTGTGGAAGTCTCTTAACAAAACCAAAAGACCGGAAGACCAGCCTTGGCAACAGATGACTTCAAATAAAAGCAGCAAATGGAATGAGTGCAAGTGGCGTTTTTTTTTTTAACTCAATTTGCCAATGCAAAAGTAAATTACTCATACAAGAAAAATATGTCCAAAACTTCCTCAAGTCAGTGTAATGTGTTACTAGCTACCTCTGACAGAAAAAAGATCAAAGCTGAGAGAAAAGACTAACAGGGACAGTTTGACTGCTGCTGAAGAACACATAAATCATCATAGCACATGCTTTGTCTCATTCCTCACAAAGACGCAGCTTAGAAACTATCTCCGTGTCTCAGACACACATAAACATAATGTGGATTCACATCACTTTATGCAGTTAACAACATTTGAGCCTACATCCGTACTTGACTACAGACACTTGTGTGTACTAGAGTTACCATGAAATATGCATGCTGTGATCATGACTCAGAGAGCACCTAGACCAAGCTGACTGTGTCTTTGTATCTACAGAGCCAAGGTCTACCAGATACAAAACCCCCGTAACTCTACTTATAAAGAGAAGCTGTAGCTGTTACCACTGTAGCTTCATTATCACATGTGTAAGGGACAATTTTAAGTCTCTCATAAACTCTCATAAAAGTATCTGACTTACTTTTTCGCATTGAGGAGACAACATTTTTGGACACCCCTGAGTCAACCTCTGTTGATACTGTTGGTTTGGTTAACTTTACAAATTTTCTACACTTAACCACAACAGAACACCATATTTAAAGGAAATATTTGCATGTAGATATAAAGAAAAGCAATGTGTACGCATTAATAATGCCTCTTTGGGTATTCCTTGGGTATTGGATCAGTTTCCATTCAAATGTACACTAACAGAAACCCACAAGTTCAAGTAATGATTTTATATAGAACAAATGATGAACATATAAATTCTGCCGTTGAACAATGTTAAAGCTTGGCATCGCATTACCAGAAATATCTAAAGAAGGGCACGGTCTCTGCTGACTTTCTGAAATAGATTTATGCTCCAGTTTAAAGTTCTTTCCAGAGCTTTTTAATCAGTTCCTTTAATCATGCCATACTGTGAAATATTTGTTCTCATTTGAGAAAGTTGCAGTTGACTGCATTGTAATTTTTTGCCATCTGCTATATATTTGCTTGGCTTACTTTGCCCGGAGTCTAGATCATGAATGGGCAAACCCAATGAGGGTGCACTCCAAAATATGCTGGAGTAACGTGTGACTGCACATTATGTGTAAATGCAGGCAGACATGATCTCAAGAAAAAAATCACATTGATGAACATCCAAAGACATACTTTTATCTCCTAAAGAACAGAAAAAAGAGAAAGGTTTAGAAAAATCTTTCACCAATCCAAATGTTTTTAATTTTGACCAACAACAAGTAAAGTTATCTTTTTTGGATAAAAATAACCATTCAGTGTAACTAGACTGAAGGGAACTCTTAATCTCACATATTGGGACTTTTTTACATCCCTTCCAGTAGTACAGCGAAAAATGTGTAAAATGTCGGTTGTCTCTTATAAATGCTCACAGTGAAACTAATGACGTTGCGTTGCAATGATGAGAACTGAGAGACATGTTTGTAAAAAAATATATATATATACACAATACAGAAGTGAAAGAATTTAGAAAGTGTGCTTAATCACAAAAAGTTATCATGCATCATGTCATTTTTAAGCTTCCATCAGCAGGTACACTAATCTACACACCTCCCTCGGGTGAGATTCCTCTATATCTCCTGTGCTATACCCAACCAGCAAGCCATTCATCTATCACCTGTCCATCTCCATCCATCTTTTCCTCTGCTCCATCTGTCCATGGAGGACAAAGAAGGAACAGACAAAAATTGTGAGAAAAAAAGATTTTTAGAGGTAGACAAAAAAATAAAGAGAAAAACTGCTAGAAGACAGACTGAGACTGAATGTTGTGTTGAGCGGATGGATAGAAGAGCAAAGAGAGAGAGGATGAGTAAGGTGAGGATTGTTGAAGAGTACAATGTGACCTTGTGGTAGATTAATGTATCTCAAGAGAAAAGACATTGCCAAACTACTCACACACAAAAACACATTCACACAAAGGTAGCAATACGCACAAGTTCAGTGGTGTAGAGATCCCCCACTTTGCCACTCTGCATGGTGTATCCATTATCCTGACTCTCTCCCTATTTCTGTCTCTGTCCCAGTATGTCAGCTCAGTTCCCAACCAGTGCAGGTTTGAACACAGCGGACAGCTGTAGTTGTAGTAATCAGAAGGCATTGTTCTGCAGACACATTGTGGAAATACATAAATGGCCCCCAGGAAGCCCCAAACCATCCTACATTATTTCTCCCAAAAAAGGTGAAGCACACACTCCTGAGTGACTGTTAGACCAATTACATCGGCAAAGTGTTGTTTCCTGAATCAAATTATAAATCAAGCGGCTTGTTCAGATTAAAGTAAAAGTTAAGTCACAACCTGAAAAGTCGGTTCCAGTTGGTTCTCAACTGGAACAAAAAAATGGAAGTTCTTCTTTGCGAACTGTGATATCATGTGAGTCTGATTCTAAATTCCACCTAAACTAACCTTGCCGCTGTGACTGAAGATGTACTTATTCACACAACAACCTTCGGGGTAATCGTCATCTCATTATCGACATTCAGTGCATAATGTATTGTTATAAAATCAAATGTCTGAAGTAACAAGACAAAGGTTTGCAGAAATACCACTCAGGTTGAGTGTAGCATTTCTCTTGCCTACAGATAATGATATTCACACCGTCTTGGCTCATAGAAATCCTGCACACATGCAGACATAGCAATAATTTGACTCTCCAAACAGAATATCAGTTAATATTTCATCCCTGTGTGTTGGTTAAAGACCCTTATTCACCCAACTAGCGTAGTTTAACATTTCTGCTAATCCATCGCAAACCCATACTTTTTCTGATTCTGCTTTTTATGCTATTTGACTTTTAACCAGCTAGCTTGATTTCAGAGACGGGATGGATATTGTAATGGTCTGTTTTTAGATCTCAGGGAGCTAGGTAAGGTACTAAACACTGTTAAAGCTATGCTTTGTCTAATTTATGACATACATTAAGAAGTGATTAGTTACACCGATGGTCTGGAGAAAGATATGCAAAAGCATCACCAGCATGGTAACAGAACAATAGCAGCTCTGCACTTGCGGTACTGTTTTGGGTTCCACTCCTGCAGTTGCAGCTGCAGCATCTTCTTTGAATATTATCATGCTGTGTCGCCATTGACTTTTTGTGAAGCTGAGGCCAGTCATACACTAGACACGAAAAGGGATTTGCCACCGGACTCAGTATGAATTAAACACTTTGTCCACAGTACTCAAAGGCAAGATTTGAACAAGTGTTACTACTGGGTATTAGCTTCTCCTCATTTCCATTCTTGTGTTGATTATTCTGCAAGTCTTTTTATCTCGACTTGTTCAACTCTGCTTTTTCAAAAGCAGTGCAAGCACATCCTTTACTCATATATTATCCAAATACAGGCTGAGGCTGCAAGCCAAACTTACATATTATATCTTTTACATTACAAGTAAATGTCAACTCACTTAATCTAATAAATAACAAATCAGTTTGGGAAGAGGTAAAATGAGGACTAGCGTTCAGTGAATTGTTGATGAAAGTAAAGACAAAAAAGTTTCAAGAAATAACAATTAGGACTGGGGTACAGTTGCAAAAGCAATGGGAGAGATGAGGAGAGACCAACCATTTGAAATAGTAGAGTTTTTAGAAATGGGTGCATAAAAGGGAGATGACAAGTCCTCATGAAAAGAAATGGTTTACAGAGAAAAAGATACGAAGAACAGAAAAGAGAAGAAAAATAACTGGTTATGTTATGAAAGATGGAGGAGGCCTAAAACCTCAAAGGAAGACATTCATACACACTGAAATAAGTTCAGGCCATTAACTTGAGTTTGCAGTCCATCACAGATGCAGGACCAGGGGTGCAACTGATATTTTTACATGCAGGATGACGAAGGAAGAAAATTAGATTTGATACTGAGCCTGTGTCATCGTTTACCACGGCTTCAATTTATGTCAGCTGCTGAGTTTATCCTCTTTGCTCGATCAACTTATCATTCCCAGTTCCAATGGAGGGCTCATTACACATGACAATATACAACTTTTGTTGAAATCATATCAATTAAAAGAAACTCAGAGAAATGCTTTGTGGCCAAGGCATAATGGACCACTTATTCAATTTCTCAATCCATTTAAATCCAACAATCTCCTTCATTTGATGTGTCCAAGGCTCCGGCAGAGAAATGGCAGCCCTATAATTGGAAGGTTGGCAGCTTAATCACTAGCACCTTCACTCAAGTAAGTGTCACCAAGAGAATGAATCCCCTTACTGCTCCACATAAGCTCAATGGTGCTCATTGGTGATATGCATGTACATAGCTGGATATTAACATACATGATACCAGTGAAAATGGATACCCATACAAAAGGGACTTTTTTTAGAATGTTGTTTGACAAGGGCAGCAGAGGTGTTGTATGCAGCAAAAGGCTTTGAACATGTCTGCTACATCAAAGAGCTTAAGTGTCTGTACATGGGTCATCTCACAACTGACTGAAGGCACCCCATGTTAGCTACTTTTAAAAGAAATGTTACCCTATCCAATGTATTCACATCATACTTAGTATTACAGTTCAGTCATAACTATATTCATATCCTTCCTCTCTACAATTATTTTATGTCACATTTAATTAAAACAGTTAATGAAGCAACACTTGGAGCACAGAGCCACACAGATAGGGCAAAAACTCTATCTGCCTATCTTAGTTTCCTAGAAATCATAAACTTTCATTAGGTGTCTGATTTTGCTATATCAAAATGGCTTCAAACATGCTACCAGAGTCCTAAAGAGCTGTCTACTGAGACATGATAGGAATTCTGTAGCAGATGGTGTTGCCCCTACAGAGACCTGATTTCCACATCATGAAGTCAGTCTGGGATTACACAAAGACAAAGAGGCACTGAGAAAGCTTACATGTATATAAAGCTTATATGCTTGATTGATCAAAAGAAAAATAACATGCCAATTGCAAGGACTGAACTGCAAATAAATTCATTCAGCAACCAATATCCAAACAATAAATTTCAGAAATGCAATGTAACTGCTTTAAAAGACAACAGTTGGTTTCTTGGAAGCAAAATACAGTATTTCATAATCGATAAACACAAACAGAATCAAATAATAGTTAAATATGGGGAGTAGAAAAATGTATATAGATGGAACAAAAACATAAAAATACTGAGGACAATGACCTTACAGCTGTTACAAAGATTAGTCTTAAGGTGAAAAAGATGGTTCAATTTACTACCAAGAATATTATAAAAGTAAAAAGAAAAAAAAGTTTCAGCTCAGGCAAACATGCCTCGACTAAGACAGGGAATAAAGATTAAACTAAAAGAAGATACTGGGAGACAAATTAGACACAGTAGAGAGAACCAGAAGCAGGACTCATTTTACCTTCTGTGTCTTGACCGAGACAGGATGATAGCAGCAGCAGATAAAGAGCTCCTGTTCCTATTACTTTCATCCATTGGAGTTGGCCCCATGTCAGTGGCCCCAATAAGTGAGTTCTAACCATCTTTACCACCATGCTTCACCAAGCGTCCAGCTGTGTGGAGAGGGGAGGAGACAGGAAAAAGAATGCTGGTTAGTCTCAATCATTACACTCATTTCTTGCTACGCGTCACTGAGTTCAACTGCATGAAAACATCTGGAAGCATCAGTCTTCCATTCAAATATTGGAGTAATTTACAAGGACATCCTTTATTAAAACTTTTTTTGCAGGATTGCATCATATGTGACATCGCATTTAGTCACTCTCAGAAGTAAACAGAGAAGGTGTAGAGGGTTACGTCAGGTTCAGATTAAGGTGAAGGGAAACTAAATTCACCTCCCACAGGATCTGCTCTGATGCATCACAGGCTAAAAAGCATCCATTGTGTTTGATGTGGCTGAACTGAAAGAACTATCCCAGTTTACAGCAGAAATCTTTGAATAAAAAGGATCTTTTCCATATTGACAGTTCCCTACATGTAATCCCAAAGGTGAGTAGCACACACAATCATGAGCTCGGGTGGTTTTTTATATTATTTTTATGGGTACAACTAAAAGGAACCAAGCTACAATCTAAAACCTTTGATGAATTTTTGTGTTTAAACATCAAAGCAAATTATTGTTTCATAGGGATTGACAAAAAAAAAGAAAATATAGAAACCCTTGGATGACGATAGACTACAAAAGATTTTGAGAAATGTCTAATGCCAGAGGTGCCAGAAATATCTCAGATCTTGCAGCGGAAAATCTGCCAGATCTGAAATGCTGTATGGTAGAGCAACAGAGAGAAAAATACATTAAACTGGAGTGTTTCCGAATGCATGTACAGCTTTTCCTTATGTATTTTTGTATTTCTTAGGATTAGATTAGTGCTTCTTACAGGAAGAGCAAAGAGCCAAAGGGAAAACGGGATATTTCTCTGAAGTTAAAAAAAAAATTGTAAAGTTTGATAATATGTACATACGTCTTTGATTACTTTTAGTTCAAACTCATCTGACCAAAGATCATGACCCTCTACTTACTTTAATTGCGAAGAAAAAAAGAGAAAAAAAGATCCGTGGTAATCAGTGCAGACTCTCCAGTTGACTCCAGTTGAGGCATTAGGAATGTGTGAGTAGACTTCATGTCATTCTTACTAACCTCCAAGTATTCTAACTTAAAATTTACAGCCTGTTTAGACATCAGACTTATATCACCCCAATGTCAAAACATATTTTTTCTGCTTTGCTTAATTATATGTCTTCATTAATAAAGGATAAGAATGTGCAAAATGTATTTTATTGACTGCCCCCCCCCCGATAATTTAAAGAAATGCAAAGACTTTTTCATTGATGCATCTTTCATAAGAAATAATCTCCAGAAAGTTTTCTTTCACTCACGTTATTTCATAACCTGACTTACAGTGCATGCAACTTCCTGTCAACCAAGACTTCCTTCGCTAATTTCGAATAAAATACTCTTTACACAAAAGACACCTTAACTGAGCTCAACAAGACTTATTCAGGAAGACACTGATTGCTTTCTTTCACACAGAATGTACCTTCTGTTTAATTAGGACTGATTCATAAAGGTCCCAGGGCAGAGATTACTGTGATAGAATCCCATTGCTATTGCCCTCTCCTTTAAATTGAGATGCTGATGCCTGACAATGAAAATGTAATTGCGATATTCTACAAAATCCCAGAAGTGAAATTCAGTGGTCATAGGGACTTAAGCCATGAGCTTAATTTAAAAATGACACGTTAAACTCACTGTGCCGATGCAAAGTTTTTTATGCCATCTATCAGCGTGCAAGTATATGTGGCAAACTGAGCGCAAGAGACAGACTAAAGAAAAATCTGATAACAGCTCTGACATTAAAGAGAAGTTCAGCCTCAAACAGCGGAGCAGATGGTATTTTTCCTTTCCTTTGGCACTTATTCTTATGAATTACCACAAACTAGATGTTTCCGCATCCCTAATGTAATGTTAGACCTGCTGATGAGTTTTATAAATAATTCAATTCTTTTAATGAGGTTGAAACCCAGGGCAATTAAACTCTGCATGCAAACCCTGTGACACACAAGCCAAGGCTTGCATCCAACTCATTTATGCTGGCTTTTCAGAGGATCTAAAAATGCAAATTAGACGTCAAAAACGCAGCGACAGTCGAACTTTGAATAATGCTTTTTGTGCAAGTAGTAGAAGTTACAATGTTCTATATATATGCCCTTTTACACCTAAAGTTGGATATTTTTTCATAGAGCTGATAAAGAAAAAATTCTATGTACCAAAGATTATATCAAATCTGATCTTTATATCTTCATTGTTTTAAAACAATGATGCATGCAAATATCAAAGTTTACAGATATATTAAGTAAGGTTGCACAATATATCCATTATGCACTTTCACTGCGAGTTGCTGAAAGCTCCTTGGACTAAATCTACAGTAAAAGCACAGGTGCCTTGACAAGGACGGAATTTTCCTTTAAAAAGTTTTTATATTGAGAAAAAAAGTATTCTCAATATGTTGCTAATCATACTAAGGGATCAGTTGAGCATAATTATGAGGGTTTTAGTTTAGTTTACAATGTACAATAAATTAATGTTACACTTTTTATTAGAACATATAAGAGCAATTCTAACAAAACACAAAAAAAAAGACATTTGCTACTTAACAATGCAAGTCTATATTTGTGGCCTGCAGAGGGTTGAAATGAAAACTATTGATCAGGAGTTTAAAGATCTGACAATTTAAAAATATGGTTGGGAGTCTCCTCCTATCACTTCCTGCAGGTGTTCCTAGAGCTGTGGAGTCTGGATCTGTGGTTGGGAGTTTCCTGCTGCCCCCATGTTCCTGCTCATCATTAGCATTAATATCATTGCCATTTTTAATCTATTCTACGTGTTGCTGTGTTGGCTGCCCCTCTCTGCTCCTTCTGTCCTTCTCTCGCCCTCTCTCTCTCTCTTGCTCTCTCTTTCCCCTCACCCCCAACCGGCCGAGGCAGATGGCCGCCCACCCTGAGCCATGGTTCTGCTCAAGGTTTCTGCCTGTTAAAAGGAAGTTTTTCCTTGCCTGTGTCGCCTAGTGCTTGCTCATGGTGGGAATTGTTGGGTTTCTGTAGTTAACTTCAGAGTAGGGTCTGACCTGCTCTGTTTGGAAAGCGCTGTGAGACAACTGTTGTTGTGATGTGGCGCTATATAAATAAAATTGAATTGAATTGAATTGAAAAATAGCCGACTTACGGTTATGCCAATAGCATGCCTCTAGTCACATTAAGAAATTAAGCTGCTACAGAACAAAAATGGACAACATTCCCCAGATATTAGCTGTAATATTTCCTTTTTTTTTTTTTTTTTTTTACCTGAATCCTGACCTCTGCTCTCTGTTATTTTCTTTTGATTTCTCTTTTGACACAGCTGCAGTGAGGTTGCCTTGATTGGACAGTCGTTATAGCACCTGTTCCAATGTAATCCATCCACTGACATGGCCCTCCCAGTAAGACAGACACCAATTGGCTCAACCAATGAGGAAGAGCTCTCTGGCCTCAGAAAACCCACGTATTACATTTTGTAACTCATATGCCTGGAACCACAGAAACAACGCTAAAATTATGATATATATACAAAAAGAAATTAAAATGCTCATGAGCATGCTTTTAGAAAGCCTTTTTTAAATTTTCTTATGACAAATATAAAACTTTGATAAGGCTGTGTGCTGCAGCAAGGTCAAATCCTATCATTAAAGATATGTCTACTGTCCAATTGCAAATAGAATCTGGATACAAAGTTGTCAATAGTTAACAACCATAAGACTCAAACTTTCTCTTGAATTTCTTTGTCTTTATTCAAACCCAATTAATGACTGGGAATAAAAAAAGAAAAACAACTTTCAAAGGATTGCTGAAGCACATTATTATATATTGGAAGATGAAGCCAAATTAAAAACACTTTACAATAGCAATTTAATCTCTCATGTGAGAGATTAAATAATTTGCGTGTTTTACTTATTCAAATCTAAAAAAGACCACTTCATATAAAAAACTGTAAAGGGAATAAAAGTGACACAAGATAAAATGCCCTTAGATAATCAGATAATCAATTTCGATAAAGCAGCTTGTTATCGTCCTTACGGAATTCTCACCAAACATAGGCTGCCTACCTTTTACAAAAAGATTGAAGTTAGAAAGTTTTTTGTTTTGTTTTTCACGCAGAAGACAATTAGTTAGACTCTCCAGTGGAATGTAGTTAGGTGCTACCAACACTTACATTTGGTCTCATTCCATCTTCTACCATGAGAAAACTTCAACTCAAAACACATTTCTCATGAATAAAATATTTCGGCAATTGCTTTTTCTGAACTATCCGTTTAATTTTCCCAGACCGTATGTTCACATTTCTTCACCAGGACCCCTCACTAAAACTAAATTGCCATCTCAGGCAATTTTGACTGATTAAATAGAGGCTAAAAATATGCAGTGCCAGTGCTGCAGTCAAGATTATTAAAATCACGTGTGTTACTAGAGAATAAGCCCAGGATGCATCGTAAAAACCATAGAATTTCTGCTGAATGGAGACAGATTTTTCTGTCAAATGGAATCTATGGCTGCCATTCCAACCAGCAACAAGTTTATCTTTTTTTTCCTTTTCATCAGCAGAGGTTGGATCAGATTAATACTCTCTAGACTTTGATATATCTCTGGCATGTGTTATCCAGCAACACCAAATCACACTGTGGTGTAAGTGAATGTAAACCATACATTTTGATGAGTCAAATGTAAATGTGACCAGTCAGAATAAGGAATCTACGGAAAATAAAATATAAACAAAACATTTTTTCATGAAGGAGATGTCATAATTTCAGAGCTGAACTGAGGCAAAACCAGTTCTGGATCACAGTGATGAGACAGTGATGTATTGGGCAGGGCCGCCACATGTTTAATTCTCTTCTAAAGTTAACAGCACAATGTTGCAGACAATCACAGGTCCTGCTGTGAACATCAGAAAGCTGAAGGTTCTTCCTCTCGGCTAGAGCTTCAAAAAGTTTTAATCCTCCCGGGAGGGGTTGATGTACGCCCATCAGAGAGACAGACGAGCACATAAAGGAGGAGAGAAACGCGTAGAAATGCAGAGGAAACAGAGAATGGCAGGAAGATTGGAGAACAAGAGAAGAGTGCGACAGAAAGATGAAAATAGTCACAATGGATCCTGATAAAGACTAATCATGACAGATAAAAACAGAAATCAGGCAGAATTTATGCCAACTGCTGATTTGATTGATTATTGACATCAGTGAAATAGGGCCATCACAAAGATACAGCTAGTTTAAGGTGGGGATGGAATAGACGCTAGTGGAAAAGGAGACAAGGATCTTAATACAAAGATGCACATTGTTCATCTTGTTCTGCCAATATCAGTGAGTGTCAAACAGTCAGAACAGGTATGCATGAGAAAGCAGCCTTCAGAACGCCACAATATCCCCAATTACGTTCTGAACCGTGACATGACTTGAAGTCAGAGAAACAGCAGATGACAAATTTGACACATTGGGTTTTTCAAATTTGTCTTAAAGAGGTTATATTTTCTTTGTTTTGTTTTTTACTGTTTCATTCAAGGAAAAAGTCTTTAAAATGAAGTGCAATTCTACTGCCCATGACATTCGGTTTGCAGTCCAGTCTTTCCCTGAGTCACTAATCTAATCTGCAATAAAATCATTTCAGTGACTTGGCTGCAGACTGGACTGGACCTTTTGAATGACAGGACTTGAATAGTAAGGAACCAAAAGCAAAAGGGTGTGTGGCTGTGCCCAAAATTGGACAAAAGAAGAAAAGCCTTTTGTTAAAAACCCTTTGTTAAAAAACAAACAATAAAAAAAAATAATAAGATGAATATGAATGAATAGGGAAATCCTGGCAAATAAAGCTGACTTGATACGGATGAGATGAGCGTCTGGTTAGGAAAAAGAAGTGTACAGAGTAGCTACATGTCAAGTGACTTCAGGAAAATCAGGACTACCAGGTAAGAACATTGGCTAGCCCCGCCCTTTTGAGTTTAAGAATCGTTTTTTAGTGTCATGGATCCACAGTAAATTATGAAAATAGCAGGTAAGTGTTAATGTACTACTTTGCAAAAATCAGAACTTTCTGACTGCAATCCTCCTTTGCAGCTTTGCTTTATGTGATGATTCCGTGTATATGTGATTTCTCACACTTCTCCATTCATCTCCATTCCATGTCCTTTTGACTGGGGTGTCTGGTGATTGGTTCCACCTCCTTAATAGCCGTCAGTGGAAGTTCTGGTTTGGCTTGTCTGCTAACAAAAATAAAGCCAGGCTGCAGTGGAATTGCTGCACAGTACATCCCTCAGCTGATGACAAGGCATTCTATAAATGATCACAGAGGCTGAGGACAAAAACAGAATATGACGAAAAGCAGAGAAAACAAAAAACTTATAAACCAGGATGGAACCAAAAGTTTTATATATGAAATTACTATTATCTACTTGTACTATACCTTTATTCTTTATGCATACTTCTTATTTTGTCATTCACTTTGCTGCTGTAACAATGAAAATGTCCCTATTGTTGGAAAATAAAGAGAAAACTTATCTCATCTCATCCTACAACCTAAAGAGAATACAAATACCAAAAAAGAGTTTTAAAGAAACAAAACAAGCTGATACCCATGAGATAAGTTGATACTAACGACAGCAAAGACATGAAGCAAAATTGAAATACGCAAAAACAAGGAACTCTAGAACACAAGAGAAAAGAGAGGAGATGAAAGTTGGCAAAACGCAAAAACAGAGAGAAAAAGACACAGAAACCCAAAGACCATGAAAGAACTGGACAGGAAGCAATGCAGCGGTAGACATAATGAGAAACATGATGTGTCCTTTGAATATTAAAGCATGCTAACCCCCGCACACATGAAATTACCTTTTCTCTTACCAGCTTAAATTTGGGTAGGGTAATGAGGACAGAGCAAAAGAGGATAGAAAAGCTAAAACACATCACAGCAGACCTGACACATTCTATAAATAAAAAATGTGAACAACAAGGCCTTATGACACAATGGAAAGCAACAACATGCACCGTGACCTGGAGCACACATCATATCACGTAGTTAATGAGTAATGCGGCATGACCATGTATTTTTCTTTATCCGTTATAAGATGGCACTAAAATCACAACCTAATACCATGTTGCAAATAAGAGGCCCACAAAGTCCTCCATTTCAAGTGCTTTGATTAGGGACGGTTGTGTCTGTTTGAAGACTTTGAACTGAGGGGACAGAGGTTCTAGAATTAATGTCACAGCTCACTTTTTTTTCTTTTTTTCTTGAAGCTTTTCCACCACAGAGTAAGAAAATGACTTACTATTGTTGTTGCTAGTGTTGTCTGGCTCTTTAAAGTACAATTTTCAAACCAACAAAACTGACACTTGTTGCGTGAATTCAAGCCAAACAAGGTCCAAGAAGCAATGTGGGGGATTTGCTTGCATCTGCCTCCAAGGACGTTGGGTTTCTAAATCTAATCAGTAATCAGTTTATTACAACTGGGCTCATTGAGGGCACAATAAGATATCATGTGGGCTGTGGAAATATATGTATTGATTTGTTGTGCCATCCCAGAGGAAAATAGACGCATATGAGTAATGCAGTGCTAATATTATGGGCATATATTGAATCGGCAAAAACAGAAAGGACAAAGGGAGGCAGCGAGAGCAAAGAGAAAAAGAACGAAAATGTAACGAGAATTGTGAACTAAACCAAACTGTGGAAAGAATGTAATGCCTAGAGACAGAATAAATCTAGGAAACATCTTAAATATTGACATTTCCATTCACATTTCCACATTTGCACATTTGTTTTATCCACATATTTTTAACTGCCACAGAAACATTGCATTAACAGTCAGTTCTGTAAATTATTAATTAAGTATTCACTGTGTCTATTTTTATTCATGATATGAATTCCTTTCAGTTAATGTTTATTAATGTTTTCCTATTGAAACAGCTTCATACAGGCTGGCTGTGAGAATATTTTTACTTAAACTAAACTCCAACTATACATACAGTAGTATCCAAATAGTCAGCATCTGGGGAAGAGGGTCTGTTTGGAGGGTATAAGTATGAACACTGAAACTGTCAGGATGCTGTATTTGTCTCACAGTTAGACGCAGAGTTGCTTGATTTTTTTTTAAGGCTATCCAGTGTCCAACCTGTCATTTGAATCTGGTCAGCATGTCTGTCAACAAGATGCCTTACCTAATGTCAGCTTGCCGGACCGAGGAAGTTTAAAACGTGTCTGCAGATTGTGGTGTCCACAAGCAGTCCCTGACTGCCCACCATGCAATATTCATGAGTGTGCTTTGTCAACAAGTCATGGAGGGATGACAAGATCAATTCAGCCTCTTGTTCCTTCACTATGAAAACTGCAGTGTGCATATGAGAAAATTGGCTCAACTAATATGCTTTAAGTAGGAGCAGAGTACAGCCTGCACACATCCTGCTGTCAGACACTGCTGCACATGTGGCTGTTAATAAATTACTGCTATTCTGAAAGTACTGACACTTATCAAATGGGACATTATACCACCACCGCACACTGGTTTGTGAACGGCAGTTTTTTTTTTTTTTTTTTTTTTAGTTTTTTTTGGTTTTTGTGGCCTTTATTTATAGTTGTTTGACAGGAAAGGGGGTAGAGATAGAGAGGGGGAGACCAGCGGGAAAGGGCCATGGGCTGGATTCGAACCCAGGCCGCCCGCTTGCGAGCAAAGGCTCTATATATGGGCCGCCCGCTCTAGCCATTAGGCTACGGCTGCGGCCCGTGAACGGCAGTTTTGAGGCCTTAAGTTAAGCATTGGATGTAACGCTTTGTGACTCTGTTAGCATCTAATTACAGAATTCTCTAGAATATGACAACCAATTTGAGTTATGAATTTAGTTAATGATGACATAATGACTTCTCTGCAAAACAACTTTACTGAGTAATTAGTGAGCAAATGTGCTGCCTTGGTTACATTGCAGTGTCAGTTGGCTTAACCTATTTAGTTCTAACCTTTAGTCATTCAGAAAGTTTCCATGATATGAGTCACAAAATGACAAAAGTTTCAATCTTTTGAGATTTATTCAGATATTTTAGGCATTGCACTAAAAAAATCACTTGTTTCACGTACCCCACAGGTAGTTAAACAAGACTGAAGATCCACACGCATTACTCTGCTTGAGACCAATAAATCAATATTTAGGCAAAAGTGGTTTTCATTGGTTTAGAAACGAACAATATTTTACCAGTATATACACAATGCCTATGTTGCTTTTCTTCCATCTATGTTGCTAATCAATAGTAAACACTAAGAAAAGTATTCCTTCTGAATTTTAGAACTAGACAGCATGCTGGCAGGTAAGAAGAGCATCGTGTTTACATGTTAACAGTGCTGCATTACAAATATCGGACTTAGTAACACATAAAAGTGCATATATATATGCCATATTTTCATTCCACAAGTTGAAATGCATGTGTATGCATGTGTGCATGGGTATGTGTGCACAAGTGTGTATGGGGCAATGTATCTACATGTTCCAATTCATATGTGAGAGAGTGAATAATGAGGCATGCCTTGTGGTTAACATGGTATAAGTAGATGTTAACAATGACAGATTGAGCTGCCACTAGTGACCATGGCTGATCAGTCCAACAGCCTTCACCTCTCTGCTCCTCAATTACTTTACATTTAAATAACTATGGAGGGTAATAAATGTCACATCTCATTTCATATGGTTGATTTAATCACTAATGCAACGGAAGCCCTGATTGCAATTTGGCTGATACTTTTTCTGAAAGACAAAAACTTCAGCCTAACAATGAGTGAACTTATCTGTGTGAGCTAACAGGTGGTTTGCCCCACACTTCCAGGTTACATTTCAGTACAATCAATTCATGGATGGGATACATGCCTGAAATGTTTTGAGCAAAAAAAAGATCAAATCTTCAGTTAATCACTTAACAGACGTTTCTACAGTTTGCCCATTTAATAAGTGGGGCCTTTCACATGTGTGACACTGTTTTAAAGAAAACACTCAGCGTATTCCTGATTTTAGATGTAGTCAAGGAATCTAAAGCAAGATAAATAAAAAGGCACGATAAAAAACAGTCTACTTAAATGGAGGACATAGTTTTGAAATATATATATATCCAACTACCTAACAGGAAATCTAACACCACTGCCATTGTTTCCAACCAGTAGTCTCATTCACACACTATGAAGGCTTGAAATACCACCCTGGAAACAGGTAACAGGCAGCAGGGCATTCACGCACTACTTAGGGTGCTAAATGAAAGGCTCTTCCTCAAAAGTGGCAAAGCTCTTGATCCAATGATCCACAGGGCACTGGTAGGCACATAAAGCATGTGAGTCAAAAACGTCACAAACTGCTGTTACCCCTTTTACTAACCAGTAAAATCATTCATTCAGTGACAGCTTTACCTAGTAAAAGAGAAGATCTACAGATTATTCCATATGTTTGTACTCGGCAAACAAGTGC
This sequence comes from Menidia menidia, assembly GCA_907169785.1. Classification (NCBI taxonomy): domain Eukaryota; kingdom Metazoa; phylum Chordata; class Actinopteri; order Atheriniformes; family Atherinopsidae; genus Menidia; species Menidia menidia. The sequence continues at coordinate 7,273,268 of CAJRST010010001.1, forward strand.
TCAACAGTCTTGCTGAGGCACTGCTATAGTCAGTAATATTCATAAGGGCATGCAGACCTTGAGAGCTCCTTTGAAAATTAACGTCAAGGGCATTACAAAAAGGTGCAACAGAGCAAACCCATCAAAACTGACAGTTTTGTTAAATATTAACAACAGAAGGGAGAAAGAGATTGGATACAGAGCAGAAACATTGGTGAGCAGGTAGAAATAATTGGTCATAAAGCCAGTGGTTTTATTTTTTGAAAAAGGGAGACGGAAAAAAGGAAGACAGATAAAAACATACGTTCTTCAGAGGACAGAAAGAGAGTAGAAAATTCAATTTAGGATGTGAACAGAGACAAGGTATTCAATTACCTCCTCTGTATTAAAATCCCCGTGAAAACAATTCAACATGAAAATGACTCAATAATTTTGATTGTCTAAAATTGGGTCAGAAATCAGTCTAATGGTGCATTTAACTATGTTCTCTTTGTCCAGGGTTTTTACTTTTGGTGCATTTTTGTTTGAGTCACACATTGCATTTCCATGGAAAGATAACCAGGAATATCAGTCAGCATTTAAAGGCAGACATAAAAAGAAAAAATCTGATTTATAGAGCTGATTACTAGCTTCATTAGTTGATACAGAATCAGAAGTTTCTTTTCGTGCATTTATAGAGCTGAAGAGGCTTACTGCCATGGCACTGTGCATGTGAACATAACCACAGACACATGATGAGGATTACCTGAGAGGCTTAACAAGAGAAAACATATTGCTTTGTCACCGTTGCTAAGGGCAGCTCTGTTTCTCAGGGTTTCTTGGTTATCTGTATATTTATCCTTATTTTATGAAATCTTCTGATGTTGTGACTGTCTTTCTGAAAGTATAGTTTGAGAAATTAAAGTTTATGAATGGATCTAATACAATTTCTTGTGTACCAAACTTGTCTGGTTGCTAAGCAAGTTTTGTCAGGAAATACCTACCAAAACAGACAAGCACTCAACTGGCTCTGAATAATTAGGAAACCAAGAATTGGTTGGATCTCTAACCAGCTGACCTGATGACTAAAACTGCCATGAATGAGAAACAAAAAAACAGAACAAAAGGAACAAACTGAAAATAGGGAGGAAAAAAGTCTCCCACGTTAATTAAGCGCTTCTCACAAATCTTGAACACAGGTCTTGTAAGCTAGTGCTACTTCCAAAAATGCCATCATATGAGGTCCTTGTTCTTTTATCTGTAAGTTTACACTTTAGAATGCCATTGGAATATTTACTCTTGACAGCTTTGACATGAAATGATTATTTGGGTGTATCTCAGAGAGGCAATTTATAACAATAAAGAAAGCAGTACTTGATGCTCTTGATGAAAACAGATTAAAAATGCACAGCTCCTTTTGATTCTGTCCGGCATTCAGGACAATTTCAACTTTATATTTGGGGAAAACTGGACATCGAACACTCATTTAAGGTGGACTTCTCCTCTACTGACAGGATATCTTTCGTCATGGGACTTTAAGCAATATTTTTTCCTTCTCAAAGTCTCTTACACGCTCAGAAAAATCCTCAATTTTAATACATGCATAGAAATTTAGTCCAATTACCACTGAGCTTACCCACAGACTGTGACAAGTTTTCAGTATAATTTTATGTGGTGCTTCAGACAGTTTCTGGCATTAAGTAACTGTTTCTTCTTTTCTTTTTTTTGTTTAGCATTTGTAAAATATATCTATTAGATTACTGTGTAATGGTGTTTTTGCATCCGCTATGAAAACTTTCTCTACTGTATTTAAAGTTATAAAGCTATATATCAAAATTTCAAATATAAATTAAATTGCCCTCCTACTACATTCTATACAAGATACACCTCATGGATGCACTGGGACGCATCATCAGTGA
>CAJRST010010001.1:7275154-7329770 GCA_907169785.1 Menidia menidia
TTCCCCACACATGGAGGTTTGCTGGGCTTGGCAGGGCGTCGTAGACAGCCTGGACCAAGAAGCGAACCCGCTGGAAATCTGGCTGCAAGATGTTATCATATTATGGGACATTTTCATATAAAACCTATTTGACTATGTTTTGGTGGCTTATATTTGAGCAAGTAATAAATGGTCTGGCACAGAGGTTAGAGGGGCAAAAATATAAGCTTTACTCTTTTGCTACTCTAAAACAGAAACAGAAAAATCTGAAATTCTCATTCTATTTAGAACAGTTTCTCTTCCATTTTGGTCAGTGAATAAGTTCTTTTTTTACTATCATTTTCTACATATTTTCATAGGCAAGGGAACTGTGTGAGCACAATCTGAGCGTTGAGACTGAGCAGAGAAGTTCAAATTGTGTTTAAACATGAGGAGAAAAGCGGTAGGCAGTGAATGATTTTGGAGGCGAGCTCTCAGCTGCTAGCCGAAGTGAGTTTTTTTTAGGCGCAACAGCTCTCTTAGTTCTTTTTGGTGTGTTTCTGTATCTCATAAGTTCAAATCCAGGAATTTACATTTTCACATGCTTCATATATGTGTGTTTTAGCATTTATTAGCAAAAAAATCTCTCTCAACAAACAAACTGTTTTTTATGTTGGAGGCTTGTGCCCATTTTTAGTCCCATCAGAAAATATATTCTTAAAGATATGTAGGCAAAGTTGAGCATCATCCCTCCTTCCTTTACCGCTCAATGTTTTCATAGGAAACCTGCATCCTCGCATTGACATGTGCATTACGCTAACCTTTGCAAACAACCTCAACATTTTTCCTTTTTGCATAATTTGGATGTGTTAGAAACCATTAAATTATGCTTTCATGCCTTTCTAGCCGGAGTAAGTGAGTAGGCAAGTTTTTCATGTGTATTTTAACCTTTGTGGCAATTTCTGCATCAATGAGAAGTTATTTTTTTCAAACTGAGGGGAAAATATCAGTTTAAAAAATAGCTGCAGGACTGTAGTAAAGGTCTCAGAGTTGCAAGTAGGACGGCTCAAAGCCAGCTGTTATTTTCAGTTAAGCTTACTGGCAGTGGTTGTAGTCTTGACTGTGGCTGCTTCACTAACTTTTGACACAAGAAATAGCTTTGATTCCACATATCTTAATCTACTGATTCAAATGTTTCTGCGTGGCTCACATTGAACACACAAATCACTGATTCAAACATCCAGCATCTTGCAGATATTTAATCTTTCCTAAAAGTGTTTGGGAAAGTTTGGAAATCTATGAGTTTCTACTATTTTCAAGCCTCCAGTGGGGCTTTTAACTTTTCTGGAACAGAATTTTATGGCTGAGCAATATTTAGCCAACTATGCTGGCCAGAGTGATGGGAGAGTAAGTGAATGAAAGACGTTTGAGAGGAGGGAGGGGGAGAGATGTTGGAATCAGTTTGATGCCAAGGGCCGCATGGAGACCCTGATTAAAAGCCTCCCCTAAGTCACAGGGACCACTGATAAGACCAATGCTCTCTGGGCAGTGTGCATGCTTTTGTGTACATGTCTGTACTCCATGATCAAGGTGTGTTTGCACACGTGTAAGTGCAAAAGTGTATGTGTGTGTCCCTACACCAATTCTCCTGTGTAAACATGCTGACCTGGCACAACACCAGTAGACACTTTGAAGTTGGCAATAGCCACAGTAATCTCCCTCCTTCTATCTCTGACTGCCTCCCTTGCACACACACACACACACACAGACACACGCACACACTCTAAGATACACGCCACTGAGCCAGTGGCAAGACTTAACACTTGCTGCCTTCTTTTGGCATGGCACCCACACATGGCAAAACACATACATTTCCACGAAAATATCTCTTACCAGGACAAAATGATAAGATGATAACATAATTATCAAATAATTAGGATAAAATTAATAGAAGTCCATAAAACAGTCATTTCTATTTTGGTTTGATTTATCCTTACAACACATAATCATTTTGTTGTTAATAATACTCATTGGAACCCTTTAGAAAACTGTAAACGTATATTTCCTGGGTTCCACCTGGCCTCAAACAGAAGTATAAGGACCAGCATGCTATGTCCTATCTACAAATGATGGTTACCTCAAAAAACAAAAAGAGCTTTTGTGTGACGTCTATGATAACTGTATGGTTTGTTTCCTGCCCATCACTCCACAGAACAGTATGAAAAGGCCATGAGATGAAAATTGAAGAATTCGGAAAACAGTAATAACTCATTTATGTATCTATGTGTGTTCAGGACCTTCTGGCTACCTTATATTCAAAAGCAAAGAAGATTTCTTATTGAAAGATTTATCGCTTTAAATTTTCAGCAGCAGACATACATTTTAAATCTTTACAGACTGAGCTTTTGATCAGATGACGGACAAACCTGGAAAAAAAACCACAAGTATTACCCAATTTTTTGGGCTAAAAAAGTTGGATATTATAAGTTTTGATTTTTCTTTTTTTCCCCCCTTTTTGATTTTTTTTTTTTACCTTCATCATCGGTTTGAATTGTCAACATTCCAGTTTACAAATGTTGCATTTCTAATAAAAAGGGTGTTTTTCCCCTGTCAGATAATTCTATTTTCATGCCAAACAACATCCATAGCATTGTTTCTACAATTCAAATTTGCAACTAAATGAAAACATGGAAAACCTTCTATATGTTTTTATACATTTTGCATTTACATCCCAGCCACATTAAATAGCTTGTCACTGAATACTTCTGGCGATGTGTAATTATCTCAGTGTGTCAAATTATGAGTAATTTGCAGTGGAGATAATGGAACTATATCACAAACAGCACTATGTTATTAAACCAAGTGTCTATAGCTCATTATCTAATTCTCGTTTCTGTGGGTCCAGAACACTGAAGATTTGAAAACCCCTGATTAGATAAAAAGCTTCTCAGGGTATAAAACTGGGACAGGGGGCTTCCAGAATTTTAACCACACATGATTAAAATGGACTTTATCTAAGCTCACTCTGAGGTTGTAGCATGTTACTGAAGTTGTTCCTATACTGGGAGACAACAATAAAAAGGAAGAATGGGCCATGAGTTTAGCATCTTGTTGAATTGAGTTGAAAATATTTATTTACTGTGATGGACTGGCGGACTGTCCCTGCTTCTCACCCAATTACCACCGGGATGGGCTCCAGTTCTCCCCGCGACCCCAATAAGGGAATAAGCGGTAACGATAATGGATGGATGGATGGATGGATATATTTACTTAGGCAAGAATAAAAAAGTCAAATTCAAATGCTCCACTTTGATTATTTTTTTAGGAAGAAAAACATTAACTTCCTACTCATGTGAAATGTTTAACAGAATGTATTTCTTCAAGAGAAGAAAAGAGAAACCAGAAAAAAGAATTAAGGCAGCTGAAACTATTTTGCATCTTTTCTTCCTCCTGTCTGCTTTGCCAGATATTCAGATTGCAGGCAGTGTTTTAGCCAGCAGGCACATAATCTTGTTAGAAACAATTTCCACAGATGCATTGCTTAATGTGAGTGCAATATCACACAAAAACACATTCATAACAGCACATAAAATAACGAAGTAACTATCAAAAAGTCAGTGATGATCAAAGCCGCAAAACTAAAGTTAGAGCAAAACACCAGAACAAACTTCAACCCCAGTGAATTGCATAAATACTAAAAGAATAAAGAAAATAAGAGAAGGAATAAAGAAAATAATAATATTTGACATTGCTGCCCTCACCTCCAACTGTATTTGTTTTGAGCAAATCAATCATATAGAAGACTGGCATCTAATTTAAATTTTGTGAGAAATTTGTATTTCCATAAAAACCTTCAAAAATTGACTAAACAGGAAGAGATCATGGTTCTCTACCTCATGGAGTGCACAGTGCTGATGCACATCTAGAAGACGATGCTTACCGAGCATGGCATGTTTAATTTCTTGGGTGACAAATAATTTACCTGTAAATGAATGGCTCCTCTTGTGTTAGTGAAAAGTAGGCCAATACAACAAGAGGAACGGTGTTTGGTTTTCACTGCCTGTTCGCTCATCTGATAGTAACACGCACAGAGATTATGTCTTTAGTTGAGATCCAGCCGGTGTGGTTCACAGAAGCCTAGCTAACTCTGTAAGACATATCTGTGCAAGCTTGTCGAGAGCATTTGGACACATATATACCTCCAATAAGAGCTTCACCAACATTTGTCTAATAAAGCTTGAAGGATGCATTTAAATACAAGGTTTTCTAATCAGGGGCTGTATGCAGCTGTGGAAACCTAAAGAGGAATAATCTTAAAGCATAATTATTTGTTTCACTGCACTCGCAGAGAAACAGAGGAACTCTGAGTAACTTAACCTGCTTCCACAAGTGAGTCTAATTCACTATGACACATTTCTAATAGGTAATTGGGCCACTGGGGCTGTATTGGACCAAACACATTATATAGAGATATCACAGGTGTGAAGTAATAATTTGAAATATAGAGATACTAAGTGCACTTGGTTGGGTATTTCTATGAAAAGACAGAGGCAGGTAAAGAAAAAGCTCCATGGGTCTTTGAACAGACACTAATTAGAATCAGACAACGCCAATCCCAAATAATCTGCATCAAGTATTAATGTCAAAGTGGTATCATGACCACAGAAAAGCAGCTGTCTTCTCTAATTATCCTGCTGGCTGACACGAGCAGACAGGGCATGCATCTATCTAACAGAGTGCATCCACACAGTGCTTAAATAAAATGTATACCATAACCCTCCTATCAAAAAGAAGCATCATGAAATTAAACGTATGGGTTAAACCTTTATTTTCATTACATGACAGTGATTTTAAGGGCCCCACTCACAATTTGTCTTTAGCAAAAAGACAAAAAATTCAAAGGATTGTGCATGTTTATGATTTTTGTTTTCAAGAGGAAAATGTAGCTCAAAGTAAATTACTCCACACTGACTATTTACCTGCTAAATGTTTAATTGGTTGCTATGTACACATGGCATCCATCATTAAACACCTTTATTTTTCTTAGTATGCTCCTCTCTGGGACACAATGGATCCATTTTGCCAGTTTGCTGTGTGGCTCATGTGCAAGTGTTTTATTGTGATGTTCTGCAGGATTCTCTGAGGAGAAATCTATAAAACCTTTGTACTGATACTCCCCATGCAATTTATATAAGTGGGAAGTTCATTTAGGAAGTGAAATATGGAAATGGTAGGGAAGAAATTGTAAAAAAAAAAAGAGATTTTGAAATTTTAGAAACATCATTTTACATCTTTAACCCTCCTTGGGTCGATCATACCCAGAGTCAGTGAAACCGGGGCATGAATGACCCAAGGAGGGTGAAAAAAAATTGACTGCAACACACTTACAATTAAAGAAAAATGTTACCTTTGGAAATAGACAGTTTCTCTAATTGGAAAGATGAATGAGGGTTAACTTAGAATCTCTCGCCCACTTGAAAATGACAGTTCAATCAGTCAAATTCCACGTAATTACCATGTTGATGTTAAAAGGTGGAGCAAGGTTAAATGTCTCTGTGATGGATCATTTATTGAATTTTTGGGGAACATTTAGGTGCTTTCCTTATACTTTTGACTGCAACCACTTTACGGTTGTGAATTTCAAGCAGCTAGGAAGGTGAGGTGAGGTGTGTGTATCATCTTTGTCTCAGGTTATCACCTCGGTCAGTTGGGCAGCTCCAGGTGACAGTAATGAAATCTGAGAAAAGCTTTGCAGAACCAGATATCCTGGGATCTGTAGGACCAGGTTCATCAATAAATCTGCCTATAAGTCTATTTGTTCCAGTGCTACAGCCTGAAGGTTCAATCAACAGCTTACATTTGCTACGTTTTTTTTTTTTTTCCCTATTCTACTGTGACATGCTCATGGTCACAGTACCTGGCCTGTTTAAGTGCTGCCATTTTGTCTTATGTGATTTTTTTTTAACATTTGAAAAATGGTATTGGATTCTTTTATTTCCCTTTTGGCTTAAGTAAATCACATATCAGAACTAAAAAAATGAATAAATAAAACATCTCCTCACGTCGACATATGGGAGTGCAGCATTTTGTTTAAGGTTAATGCAACAAAACTCGTTATTTTTTAGGGTTTCCGCCTATTTTATGATTTAAGGTCAAAGCTAAAGCTTCTCATAATGAAGTGACAATTTTCTACAACCCCATAAAACATCTAATGATTTTTAAAGCTTCTGACAGGTTTTTTTGCTGTTGCACACAGGCCTGTGAAAGTGGAAACTGTACTTGTCAAGTAAAAATTTAACAATTTCTGTTCTTTTACACCAATGAAAATGCTTGAACTCAAGATTAAAGACAGTTTAAGGAATAGAAACAGTAGCAATGGTGAATATGAAACTATTTATTGGAAACCTTGGGAAGCCGAATAACCAACCTTGCAAGGTAGAAATGTCAAGTGTGATGGTTCCTGAAATGAACTAGTCTTCATTTAATCATCAACATGATTATTATTATAATTCCCCACTTTAGAAACATCTCAACAGGGCTTTGTATGTTTGTCAGTGTGCAAAAGAGTTTCTTTCAGTTAAATCACAAAAGACTTAGGACTTGCCATCCAAAACCAATGTCACAGCAGAACATATGACATGTTTTATACAGCTCACACCAAGATATTCTTTTAAAACTTAAGCAAATCTTGAATGATCTAATGATCTCACATCTGCCATCGGCAATGGAAACAGACGAACCAGGGATCGCTCCAATTACAGAAAGGACAAGAGAGGGTGGGCTTTATTGTAAATGTTTACCACAGCATTTTCCTTTCCACTGACAATGTCTCACTCTGTTGATGAAATCCACTAATCTAAATTGTTAAAGCTTGCACATTTAGAAATAAATGTCGTGATGAATGACACAGAAAAAAACCTATGGACATGCTCCCATCTGGTAAGTGAAAAAAACAACATTCCTTTGATATTCGTTCCTTATGATAGTTTATATTGAAACCTGTTGTGCTATAAATTTGTCCTGGTGAATGTCTTTACAAAATATAATCAGTATTCAAATATGCATTATCACATCATGACCACTTCTCAATAGGAGAAAGAGAATTCAGAATTTTTGACTCAACAAGCTTTCTAGAACAAAAACAGACCTGAAGTTAATTGAATAATTTTATATTACCTAGACAATGTATTATCTTAGTATATCATGATCACAGCATGATCAGCTCTTTTCTACATTAACACCAATTCCCCAAACCTTAAAATATTTACCTGGCAAAACTCAAGTTTGCTTTTAAAGCAATGCGAGAAGAAAGCTTTTTACTATCTAACTTGAGAATGCTCAACCTAAAACACCGTTTTTGTGACTCTCTCATTGAAGACAAAGACCTGGCTGAATTTCTTTAAATTGAACTCCAAGTTCCTCTGTCAACCACTGTGACTAACTGGATTTGACATGGTGAGGAGTGAACAAATCCTAGGTTCAGAAAGCACATGCTATCTGTCTGACCCCCCTCTCTGCACCACACCAGCACACACACATGCACAACGCCCCCCACCACCTCCTCCATCACACACAGCCAAAAGGGAGTCAGTTTGTCTCTGTGCTGCACTTTTATGTCTGTAGCAGCAAACTACGTTTACAATAAAGGACAACTGAGTCTGGGTAAGCCTCAACAACAATCTAAAAATGGTGGAATCTCTTCCACACATGACATCTCCTCAGCCTCCTGTCACCTTTGACTTTCCCCTCTCAACTGGCCCTGTGATGAGGAGGTAACAGATTGCCGTAACTTTAACTAATCGGATGACTCTCTCTTCATAATCCAAGACACACAGGCTGCTGTGAGGCAACCTGTTTTTGACAGGACTGAACTACTCTTACATAGAGCAGGTACAGCGAGTATAGCGTGGATGCTCTCACAGTATACTTGTTGAAAATAAAGCACAGTGTTAGAATTTCAGGTGAGCTGGGAGCGAACAGTCACAGGAGACTGTGGGGAGTAAGATTCCTACTCACTTCCAAAAGCTACTTCTAGTCCATAAAAAGGATTAATTTAAAAAAAAAGATCAATAATTAATTAAGGTTAGCGATCGTTAAGGCACACAAAATCCCTCCCTCAGTCCAGATGGTACATAAAAAGAGCAAAGTTTGTGCTCTATCGGTCATTATCATCATGATTATAGAACTCAGTGTTAATCGATAGATGGAGAAGATGGAAGATTTCAGCTGGGCTTTGCATGCGAATGTTCCGAGTCTCCTTAAATGAATTCCAGTAAACGTCAGTTATGGGTGACACTCCAGCAACAGGGATCTCTTCACAGTGTTTCAGCACCACGGACAGCGAATTGTCCCATTGGGCTTATTAATGTAAGAAGGCACTCCGACAGCTCACAGTGCTCTGCCAAACACTTTAATTCCATAAAGAGTCGACATCATACCTGTCATCTGTTCCACTTGCTTCTGGTTTAGTCACTGGAGCGGTCCCTGCTTTATTTCATTTGATATCTTACCCAGAAAAGGACCCTACTCGGTAACTGTGAATGCCTTTTTTGTCTTGGAACTAAAACCAGAGAAAGAAGATTGGGATGTCCAATAAAAAATGGTCGCTTTAGGTCACCAAAGTATCTACCGAGTCAATGGGTAGATTAAAATCTAAGAATATTTGTTGAAGAGGAGGGTAGTGTGCGACTTACCGTGTTGTTCTTGTCGAATCCATCCGTCCAACGTGCAAATCTACTTTTCCACACACTGTTGCTGTCTTCTGGCCGAGGTAAAAACACAACCCGAGGAAAAAATCCGGAAAAAAAAACGCATCCACTCCACTCTTCCACCAGCCTGCCTGTCTAAAAAAATAAACTGACCCCTTCTGTGTATTTATTTATCTATTTATCTATCTATTCTTCTCTTGGGAGAGAGGAGGAGAGATATTCCGCTTCCAACGCCGGCAAGACGACAATAAAAAAAAACACCTTTACGCCCAGAGGATAACTTTTAAGTCGTAAGAAATAGTTTGGTTGAGGCTCTCGTGGAGGAGTGAGCGTTCTTATCTCCCGAGTCTTCTTCAGTTGGAGTCTTGGCTGTGGGATTTGGAGCTCGGTAGGAGGCAGACAGGGTAAGAGTGCATGTGCTCTGGTCTTACCCCTTGCTTCCCCAACCACGGAGTAAGGCGAGGAGGGAGGGAGGGGGAGAGACAGAGACCCGACGATATTCGCTGACAGAAAAGAGGGGAAGAAAGAGGCGATGCTGACTCATAAAGTGAGCATTTATCCTAAGGTAGCCGTGCATTTACCGCGGGAGCAGCGAGCAGCACAGACGGAGATCTTAGCCCCGTAATCTAATTATGTCCACGGCAAAAAGCGCTGGGATTAGCGGCTGGCCGCTTTGCTCTGACCGTCTTGGCTCTGGTCTTTGCGCCCCGTGGTGGAGAGGGAAGGAGCTCTGTTATCAAATGTTATCCATCACATGATCCCCTCGCGTTTAGTTTGGTCAAAACCAGCAACACAGAAGCAGAAAACAAAGATCAAATCGAACAGTTTTTTTATTTGTCCATTGTAAAAAGAATGAAGAACTCTTTTTTTTAATTTTTTTTCTTTTTTTATCATACACTATTTGGGTTTTCATTCAGCAAAGAGGCACATTTGAAGATACATACAATGCTGAATGAATACAATGTGTTTCTTTAAAAAAAAGTAATCTTATATGCATGTTGTAATAGAAGTGGTTCACTAAAGTGTGTGGTTGAAAAAAATATGTTTAGCAAAGAGTGTATAAAAAAAACTTTGTTCATTGTGATGATTTAGCTCTGTCAATACTGGCCATCTTTGCTGCCAAGAAGTAGAAACATAGGCCAATCTTGTATTTAGTAATGGGATTTACTACTATTTATCATAAACTGACATTAGATCTATTAAATGTCCTGGGGTGGTTAGAGTCATTGAGATTTGCCAATTTTTCTCATCTATAATTTTTAAAGTACAACAAACTAGAATAGCACATTTAAAATATATAGTATGGAATCACCTATATAATGACATTAGCTCTGAAGGTAAACATAAAAGCTCACGCTCATACTAGTGATTGCCAAAGATACCAATTTCATTGCTTGGTCTATGGGGCTGGTGATTTTGTGTCATGCTATGAAATATCTGCTCAACACATGTGAGTTACCTTCAGTGCCAAGCAGCTTACCTGTTGTGAAGACAAAGACTTGTCAGGCACTAGCTGTTGTGGGGTAGATCCTCTATGCTTGAGACTCAAGCATAAAGAAAGAGTTATGATATGATTTTGTATAAAACGATTTCATATAAATTCATTTAGGAATATACATATACATTCCACAAAACTCTTACAAAGAAAAATTGTAGCACTGTATCTGGTTAGTCTTGGAGACAAAATAATCTGAATGAAGTTGATCATATCAGGTTACACAGACAAGTGGAGCCGTGTCTAAGACAACCAATTAAAAAAGGAAAATCCTGCCAACATGCAACTTTTCATCATAACTATTAAACTCTTATTCCCAATTTACTCAGTGTCAGGGAGGGTTTTGAGGAAAATAAAAAAAAATAAAAATTATAAAAAAAAACTAAATGAAAAACACATTTACTTCAGTTTCTTACTCAAAATAAAGTTTCATTTTGGTGGCTTACTTTAGTTCTCAAGATGTGTCAGAATGGTGCAAATGTGGTTTTCAAAAGAGATTGCAAAAATTTGTTTTGGCCTAAAAAAATATTTTAGCACCTTTTGAATACCCCAGCTGTTAATTGGCAGACATGCAGTGTTGATGCAGTTGTTCTCTTTTGTACATAAAAATGTATTTTTCAAAAACATTCTCGACATTAGCATAAGAATCCCCAGCACTCACTGTTCAACAACCTGTAAAAAACTAAATGCTGTGCAGCAGGCATGACGCAGACCACTGCTGCTGTAATGGTGCGCCTCAATCACAGCTGATTTGATTCATGGCTTTTATACTGGGCTCATAAAATGTGAGAAAGGAAAAGTGATAGTTGCACGACAGCCATCTGCTCAATTAAACCACGGTACATCTACTAATAAGTTTCTTTATTTTGGATATGATGACCAAGTCAAACTATGACAGATTAAATGGACCTGTTTGTTCCCTGGTGACCTGACCCGTCTGCCCATCTGCTCTACAGGATTACAATATAGTACCTGTATATACAGTCGCTGTATCTTATCCGTAATCCAACTCAATGTAATAGCTATCAACCTAAAATTGAATAAGAGGATTTTAAATTAAATGCTCCTGTGGGATATAAATTGATCTTGTCAAGGATAATGCTGAATTCTGATTAGGTCATCAAGAATTGAAACTATTACCCGTAAAAGGGCTTTGTGGGCAGAGGGCCAGGCCAATTATAGCCCCTCTACTACTGTGATCTTACCTGTGTGCCCATCTGCTCTGCTTTGCTCCGTGGGATTACACCAAATCCTATTGAGCTCGGGGGATGGCATCCAAGATCAGTAGGTCTGAACCAGTCATGACAAACCAGCAGCACAAGGGAAGTTTGTTTCCATCAAAGCATAAGGGTGATAAAATAAAATCTTCATCCAGAAATAAAAAATGCTTATCTAAGATTGTAGAATTAGTAGATGTAATGCTTAATATCTGGCAAGGCTTTGATATAAAATAAGAGCTGCGCTGCTGTGAGTGCAGAAACCATGGTGGTTAAAGACATCATCACAAAAATGAGATGCTACTCATCATGAAACTGGCTCTTTTTATTAATTCTGCCAGGCCATTTCTCCTACAGGTGTTAAGCCCCAAAACACATTGGGGTTTATTAAAATACAACTCAATGAAGTCAGTCATTGGTTACTTCTGAGGTGGATTCTATAAGACAAAATGTAATGATCCTGTCCTGTAATGATCTCATTTATCTGGAGGGATTGGGGAAACAACAGGCCAAGTGGGGAAGAGGCACAGTAGGGGGTGTGTTAGTCATTAACAAGCACTGTGGAGCCATTCAGAGTGGAGGATTTGTCTATAACCCAACATTCAAGTTTCCCAAAATAGATGTGTGGCTACAGTGAAAATGACTGTACATTTAATGACCACTTAGAAAGGACAGTGATGGAGAAGTGTGGTTCGTAATGTTGGCCACTCACTTAATAAATTTCACTTATCTGAAAGTAGATGACTCTTGTTGTGCAAAATCCCCGAATTGCTTCCCAGTCTCTGGTAGTGATGCTGAGCCAAGATTTTGTCAAAACAAAAAATCAAACAAACTAAAAAAGCTTAACTGTAGATCATGCTTTAAATTTGCTTTACAGCAAATCGTTGGAAACTGTCTGCTATCATGATGATAGCAGACTGTTCAGCAGGAAGGGAGGAGCTGTATCATCAGGTCTGGAGGGATACACCATCCTCATTGTCTGAGAATGGGCACCTGGCCCCGTTAGCAACATCTGATAACCTCAAAAAGAGACTGAATATCTTGGATAACCTGTATACTTGGAGACCGGATGTAATTTTGGCTAATAGATTGTCAGAGGCCCTAGAAAAAGATTCTAAAAGCCTTTATCAAGCACTGTGGAGGACAACCCTTAAAGCCAATTTCCTTTCAGAAAGTAAAGAATTTATATAAAACATGTATTATATGTATATTTTTTCCACTAGGAATAACTGACAAATTGTTAGGGCAGACAAAACTTAATATCACAACTGTTGACATTAGCCCTCAGGCTGACTTCTAAAATATGCTCAGGTTTCTGACCTTTGGAACAGTTTACAGCCTAAAGGACTACATAATTACTGCACACAGTTTGGTAATTCCAACTATATGTAGCTCATTCTTCACAAAACAAATAAGATATTCTGTATTCCCCCCTGCTTTCTTTTTTAAAGCCATTCATCTATTTCTCTAAATAAAGAGACAATTTACTTTATACGGATTTGCAGGTACCACAGACATTAGTCCACAAGGTGACTGTGAATCTGAAATAAAATCAAATTGTTTACTGCAACCAATCAGGCTGTCTGGGTACTGAGAATAAGTGGACAAAAATATTTTGTATGTGGGGTCAACAGTGCTATTCATGCAATGAATTCACCAAACCACTTATTCACCCTACCGGCGACAAGTACTGATATCATAGATGGATTGTTTTATTTGCACCTATGTTAGAAAAAAAAAAAAAAACCATCATGGGCTGCGTATCACAACCAAGCCAAACCAATGGAACTGGTCAGTGAGAAGGGCCTGCCATTGTTGGCCAATCTCATACTTGTCAGAAGTACTAATACCAAAATCTGTACCAGGTGTAATACATGTGTCCACTGATGCACAGGATTTTCCACTTACAATCATTTCTAAAACTCTTATTAGATTGTCAGCAACAGCAGTCACAATTTTTGGGAAATATTTTGACCCATATGTCCTTATAGATGAATAAATTCTTATTTATTTACATAATTATTTACATAATTTTGTCCTGGAGAACTCCAACAATATAGACTGAGCAAAACCTTTTTTTTTCTTCATATATTAACACTTGTAATGATGTTGGACTGAATTCATTTTGTAATATACTGCGTCGTGTGTTTTTCTACCACATCCCATTTGCTCACTGCATTGCTTCTTAAATGCAACACTTATCACAGCTGTGTCAAATACATTTGAAAGATTTAGAGCTTAAAAACCATAGTGAATAATGTAAAACCAGCAGTTAATATACTGCAGCAAGTCTCAGTAAATCACAATGCCTAAGTCTTCTCCACCAGACTTCTGATAAGAAAAATCCAACAAATATGTAAAATAGTCAGCTACAAAACTAACCATATCCACACCTTTTAGAAGTTTTTTTATTTTTTTTACCGCAGCACTTCAGTCAATCACAACAGGGCTTTTAATGCCAATTTGTGATTCGTTATCATAAATCATTAAAGAATGCTGTCCCCTAAAAATTCACTTAATATTAAAATACAATAATTAAATCTTTTTTTTAACCAATGTTTTTGTACTACAGCATATTGGCAGATGGAAATTGACACGCAATTGGTGGGAATTGTTGGGTTTCTGTAGTTAACTTAAGAGTAGGGTCTGACCTGCTCTGTTTGGAAAGCGCTGTGAGACAACTGTTGTTGTGATGTGGCGCTATATAAATAAAATTGAATTGAAATGGAATTGAATCAAATATTTTCTGAAATACTCTTTCATTGTCTTCTCTCCTGAAAGTTATTCATTCATGTGGCGTTTGCTGCGCAGTACGATACGTGGTCCAAAACCTATTTCATCAGAGCAGTTTAATTGCAGGTTTCAGAGGAAACAGAATCACGTAAGCTATTTATTCATTAGAAGTTATTTTTCCTCATTATTCAAATGTGTTTTAATTGATTTGATTTGGATTTGATTTGGTTTTAGCTATCAGCTCTGGTGTGTAGTGCTTTATACTGATTCAGCCACATTTCCAACCCATCACTTAAAGATGAAACATTGATTCTCTGATTCTGTAAAAGATAGAGCCAAGGGGACTGCCAGGAAAATAAGTCTCAGAGCAAATAAATAGTCAAATTTTTTTCTCTAATAGGACCAGACAATAATAACAGAGGCCTAAGGTTCTTTACAATCTGAATGGATCATATCACATTCTTAGGTGTGTCATTTATGCATTTAATTTTCTCTCTGCTTATCAGTATAAAAATCTGTCTCTACTTTCTTACATTGATATTGACTTAAATTCAGAGTATAACCGGCCGTTGATGATGCTTCTGAACTACAAAGCATCATGAATTATAATTGAACTAATGATTTAACCAATTAACCATTATTGGTACTGTGTAAATTGATATCAGAAAAAGAAAGTTGTTTTGTGAGAATATTTTATTCAGAAAACAGCTGAGAATGATCTAGTCAAAACTCCACTTAAACTGCTGAATTGTTTCTCGCCATAGCATTTTTCACAGGCTTGCAGCACCAAATATTTGCCATATTCCGCTCGTCACGTGTCACAACACTGAAATCCAGCTTCTTCAAGTGAGGCAGTGCCCAAATCACATATTTCCTATCATATAAAAATACACACAAAATAATATTTAAACACAGGAGCTCCATTGCAACCAAACAAATTAACTCCTAGCATTGATTAAAATTCTCCCTAGTTATGTATAGGTTCAGTCTGGTTAGAAAATAAAAGATAAACATGTTTTTGTTTATAGAACTTACTGGTAGTAAATTGTTTCTCTGAAAGTGTATTCTTAGAAACCAACTGAAACAAATGCCACTTACAATTGATTCTTTGATTTATATAAAATGTACCCAAAATTAGCTCAATCTAATTGTAGCTCTTACGAAGGACTCTGAATTTATCATCCAGAAGACTCAGATGTAATGTGACGCACACCCACTTCAATCCACATCACAGCTACCAAATTGAAACGAGACAGGATCTTTTCACCTGCCTGTATGAGGGCATGTCTCCCTACTCTGTTAATACTCTGTATTAAACAAAATTTGGGGAAAATGTATTTGGACAAATCGGCTTAAATTAGTTCAAGGCTAATGCCGTGAAAATGAGGTTACCACCTGTAGTCCTTGGCAAACTCTATGGCGTTTCCGTGCATTGTGATGGTGTGCAGATGCCTCAGCTGCCCCAGCTTGTCTGTCTCTATCAGGTCCTTGATGCTGTTGCAATGAAGATACAACACACGCAACTCTTGCAGCTCACACAAAACCTATAACACAGATAGGCAGTCAATTACATACATTGTAAAATAAATTCCAAAGCTCCCAGTTGCATGTATAATACAAAATTTTACAGTGCATCTACAAATAAAGTATTTTAAAGAGTAACAATTACTGAATACAGATCCTTTCACAAAAAAGCTCAAAACATGCTCTTAAAACATGGCAGAAAATGAACACAGAAGAAATAAAAACTGAAATCTGAGAAAATAAAGATGCCAACAAGAGTGTAAATTCACAAAACCAACAAAAGAAGGAAGAGTCTTACGACATCTATGTGTGTTATCTTGTTGAAGGACAGGTCCAGCCATCCAAGCTTTGATGGCTGTGCCAGAAAGCTAGAAAGTATGAACGGAATGCCATAGAGGTCTGTGATGTTGTTGTTGTTGAGGCGGACGGAGCGGCTAAGGTACTTTTTCTCAGAATATATCCTCAAAGGGCGCAGGCCACAGCGGGGTATTTCTGACATCGCATCTGAACCACAAATCAAGCACAAAAGTAATTTCTTTAGAAATTGGCATCAGGATATTCGCTATTTAAGCGATACACAGCAATATATGTATGTATGTATACATGTATACAGTGACTGAAAAAGTACTTAGTTTCATTACTTGAGTAAAAGTACAGATCCTGTAACATCCTGGTCAAATATTACTCCAGCAAAGCTAAAAGTAGTTCTGTCAAATGCTTACCTGAGTTAAAGTACTGGAGTATCTCCTTAAATACAGTATTCAAATTATTTGAAAATCTTGAAAAAATATGTTTCAACAGTCCGTTTTAATTAAATGCAGTTGAGAACAATTGTTTCTTTTTTTCTTGACAGGACAGTAACTCCAAAAGTATGATAATACTGAATGTAATATTGAACAATTAGCCTTATAAAACACTTTTCCAGTAGTTCACTCTGCGGTCACATTTGGTGTTGAAACATCTTCTACACCTAAAAAGGACGACTATAGTCACACTATCCCAGTCACACATAGGCAGGTCGGATTACGTGTCCAGGTGCACGGCAGCATGCTTCAGCTAAAGTCAAAGGAAAGCTGGAACTTCAAATATTACACACATAATTTACACCAGAACGATTTGAGATTAAACTAAATTGATAGCAGCACGAGTAATCCGGGATTCAGGTCAGCATTAAAAGTACCATGTTTTTATGGCAAAGTAATCATCGGCATCTTTCTGAAAAAATCCTCTAATAAACCAACACACTAAAGATATGTGACACTACCTGGGAGCTGGGTGATTTCCTTAAAAGACAGATCTACTGGAGGACCATACATCTTCAAGTCTGAAGGTGTTTACTCATATGTGAAAACAAATGTTTTAATAAACTAATGCAGAAACTGATCTTGGAACTCACAGACTAGATTACATTTAAACAAAAACCACACATTTAAACAAAAACCACAGTTTCCATGCGATGTAATTCTAGAATTTAAATGATTTTTTCAAGCCTTTTTTTGCATACTCAAGTTCAAAGTTCAATGTAGAACCTTTTGCTACAGTCCACCCATGCACCAACATTTTGAGCTGTGTATGAATTAATCAGTGTCATATTTGTCACCATTGATGCTGCTCTGTTCAGTCCTCTGGGGTCTCTGCTGCCTCAGGCATTCCACTTTTAAATATGGAAGGGTAAGCAGGTCCCAGAACAGAAACATCATTACTATAAATATAATCTGCTATAAATTGTTGCAATAATGACACCAAGTGACTATAATCTTTTCGATCAAAGTGATCCTGAGTGAATAAAATCTGCTTTGCCACCAGAAAATATGATTCCATTTAACATTTCTGGACATATTGATAACAAATGTTGACTATGTGACTTTTCTCGATGCATGCATGACAAATGTTTATACTTTTGTATGGCTGTCAGTTTGATAAATAATCAAAGAGACATTAATTAAGAGAAAGTTAGCTGTCTGATGGCTAAACAGAACACCTACTCAAACACAATCATTTTAATTTGTAATCAGTTCAGTTTATTTCAATTCCGCACAGACCAGTTTAACTCAACATGTTCAACTTTGTTGGATCGCTGTTTGAATTCTGAATATTAATTTCATGAATGATATAATGCTCTAAAAAACTTACACAAATTAACAGATATGATTTTCACAGAGAAAATATCTGCTGATATGACAAGTAGTAACAAAAAATACATTAGTTATTGTTTTCTTTCATTTTTTATTCAGTGTTTATATTTCAAAAAGCTTTTTTCATAGGAAACAGTGTTAGTTTCTGTTGGTAAAAACAAATGAAAAAGAGAGAGAGGATATCCTGAATTTCTAAATGGGTGACACACTTTCCTCACTTTGCAACCAGTACCCATGCACAGAGTTAGTCTGTTTAACAGGATTGTCCAAAGCTGATGATGCTTGGCAGCAGTAGTTTGGGGGATTTTAACAGTGCTGAGTGTGCATGGTGGTCAACTGACAGTAGATTATGGCCTCAAAATGGAATAATGATCACTGACACAGATATGGGTGGGATGGATGATAACTCATCAAAGGTTAATATCACAGGTCACTGAGATTTTTGATGAGAGACGTTTGAATAGGGCAAAGAAATCAGGGGAAAAATCATTAAAAAGGTGAATTAAGGAGCAAATCAAAAGATAAATGACCTCAGTGTTAGAAGCTTATGTCACATTTTCTCTATAATGACATAAATACATAGATGTGATCTGAGCTGAATTTCAGGCTGCAGTGCAGCAGGAGATCTCATTTAAATCAACTTCAGCTGCGTTATTGTGTGATGTAAGATAATTTAATTGCCTTCACAAAATTACCAAAGCATTCTATAAACATTCAAAGGTGAAAGTAAATTCCTTTTTGACTGTGAAGACTGATATCTGAATGTTTAGATATAAACCCAACAATACAGATACATTTTTCTGTGTGGCCCTGCTCACTAAACGTGTTCTTATTGTGTATTTGGTTTTGTTTTCCTTTTTAGTTGGTGTACTAACTTCCTGTTTTGTTTCAGGCAACTGAAACAGGCAAATGTTCTAAGATTCATTCTGTTAATTCGCCCCTGCTACACCCTAATGTTATCCACCTGTGTCAGTTCACCCTCCTTTGCTCATTTGTCCACATAATCCATGCAGCTTTCCTTTGCCAGTTTGTGTTTGTCTCTTATATCAAGCATTCCAGCACCTATTTCAACTTTGTCTCTCAGGAATTTTCGACACTGCTTGTATTTTGGATTTCCCTTTGCCTATGTGTTTTGGGTACTTCAGGCTGACTACTACTTGTGTTAGCAACCCTGGACTGCTTGCAAGGAGTATTGAATTGAGGCAACTGTATGGAGTTTTTCATTATGCTTTTACGTGTGTGTGTGTGTGTGTATGTGTGTGTGATAGAAATGTTGATATTACCACAAATGTCTGAATTGCTTTCATAGGTTTACCTGAGTTTCAATTCTGAGCTGGTACTGTTGGTGCGGTTTAGAAAATGACTATCATGGCCATCACCTCAAAAGGACATTCTAAAATGAAGACAAAACACTGTATAACTGCACTTGCATAAATGATCCTGTGTGGTGCCTGAAAGCTCTTTTCAAGTACCAATTTGACTAAGGCTTCTTTGCACTTCCATTAGGTCCTTGTACTTCCTGAACGTTGAAATTTTAGCACCTACTCGGCCAAGGTTTCTAGCTACCTGAGTTAAGCAAACAATAGGCCACGGAATCATATGACTGGATGAGTCATGAGAGGGACTACTTCAGGGGTAGTGGCCGATACATTGCTGCGGCAGTGTTCTTCATACGTATGTTGTTCTTAGTTATGTTGCGCTTGTGTTTCATACAAATGACATCATGGGACTTTGGGGCTATCTTGCTGTTCTGACCTCACTTGCAACACAAAACAACATCAACTGAGCAAAGTAAACATGAGCAGACCAGAATAGGTGCTCATGAAAAAGGTTCATTGCAGTGCTACCATGTTTTTCACTTTGGCTCCCCCAACAGCTCTAAGCTGTAACACCACTGGAAGAAAATCGAAAATCTGTGTGAGCCCTGAAAATGTTCAGCCAAAGACATAGCATTAGTTGTCATGTTGAATACCATTAAGGAAATGTCAAGAGACAATAAAACAAAACTGTTCAGTATTAAGCTAAAAAGCAGAGCCATGGCCTGTGGTATCTCAGCCATGGGGGCGCTCCAGGGCAATTTCAGGCAGAGGAGTGTGCATAGCCAAGGCGGTTGTAGCCCAAGATGAATAAAAAACCCATCATTTTAAGTTTCACATTATTGTTCCATATTGCTTTTTTAGTAACTTTAGTAAATGTGATACCATGTTTTTCAATGCTTAAACACTCTGACCAGCAAAGATTAAATCATTGTCTTTGTAAACTGGAAGTGGATTCAGTAGAAGTCATCACTTATGCCCTCAAGAAAACTCTGTGTCGCTCAAGGGGACCGAGAGACAGACAAGCATGTGTACCCACCACACAAGATCACACAATGTTGATATCTGAGCACACACAATTCCTATGAAAGCACTTGGACACAGAAAGGCATTGAGAAAAATTGAGAAAAAATAACATTTATTCAATCCATATTTTGTTTTGCTCAAAGGAACCCAGCGGCAATCTTTTTATAATACATACCATATGACATTTTCTAAGACTTTGCCCTTATCTATCTTGCTTCCCTGCCTTTACTCTTTTTTACCAGTTGACTGTCCGTTTCTCATTCATCTTACCCCTTCTCCTCTAATACAGGTGTGTGGCCCAAGTGTGCTGCATCAGACCATAGCAGCCATTTTTAAAGAAACTATCATCTCTTTTCTTGCCAGAATTTTTTCAAGGGGTTGTCATCTATTTTGTTCTCACCTACCATGTCCTTACCTTCTGTCTGTCACCATTTCTCTCTCTTGCCGTCCATTCCCTCTTCCGCTATTATTATTAGAAAGGAGGTCATTCCATTAACATACTGGTAATTTAAACTCATGACATAAACACTGAGCAAATTTGTCCAGCCACCTCTCCTTCTTCCTTATAGAACTGAAAAAACAAACAAACACCTGAGTACAAAAATCACCTTAATATTGAAATAATAATATGAGTGATGCTGCCCTGCTTTCACCTGGTAGAGTGCTGCTTTACTATTTGGGTATGAGCAAATGGCCATGAATATTTGAGTTGGAAGATATAATGGAGAAGGGGCAATTTTTGTACCTCTGGTAAAAGTAGAAACAAAGGATCCTTATTTCTTAGATGGCATAAAAAAAAATGTGTCAAGAGTTACATACATCCCAATAGCTATTTGTGCATAGTGAGGTAGAATAAACAACAAAAACGTCAAATTGCAAAGGTATACACAAGTAATGCAGGCATTGATTGATTGTGGGTTTGCGGAAAACAATGTTTTTCTGATGTCTAGATGTGCAAAGTATTATAAACCCAATACTGTATTTCCAGATCATCAGTAATACTCCATCTGAGAGGATAGAAAACTGCATAAAATGTTGTTCTGCAATTAAAAGAGCCCAAAAAACTATTTCAAACGGACTTAAAAGAAATTGAAAGTTCTTCAGTTACGCTTATAGCCAGCTGTGTCAGTTCTCTGAGTCGTTCAGCTCTGCTCACAGCTCTGTCACATGCTAGCACAAAGTATCATTCTTGTCAATAATTTAAGATGGGCAGCCAAAATGAATCAGTATGACAGATGCTATCTTACAATAATGTAAATAATAAGCTAACTGCTCAGTTGTGCAGATTTTTCCTTTGGCACAAGCACTACAGGGACTACAAGGACAAGGACTGAATTGAGAATAACTGAACAAAATGTAGAGGACTCTCAACATTTCTGCTAAAAAATGCTGTTATCTTTGTTAAGTGAAGCACATATAGTGGTTATCTTTTATTTGCAACAAACATCTACATCCATTCCAAAAGCGAAGGCAACAGAAATTGTTTGAAAACTTGTCATTCAGTATTTTTTGTCTGTCTAAGTCTTTTGTCTGCTAAAGATCACAGGGGTCACTTTTGTCAATACCATCCATATCAACCTCATTCAGTTACACAAAATGACTTCGGGGAGAAGCTCAATACAGTTCCAGCCCAGTTGCAGCAAGTGGGGTTGAGTGCACCGGTCAAGGGCAACACCAAAAAGGCTTGCTAATATGAAAAGAAATAGTGTAATTGACTAGTCCATTCCTAGTCAAGGCAGTGCAATGCCATCACAAAGCTCGAGAGAAAATATCGTATGGGGTTCATTTAACAGAATCCCCTTAAAAGGTGAAAAAAAGTGCTTGGATGAAGACGCATTTATTTACATCTACATTATTCCTTGGTTTAAATTAATTAATTTATTTCAGACAATTACCACAAAGGTGATCTGTGAACAGTAGTTACAAAAAACAAAAAAAACAATCCTAAACAACATTTTGAGAGTCAAATTCAAGTCAGAAATGTTCTTGCTATCAAATGAGATCGAAGAGTACTTTTATCATCATATGTACCCCTGAAAGAGGCGAAACGCTGTGTAGCAAAGCTCCGTAAGTCTTGTTTTAAAGTTCAGACACAGCTCATCCTTAAATAACCTCATCTTCCAGTGTGTAATTGGTTACATTTCTTGAGGCAATAGTCAGGCCTTTTTTAATGCTTGTCAGACTGTTACATGAAAATATTCCAAATAATATACTGAGATTCGTAAGTTTAAATGTGATGCTTGTACAAGGTCAAATCTTTTTTCTAACATAGTCTCCTCGCAAGTTTAAATTGAAAGACTGATTATCAGTCATCCATATTACTGATAAGAGCTAAATCTATCTCTGAGAACTGACGACACAGAATTTCACTATACCACCAATATTTCCCATCAAGGGGTGCAATAGAATTGTCATTTTTAGCAGCTATTACTTAAGAATTCATCTAACATCCGTCCATATGCAAAAGCATGAAAACTCTGCTCAGAAATCCCCAGTCCCCTGGGGGTTCAGATCTTTCTGCGAGGCGTCAATGCGAACCCACCCCACCATCGCACAACCTAATCTAACAATGACCCAAAAAACTGAGATTTGAAAGCTGACATTTGAAACCATTGCAATGATATTAACCAGCATTAACCAAGATTCAACATGTTTGGCTTCACTGGAAACATTTAAAAAAAAAAGAGCACTGAACTCTGAAAGGTCTTTCATTTCTAATTGCACAGACCTGAAATTCCAACTCCAAATTCATTTTAAAAATACATATAAAAATGTAGAAATAATATATCTTCCCTGAATTGGAAATTCAAAAATATGCAGTAAAATCTTATTTAAGAGTTCTTTTCAGATTTAATATATTTCCATTGAAATATATAATAATAGAATATACAAATATACATGTAGTACAATGGAACAAAGATGTAAAACAAAGAAATACATGTTGTGTGGAAGTCATATTAACAGTTTATTCTAAATAGTGCATTGCAGAGTAAAAGGGGAGCATTTATCTACAAATCCAAGATGTTGCAAGAGGAGTAATAAAACCTTAATGGGAGTACAATATTATTTCCTATCCAGATTGCTGTATGGAGGAATAGGAAAGTCACAATAGCCTCATAATCAATCTTATCAGGCACCAAGATATAGAATTGTGGCTTAGGCATAGTGTTATTATTTTGGATCAGTCAGCTTCCAAAACATGTTTTCGGCAGCTCACAGATTCAAAAATAGGTTAGCACAGGTACTGCTAACACATCAGTACTGTTTTGTGTTTGATTGAAATTGCAAAAGTTTCACTAAGGTTTTACTCAAATGGGCTAACAACAATAATTCCATGGGCTGGATGGTTAATTCTAAAAAATATTTTTTATTGAGTTTTAGTTTCCAAGGACAACATCCAAGATTTTTCTGTGTAAAAAGAAAAAAAAAACAACAAAGATTTATTTTAGCACGTGCTGAGTTCCAACACTTAACTGAAACCTCTTGAGAAGAACATGAACCTCGATCACATTAGCTCGGTAGCTGAGACGATAACGTATGTCTGTGGGACTCATAAGTAAAATTAAAGTGTACTTTGATTATTTCAAAGAGTTCCCAGTTTGTGCTTATGCCTTTAAAGTTCAAAGATATGCATGACTCTCATATCTGAACATTAAAATTTGACATTTAAATAAAAAGGAGCCGCCAGAGAAGATTCAGAATCCATGCAGAGTTCCAAAGAAGATGGAGTTACAAAATGATATGTTTGCGGTTAACAAATTAGAAATAATTAAGCAATGAATGGTACACATTATAAATTTGAAACATGTTCATTAATTAAACTTCCCATCTTGTAACCAAATACAAATCCACTTTGAATGACTTCTTAAAGGTCATGTTATTAAGAAAGTAATGGGAAGATATCTATCTTTATGGCCTTTCGAATGAACACTTGACATCAGCAGAACACACACACACACAATATCACAGGCAAAGTCACTGAGATGTGCTTCAGAATTATGCTGTTCTGTTTGTGTGTGAGTATGTGTGTTTACACAGTATATCGTAACTCATTATTATCTACCACACACAGACAGTGACCTCTTAGCATTAGAGAAATGGGTGATGGTGAGAAAACGTGTATGTGTACATGTGTGGAGAAAAAGGATGATGAATTTGTGTGTGTGTGTGTGTGTGTGTGTGAGTGACATTATGGTAAATGTAATATGAGGACATTTTGTGAATATCACACAAAACAATATTGCAAATCTTCAGAGGCATAGCTGGTAAGTGAGGTAAGGTCAATCAGAAATTATAAAAACATGACAATATGTGTGTCTGTGCATAATTATGTAAGGTTGTTTGTTAACTGCATGTGTCGGATGAGTGACCAAAGGCTGTCCAGGAGCAGAGGATTTTACAGAGGGGCATATTTTCTTCTCACGCCACGGCCATTATGAAGAAATATAATGTATAATTTAGCCAGTATAGTGTTTGCTAATGTTAGAGAAAGATGCTCTTATCAACGTGTTTAAAACACATCCAAAGTATTTTTTGTATTAGATATACATTGGTCTGGTCTATCAGTGCATATAAAGAGAGTTGTCTGTACTTGAAAATTTGAGGTGTTAAGATACTCCATGGTTATGTTTGCTTCTTTATCTGTATTCATGTGTGTGACAGTCTACTGAGAGCATCTCCAAAATCAGCTAACAGTCAGAGAACAGTCATTTGCCTTTAGCTCATTGTACAAACAGTGAACAAAGAGAGAAGCAACAGATGCTGCAGAGGACTTTCATGTCAGATAGAAGTTCACTTTAACTGTCTGAGCATTTATCAATAATTCTGTTGACTAAAAAATTATTTTCATTCATTAATTTTTAGAAGATTTTGATGATAGTCATGCAAATATAGAACAATCAAAACTTTTCAATATTTTCCATAAATTATGGTTATATTTATTTACTCAGCAAATCTGCTCATCTAACAAAAAATCTAAACTATAAAGTAAATTTGATTTTGGAAATTTGGGGGCTGATTCCAAGAGGAAGCTGTATGACTGTATATCTGAACAGCTGAATTAATGCATGCAAGTCTACCCAAACATGCTGCTGTTGTTGTAGGGCTCAGAGAAGGATAAGAGAACCATAAAGGTCCTCCTCAAAAACGATTAGCCCACAGGCCAGCAGTGCTTATCAATCAACTGAAACAGCTGATACAACGTGCCCTTCACTTTCAATATGGCTGTCCTGTTTGCAGTCATTTATGACAGGAGGTCAATGTACAGCCTGAAGGAATAGAATACAAATAATGAGTCATTTCTTCATGAGATGCTTGTGGCATAAACCATAAATGTGTGCTAAGTGAGCTAGCGTAAATCAAACATCACTCACCTGAACGGCAGGTTTTCAGAGCCACTGTTACATCATCAGCTGGTTTGTTGACTGCCATTTTGAGACATAGTGTTTTTCATTTATCTAGACAAAAGACGAGTTTCCGCTGTAATGTTTGTACTGTTTTTCTGTTGTTTTGAGTTGAATATTGAGTTGGGCACGGTTGCATGTTTGTTTGTTCTCAGTGGCAGACTCCGGGCTGCTGCTCTGCTTTGTTACCACTCCAATCTCTCATTAGCCTTGTTACTGTAGCTGCTCATAAGGATCAGCTTGTGCACCCAGTTTCTGCCAGATTGTCTGCCTACTGAGTGGTAATCAAGCAGCTCTGTGGCTCTCCATGAAGTATTAATTTCCTTTGTGTTCACCTTCCTCCTCTGTTCTTCCCAGCTTGCTCCACATGTTCCATTAGAGGTTCCTAACTGAGCCAGGAAAGTGACTTTTTGGGACTGGGGATCTCAAGTTTAAACAAGCTGCTGTTTAGTTCACTTCAGGTATGGCTTCCTTTCTTAACCCAGAGTGTACTGTAGTCGGTAAAGTTTATAGTGTATAAAAACTAGACTTGATTAAGATCAAAGCATCATTTTAGGATATAACATAAGTAAATCAACATGCTCAGCAGGAGGAAGTAAAAGAACAAAGCAAAACAGTAAAAGCTGCCGCTCTATCAACCTGGAGCTGTCTGTTCAAATCCAAGAAACAGATGGATCAGTGAAGTCTGGCAGGAAGCCTTGATGCTGTGGCTCATTTCAACTGGAGAATAATCTTGTTACTTTTAAAGAGATACAGAGAGGAAGTCCAGGTAAAACTAACAATGTGAATTAGGAATATTTCCACTCCGTAACGATGTGTGTCGACATATTTAACATCTCATTTATTCATTAAACCCTAAAAAGATGTATAGGTTGCTCCACAATATAAATTCAAATGGAACTTCTACACTATCAGTAACTGGTAAAAGTACAGTCTTCATTTTTTAAAATGATTTCAAACCCTAAAACACTGTTGGGTCACTATATCTCTCAGCCTGATCCAATCCAAAACCACAAAGTAATTTAAGTGGAGTAATATTCAATGTTTCCGCAGATATCATCAGGCGTCTGGTAGCAGCAGTCTACTCCATTTTGTTTTTGCTGAGCATAATAACAGAGAACAGAAAACAAATTCTGACTGTTCAGTCAGACAAAAATAAAATATCTCGAACTTGGAGACACTCATTTATTTTCAGCTGTAACAAAAGATTGTACAACAAGATTGTTATTTTATTGCCTTTTTGGTTTGAGGGCTGCAAATGAGGTTTTCATTAAAGAGAAGAGAGATAAGTGAAATTGTTTACATTTTGGAGCTCAGTGCTACCAAAAGAAGAAAATCCCAATTTCCTTTGTTTTATACTTTTTCAGTGTCAACACACAGAGGCTAGTAAGTGTTCAGATACTCTTATATAATATGCTCCACGGTGATAAACAGGACAAAAGATTACCACGGACAATAGCTGATAACCTGTCAGGAGTCAGTTACTTTGATATGTAGCTTTTGCTTTTACAAGTGAACAGTTCTTTAATTCAAAAGTGACTGATGGGTCTATCAAGAGTGAATTTTCCTTAGATATTTTAACGGCTTCTTTTGCCATGAGCACATAAAGCCTCATTCACACTAAAAAGCATAATCAACATCATTATTAGTAGGAAGATTTCATGTTCCCAATAGTGTTGTGCAGAGAGGCTCTGGGTAATGGTAATTTTGTCTATTAACTGAGTTTTAATTAAGACAACAAGGATTTAGTGTCCTCCAATGACATGAGTTAAGGGACTAATTCTACCTCATTTGTTTACGAAAATATTCTCAAATGTCATATAAATACAAACAAGACTGTTTAACTTGGGGTTTAAAGTGAAATTATTTTTTTGTTGTATCTTTCTTGCAAACAGCACATTAGATTTGCAAGGTCAAAAGTGAACCTCAGAATTCTTATTCTTGCCACCCTCTGCAGAGGAAATATGAGTGTAATTATACATTCAGCTGTTTTGCTTTTTTGAATTATGTAGAGCCTTGAGTCATGAAAGTTAAATAAAAAATACTTTTCCTGTGAATCAAACAGACACACAAACGTTTTGAGTCAAAGTGAATCTTTATGATGACAGAAATATGGCTCCCAGCCCTACCTTTGATCACGAGCACACCGCTTCAAATGTACATAATGAGAATTTCATTTTGGTTTTTAATGGAACAATTGTAAAAGTATTTTAAAAATCTACCTAAAACTGCTTTGTGTAACCTGTCTCTGAAAAGCAAGATGGAGAAGCATGTTTATCATAGTAAAATACTTTCTAATCACTAATGTCTGAGTAATCATGTTAATCCATGAAGGGCCACACTTTAATATCAGTCAGTTCATATTTGGTTTGGTGTTGAAAGGGGCTGAAAGAGGCTTCAAATTCAATTGAATAATTCCAACTACTCTATTATCCTGCTTAAATGATGTCTTAATGACCAGTCAATAAAGAGAATATACTATATTTTTTACCATACTAAACTGTATTAAAACTATACTCATTCAAATGTGTAACAAACGGGCCTTAATAGAACAGAAGAAGAGGATATATTTTGGAATCCCAACTAGGGAATATGTATGTCTTCTTCTCCTTTTAAATTCTGCTACCCCATGTTTCTTCCTTTCTGAAATTACATTAACTTTCCCCTTGCTTTCATGTAGCGTGTGCTTGGGCAGAGGAAGCACATTCCAGTCCTGTAAAAAGAACATGTCTCTTTTCACTGTGAGAACACCTTCAACACCATTTCACACATGAACAGAAGAGAACAGGAAGTACGAAGCAGACATTGTCTGGAGTTATCCATTCATACATGTCCAGCAGGAGAATATTCCCATGTGTTTCTCTTTCACCGCTGATTTACTGATTGGTGCCTGTGGTGATCAGATAGGAAGCAGGACATTATACATTGTGCTGTGAAAATTAAAGTATTTTGTTGACAATAAACTTCCATATCCCAAATGATAATGTTTCTGTACATATCTGTACTATTCACAAATAGAACAGCATACAGATGTGGGGGTAAGAGTATGTACTGTATGCATACATAGTTTCACTTGAACTTTAGGCAGATTTGCACTCTCAATTTTTGCCCTCCTGGAATATTTCTTCAAAACTTAAGTGCTTATGTGCAGGTGGGAAAACGGCTTAAATGTGTAAGCATTTACCATAGAAAATGTTTGCAGCTTCAGTTTTTAGCATAACTAGCCAAAACTCCAATGTCCCAGTCCCCAAAAGGTAGTCTGTAAAGTCTGTGTGAAGTATGACTCATCATTTTATCACCACAACCTCTTGTAGTGTGAGCAAGGGAGTTTTCTTTTTTAAGATCACAGTAACCTACTCTTTCTGTACAGATAGTGTGGAACATCAATTTGCTTCTTATCCAGATGGTACTTTCCATTTTCTTTTATGTTTGCACTGATGTCTCCCTGCAACGACTCACCTCCCGAGAGATTTCAAAGTGAGACTTCTGTTACATGTCACTGGCAATAAGAAACTGAGCTTGTCAAAGTCAAAAACAAGCACCTTAATCTGATACAGAGCTGTCATTTGGATTACCCTACCACCTGTCACTAAATTTGACAGTAATGAAAGAGGAAGAAGTATAACCGACAAAATTCTGAACACATTTTCCAAAAACATGATCAAGTATGTTGTGTAAGGAAAATGTGTTACATCTGTAGATGACTTACACAAAGCTGGTATTCACCAGTGTTCAGTTCTCCTGACTGTACTCTTAGCAGGCCATTAATGTAACAATGGAGGCAGACAAACTTTTCATGGTCAAACTTATCTAATTCCACAATATAGCACAGAAAATGTGTATTCTTCACAGACAAAAGAATCCCATCTTATTCTTTAGCTTTAGCTCTAAATGTTCTAATCCATATTTTTGCCAAGAGGGCAGTCCTTAAACAAAGAACAATAATGTTGAATTCATCCCTATGATTTATATGCTGAATTGCACAATGATTTAATAATGTACATGAAAGTTGCCAGCACCGTTGCCATAAGAGTTTTCCCAGTTTGAATTGCG
Organism: Menidia menidia; assembly: GCA_907169785.1. Lineage (NCBI taxonomy): Eukaryota > Metazoa > Chordata > Actinopteri > Atheriniformes > Atherinopsidae > Menidia > Menidia menidia. The sequence goes on from CAJRST010010001.1 coordinate 7,304,722, forward strand.
GCTTTTCCCTTTTCATTGGGGATTTTGTATGTTCTGCCCATGTATACAGGTCTGCTCCAGCTATCCCACTGTCCAGAAATATGCATGTTAGTTTAAGTGACATTTCTAAAATGTCCCTATCTATGAGTCGGAGTGAGCAGGGTTGTTTGTGCTGCTGTTATTTCCTGTGATGGACTGGAGGACTAGAAATCCAGTGACAACTGGGAAAGTCTTCAGCCTTCTGTGACCCTAAATTGGATTGAGTGGGTGTAGAAAAAAGGATATTATATAGGATATAGCCCAGCGATGGACTAGCGGACTGTCCAGGGTGTACCCCGCCTCTCGCCCATTGACCACTGGGATAGGCTCCAGTTCTCCCCGTGACCCCATTAGGGAATAAGCGGTTACAATAATGGATGGATGCATAATTGGATATAGGATATATTACTGTAAAATTGGTCTTTGTATATATAATACTTAATATATATATATATATATTTTTAATCAAATATATATATATATATATATATATACAATACATATACACGGTATTCTTTGTATGACTTGGATGCAGCTGCTCTGCCATGGACGGCAATTTCATGAAACTACACACTGTTATCGGGCTAGTTTGAAGGCCACATGAAATTTGGACGTCTATAACAATTGACTGCAGAAGGTTGGCAACCTCTGCACACTGCATGCCTGAGTTGCTGTAATTTCCAATCACCTCCGCTTAACACCAACTGACTGTGGAGTGGAAACTCCATGAATGGACTTGTTGCACTTGTGGCATTCTACCACAGCAACACACAGCAGAATTCAATGAGCTCCTGAGCACAACCAATTCTTTCAAAGAATACCATGGAAAGATTCTGCATGCTCAGGTGCTTGATTCAAGTGAGCAAATCACACCACCGTCCTCCTCATTACTAAACCCAAACTGACTCTGTCTTCCATATTATGGTTTTCCTTGTAAATAGTTACCCTTGTTAAATCAAGTTTTAGTCTTCTATTGTTTTATGGAGAAGGCAGAAATCCCCAAGTCATTCTACAGCAGTCTCTAAAGTAGAGACTCATTAATAATTTAAAAAGGACTACATTTTACAGCAATTTAGTGGAGTCTAAAATTCACCTTCTTTTGCCATGAAAAACAAAGAAGAACTGATCAAGGCCATTGACAGGAAAGTGAACCATGTTCCAATGCAGCCATGAGCCTGCTTTTTTCCTAAAACGGGTCACAGATCTACTTTAGATGCCTCCTTGCTTGTCCTACTGAAGATCATTAAAAATTGATTAGTCATTAGCTGCAGTCTATTTTATTTAGTGAAACGACTGCTAAAGATGAGACACATTGGAGTACATTCTTCTTTGTCACAGACACTTTCTGAATTACGTCTTTCAAACTTTTACCTTCTGATTTTAAACATGTATACCTGAAAGTACAGCAATTTCTCTTTACTCCTTTTGGTTTTAGTCCAGGGACTTGTAGAGAAAAAATTATCAGATACTTTGCATGCATGTAGGGAGCTTGATGAGAGCTGTTGCTCACATTTGTGTGAATTTAAATGTGGGAAAGTTTTGGATAAAGCAGTGTCAGCAGTAAGATAGCATTAGTGACGGAGGGGAAAATGTCACCCCATCAGTCAACATGACAGCTGCAATCTCGTCTCCATTCTGTCGCTCTCTATCTGCTTCGTTTCTATTCAGTCACTTACACTATTTAGGCTTGAAGAGCTCTTCCCACCCCACATAATTATCTCACATGCTTTCACATGTCTAGATTTATGTCTACCACTCTGGATATCTCGGCTCTTTGCTCGTTTCAAAAATCATTTCCTTTTTTATTCACCATCCACATTTACCTTATATGGGCATTCATCTTTCTCAAATGTCCAAGAACCGAGATATGTGCAGCATTTTCCCAATGTGTGCATCTCAGGTTTTTTTACTTAAAAAACAATGAGATGTTTCTAATGTGGTTGCCCTTTAAAAATATCCATACAAAGCTGCTTTTTTCAGCTGAGTAGAGAGCTTTGAAAAGAAGAAAACTGCTGACCTTTATCTGGAATGCTTAAACGACTATATATATATATATATTGATTGATAAAAAATATATTTGATTAATATAATGTCCTTGGTGCCAAAGCAGGTAGGTAAACTACTGATCCAAAATCCATTCTTCAGTGATGGATCGAAATTCCCCATGTTATGTTGTCACATCCCTCGAATTGGCCACTACTGGACTCACATCACTTTGACTAAATTAAGTTTTAAAGAATTTAATGACAATCAAAAAGATCTTGAAAAGCAATGAAGATATGTGTCATCTTTAATAAATACAATTTGTCTTTTCCCATCCATCAACCATTCCCCGGTGTTTGGAATCTTGTTATGTTTAATCACTGTCAAACGCACCTCGTTCTTATTCTGTTGTCATTACTCTGGACAATGGTTTCACTGCCAGCAACATTTTGAGCCAATCATGTTAAAAAAAAAAGCCTTTTTTGTGTCAACATTTACTCGTCAGATTAACTTTCTCCCGATACCTGAGGAGCTTTGTCAGAACAATTTTTCCTTCCTCCTAATCTTATTTCCCAATACGCATACTCTGCAGTTCCCTACTTGACTCCTCAGTCTTAACCCACCCCACCAGAAATGCCAGAGCAGGAGATGAGAGGCAATTTATAAAAAGAGAATTCCTTTCTTCACGTGTCAGCAAAATAATCCACTTCAAAGCCTGTGAAACATACATACATACAGCAGCAACCTAATTTTATTTCGAAAGATTAATACACATAGACCAAGATTACACTTTAAACAAAAATGTTTGTCCTTCTGCAAACGGCAACCAAACATACATTCTGTGGAAACGCTGACATAGAGTAGAGATTGTGACACCAAACACCAAAAGCACGCACCAACAGTAAAAGTAATAAAACCTCAGCATGCAGCAGATAGTCCTCACCTGGTCCTTTCAAATCTAACCTAACTCTAACCTCAAAGGTGTGGGCAACACCAGTTAAGACAGAGTGGTTCATGTATCACCTCAAAGACTGGTAGAGATGTAGAACAGTGTTGGAAACAAACCTCTTAAGCTGATAAGCTTTCTTTGAAAATACCTGAGTAAAGTACGGGACAAATAGAAGAATTCAAGACCTGAAAGTCCCTCTTTCTCTTTAGTGTGTGTGTGTCTACACACACACACACACACATATTTATATATATATGCACATTATACTTGTGCCATTCACGACTGACATAACCTCAGGAAATGTTGAACACAAGGACTAAATTGGTTTTCTCTTGGAAGCATTATGTGTTTTCTAAACCTCCATCTTTCTCACATTATGACCTGTGTTAGGTCAAACACTGCCCTTTTTGGAATTGCATTGATTTTACTTTGTGTGAAGTGCTTTGAACCCCAGTTGTAATACAGCACAAAACTAAGGGGAGACCTATAGGGCCATAACCCCACTTAAGAACAAAACAAGAGAAAAGACAAAAGTTGAGGAATTATATTGCCAGACGTATATCTGTGCTGTCTATATCCATATGTCGGCTTTTCAAATTGCAATGTTTGTGCCCCTTTTGAATGCAGGTGGTGACCCTCTTTGAAATCATTCTTGTGTCTTCAATTATTATGGATAGAGTTAACCGAAAATTAATGGAGCCCATTGTGAATCCAGAATGTACTGATTTTATAAAACTGACTCTGAGTGAACGGTAGCTTTTGCAATAGTCTTTGAAAACAGCAGGAATGTGTTGCAGAAAGGCAAGTATTGAATGCCTTGGCTAATATTTTATTCTAGAACTAATTGCAAGCAAGAAAGCCTTTAATTTGTATTTGTAGTCTCCTTGTTGGACAGTTTAACACAGTCTATTCAATCATTGTTTTGTGGTGTTTTGTGCTTGGTCTTTAACGATCCAAGACCTTCAACATATCCATTCATGGGTTATAAGACAACTGTATGTGGCTGTCTCTTTTTAAAGATATAATTACTTTGATAGATTATTACCTAACAGAGGCACATTGATGCAACTCTATAGAATGAAACCTTGGTGGAGTTTCAGTATTGATTGTAGTCTGAATATGTCATCTTTATAAATGCATGAAGCATTTGTGGAAGGATTGGCAATGTTGTTGCTAAGCAGTTAAAGTCTTGGTTCACATTTAATTCCCTCTGCATGGAGTTTTCATGTTTTTTGTTTTTTTCCTGTGACCAGAATGGTTTGATGGGCCGAGGCTGTGAACGATTGTGTGACACATCCAGGATATGCATGAACTTTTCTTCTGGAATAGGCTTATTTTTTTGGGGTCGAAACAAGTAAACCCAAACAGAATATATTGCATATTGGAAACAAAAAAGGCAAAAAAGCAAGCCTTGTTAATTATTCTTACCAATTCTGTAAAATATTTGCATGTCTGATAATAAAGAAAAGCATAAAAGTACACCCATGGCTCCACTAATTTAACAAAGCAGATCATGAAAATGAAATTAGTCATAAGGCAGTCACATTGATGTTTGCATCAGTATGTTTATAAGTGAGGGTTTTTGAATAGATTAGGACATAAACACACATACCCTGTTTGAAACCACTTTGGAGCAAAATATAAGAATGAGTAAACAATCATGTAATCATTCCTATATACACACGTGTAAGCAATGAAACAAATCCCTGCAAACCCCAACCACAATTGGTCTCAGTTAGTTGTCACATTCTGGCCGAAAGTCAATTTTACACTTACTTAGCCCCATAATAAGAAGTCATGTTGACGGTCCCCATAATACATCTCCCCTTTCAGCACGGGGGGGAGGAAGGAAAACAAGGACCGAGAATGGTGCCACTGTATGGGGTTAACCACTATGTAGCTGATAAAGAGAAGCTGAGATGGAATGAGTGACATAAAGAACAAAGAGAGATCCATATGTGTGTTCAGAAAAAGCCACTGACATAGAGGTTACATATCTGACACATACTTCGAAAGAATATTATCATTATAGCCTAAATAAATCAGTCTGTGTTTTGTTTCTTGAGCAATTTCATGCATTAAATAAAGGAGTTTCAATAAAGGAATTTAGCCATTATAAAATTAAAATCATTTCAACTTATGAATACAGTCCTGCTCACAAATGCAAGTGGCAACAATGTGAAGCTGTAGGCAGTTATGCATCTTCTGCTGCTGCTGCACTTCTTTTTATGAAACAGCTCACTTTGTAAAGAAAACTTTCTCCAGTACCGTTGTGAGTACTGACAGCAATCACTCATCAGCGCTTCTGAGAGAAAGAAAAAAATGTTTTGACATTCTCTTATTTGATTTTTTTTGTGAAGAAATAAGATGGGGCAGCCACATTGAACTGCCAGAGGAGCAGCAACAAGCTGAATGCATCCAACTCCTTAGCAGGCGATGGGTTTTACATTGTCTCAGGTTTTGGGTGATATTTTTTAATTAAAGTTCCATGTCCCCCCAAGTTTAAGTTGTATTTACTAAATACACACCCACACACACACACATTGTAACTGGTTTGCTTTTATGTGTTAATTTTTCACATCAGTAAAGTGCAATTCTTTGGATTTCAGTGTCTTGACTTTGTTCATTGTCTCGCAAGTAGTTTGAATGTTCCTTTATTTGACTTCCCTTTAAGTGCCTTTTTGATCCAGCTTTTATGTCTCCCACCATTGAATAATCCAACCATGACTATGTTAAAGTGTTATTACGTAACATTATATCCCACCAACAATAAACTGTAACGATTCTTTCTATTCACATGACAACATATATTCAGATTCTGATACTGTAGAGGCTCAAGGAGCATTTGATGAACGAGTCTGTTGCCACGGGAACCAATTGTTCCACTAATTCAACATGGACAAGACTTTGAATAGAAATTATAACTATCGAGCATGACTCAAGTAGGATATGGAGCCGCATAAAAACACAAGACTTCTTTCATTTGTTTAGACAAAAAAAAAAAAAGCGATCCGGTGGTGTTAGTATTCTACAGCAGAAGTCTTTTGTCTTAACTCAGTTGATTCATAGGTGCATTCTGAAATGAGAACCAGCTTGCCAAACTATAACACATATTGTTTCTTTTTGTTGACACGGCAAACACACACCTAGTCAGACTGTCAAAAGTGTGAAATGTTCTTTGGCAGAATAAAAACATCCTTACTCTTTTTTCCCCCCAATCATTTCAAAATATACTCAATGTCACATCAGGAGCAACAATCCACTTCTTGAAGCAAGCGTGAAAAAAATCAACGACTGAAATAAAACTTTATATTCATATTTGTTTATGTTTCATCTGCACATCAAAGGAGTCTGACATTAAACAACCATCCCTGTCATTATCAGACGCCAATCACCTCTGGAAATGTAATATTGTGTTTCAGATAAACACCATCAGGCATGATAACGCTGAATGTATTATTCATGGCTATTCTTGGTGTTTTGTGTCATACAAACTTTGACCTTCATGCCGGGGTGGTAATTTCACAGCAGACATTATTTGCACACGTCTGTCTCACACACCCACCAACACAGAGAGCTCAGTTTATGGCAATCATCACCATACCTTCTATTTTATTGGATTCTCTTGAAGCTGGTATGTTTACTCAATAAACAGGTAATACCTACCTGCTGAGCCATAAGCATTCATTCACTCTGCACCTCTCTGTGAACAACTGAAATGACGTAGGACCCCCCCGATGAGTAGCATTTGATCTTGCATTGTTGAGAAAAACAAAGAAAAAAATCACAATAGAGAGTTCAGAGATATTATTCAGAGGGGGGAAAAACAACAACAAAAAAAGGTTGTTATGTGCGCAAACTTCGGGAATGATTTTTTTACTCAATTTCAAATGCTTTGGTTTTCTTCTATTGACATTGTTTGGTTGCAAATCATTGTTCAGGTTTATGTGTGAGACATGAAAAATATATTTTGGAGTTTTTAAAAGACTTAATTTTCTCAAAACTTATTTTTCCCTTTAACTTTGGACAAGTTCTCTTACACTGTGCAATGATATGTGCTTCTTTTATCAAGACCAAAATGTGAAACTTAACGTGTAGCCCTCAGTCAGCTCTTCATTACCGTACCTTGTACAACAAAATCAAGAAAAGAAAGAGGATTTAGGTCTAATTGTTGATAGATACTTGATAGATGACCCTTTAACTGTATTTTCAACCGAAACGTTTGCAGAAAAAAAAGAAGACAAAGGTTTTTTTACACAGTGGTGTGAAGTTGCAGTGTAGAAGATTAAAAGTTAAAATGAAAAGGATTAAAAATAAATACAAAAACCTGTCGTGAAAAAGAATCGGGTATTGTAATACTGTGCAGTGTATCCATGCAGAAGCCCATTGCTCATTGTAACAAACTGATTGGCAAGGCCTTTAACTCTTTCCAAGTGATTGCATTATAAAATCGAAGATTATTAAATTTCGACTCAACAGTTTTCTCAAGATTGAACATGGTCAAGAGGCTCAGATCAGAGTTGGTTCTCAGGGTTACAAATTTCTGGTTTGACCTCTGAAAATGTCATTTATTGACATTTTAGACTTTGGTTGGAATTGCTGTAATATTGACTGGTGGGAGTTTCAGGTTAGGCCAAGATATCATCAGTCATTGAACCATGGAGAGCAAAACACAAACATAGACTGAGATATAACTCACTCACAAGTTTTTTTGTAAAAATAAATGATAATAAACAGAATAATATAGAATAAATAGAATAGGAACAGTTGAAATGAGGTATATAAAACCTCGGATAAGCAATAACACATTGCACAAAACAAACATCTATTTAAAAAATATCTAAAATAAATATACAATATACTTTTAGAACTTCCATGGGATGTAAGAGGGATTTTGAAGAGTAATGCATTAAATCAAGTATGGAAAGCTAAATAAACTGAACTATTACTGGGAATGAGAGGACAAAAAAACCCTCAACATGACATACTAAGGATCGTCCAGAATAAAAATTGACAAATCGTCATGTTGTTTCCATGTGAATATGTAAGACAGCAATCCATATGCAATCACAACAAATGCACAGTTTTTTTTTTTTACATATTTCTTTTTAACTTGAGTTCATTCATGTGTTTTGATACAATTTAGCAGTCGACATTACATGTCATTATTGGAAGAAAACTAAGCCTTTGCAATTAATACCATGGCTTTGGAATGCATCTCCACTGGGCTGAATATGTAGATCTGAAGCACATGCACTCTTGACTTGTATCCCTCTGAAATTCGGAAGTTTTGCCTAAAGCAAAAAGATGCAAACAACTCACAGATAATAATCATGAAGAAAATAACGTCATGCATGATTCTTCAAAGGTGCTTCTTCAGACCCAAGATACTTGACAGAAGCTTCCAAGATGTTTAAATCCAACATTTTGTTTAAAAGAAATCATTAAAAATAAAGCATTACCTCTGCAAGATATCAACCTGTGAAAGCAAAAGAAGGAAGTAGCAAATCTAAAAAATGATGTGTCTGGAAGAGTACAAATCTCGATTTTGTTCTCAGTTTACAAGTTTTGAACAAAACCTGTAAACTGATGAAAGATGGAAAAATCATTCCTTGGGAGTCACCTTGGACAAGCATGGAAACATTTATGCATAAAAAGTCATATCATAGTCATAATAAGTCAGTCTGTACTCAGAAAGGATGTCCACTCATTGGCTGGTCAAAAAAAGATTGTGGATGATTGCTTCTTTTGAGACATTGGGTTCAATTTTCTTAAGTTTTAGAGCAGTGCCAATGCACAGATTATTGCTCAGCACTAATTTTCTGAATGCCATAACTACAGTATCATCTGAGAGAATTATAATTCTGGTTAATTAAAAGCAACATCTGATCAATTAATGTAAGCAAAATCACATCTACATTGACCTTAAAAAGAGTAAGAAGCAGGAAAAGGTATTAAATGCTCATCGACACAATCCAGGGCTGACATACATTAGTCAGTAGCTCAAGAGTGTGTGTGTGTGTAAAGATTTACATGGATTGTGTTTTAGTTGGATGGTCCAGCTGTAATTATAGTTCAACTCATCTGAGTATGTAAGTTTCGTACACCATAAAATTATATGGTTAGTGTTTTTAGTGCAAATAATACCATTTTCTCCTTGATAATTGCGTTTAAGATGATGCTTAGTGATGAAGGTGGCTGTCATGTCATTTTTTCATGAGCACATTGTAAAATAACGCACATGTGAGCGGCACCCAGCTGGAACACTGAGAGGGCAGCATGCTTTAGCCAATCAGATGGCTGCATCCACATTCAACTTGTCTAAAAATGTGGTAGAGGAGTTTGCAAGAGATGAAAAAGCTGTGAACTGAATTTATTCCAGAGGTTTACTTAAATTTAAGTTGGCCAGTACAACCAAATGTCCTGACACCATCATTTACAGAAAAATATTCATCACAAAAAGAAATGTGAGGAATTTACTAATTTGGATAATCATTAGTTGCTGTCCCAAAAGCGATGTTTTACAGGGCTGTGGTCTTTGCGGACATTGATTCCACATCTATCAGTACCAACACTTAAATCGTGCCTGGGGCTTTCTGTGTGGAGTTTTACCAGTGTGTGTTTTCTACAGGTGCCCTGGCTTTCTCCTAATGTCCACAGAGGGCTTCATTAGTGACTTTAAATTGATTGTGGGTTGCTTTTCTCATCTGTCTGTGATAGACTGGTGACCTGTCAGTAATGTACTCTGCCTCTTTCTCAATGGCAGCTGGAGTAGGCTCCAGCCTTTCTGTGACCCTGAATTGGATAACGCAGGCATGTCAAATGAAGGAATGAAAAGCTGTCCCACTGTAATCACAGGCCCTGTGATTGGAGGGGGAAGACACAGAGAATACATTTATCTGGCATGATGTTCGGGGCAGTCAGTTCTTATTTTTAAAAAAGTGTCTTAAAACGACTGTGCAGGTATTTACTCAGCATCCCACTCAAGGACAAATTTGACAGGACGCGTGGCTGTTTATGCACACGCAGTCTGCCTCTGAGATTGAATCTGTAACCTTACAGTAATGGGATGGTCACACTAACCACTAATCTGCTCTGCCACCTGAGAGGGGAGAGACCGAGACATTGAAATGGATAGATGGAAAAATATGAGTGTGGATTAAAAAAGGGGGGGGGTGAGTAGTAAAAAATAGGAAGGACAGTTGAGTAGATAGTAATAGAGCATTGATACAGGAAACAAAAGCGAAAAACAAAGTGTGAATACCAAAGTAAATGAAAATCAAAGTGGAGGGGGAACACTGAATGATTGAAATAACAGAGAACAAGCTATTGAAATAGATAAAAAGAGAAGGTCATCCGAATTAGGCTTGATGTAAATGTATAACAATGAAACCTTGACAAAGCCTTGATCAAGAAAAAAAGGTTCCTTTCAAAAAAGGATCTCTTTGCGTGCTGAACCCTGTAACCCTCCATTCCCTCAATGACAAATTCAAGTGTCCTTCAACATCATTTCCCCTCTGTCACACTTACCACCAGCACAGTCACACATTCTAATTAGTCACTAAGGATGTGTGTGAGCAAGCACCTGTGTGTACGTTTACGACAGAAATAGACACTAAGGAACATGGCGGAAAATGTGAGGGTATAAGAAAACATTGAAAAAACAAATTTTAACAAGACCATTGACTGATTGAAAAAGGTTTGTATGAATGAGGACAGACCTTTGTTTATGACAGATGAATGTGTGTGTGTGCACATCGTTAAAGAGTCAAGGTTTGCCAGCTGGAGACACTGAATTAATGAGCAAAAACCAAAACTGAATCGGTAGGGTTTTGCCTCTTATGTCTAAAAATTTTGCAGCTGGTACATAACTGCATAACCCCCCAATTTATTTAAGGTTAAAAATGGCCCTGACATTAAACTAAACGGTTGCCTTACTCAGTATGCAGAGATCTATAGATATGCAAATGAGCTCGCTTGCAGCTCTCATGACTCTCCACCTGCAGATGCTTGAAAGTCTGGTCTGTTTTTCCAATTAGGGACCCTTATCTTTGCTCAATGCTGCTTAGGTGAGAGTTCTTCTTTTGTAAATCCAAAATTAAAACTTGTGTGCGGCGTTTACAGCATTTACAGTGAGTGCCAACAGTTCAGATAGCTAGCCTGTCACATATTCTCCAAATAAGCGAACAAGCAAGCGCAAATATGTGTTTTTTATTGCAAATCCAACTTTTTAATATGAAGCAATTTATTGGCGTTCAACGAGCTTGCCCTGATAAGAAACTTGTCTTTAAAAATACAGACCTGAGACTCCAAGAGGAAAAGGGCACAGGTGGGTGCTACTGTATTTCTCACTGTAAAGCTCATGTGTTTATTATGTGAGCAGACAGCAATACACATCAGGGATCGTCTTAATTTCTGATTTCAAAGGGGGTCAGAAACAGCGGTGCCTATTTTCCACCTCCACTAAAAGCAATGCATTAAACTTTCCTAATGAGTCTTCAGAAAAAGTTGCGAAAGTTGGCAGAGACTTCAGCTTCCAGTAATTCTGTATTAATTCAATGACCTCTTGGGGATGTTTTATCCAAACACTTCAAAAAGGCCTTGTACAGATTCCTGTTCTCTCTTTCCCAAGGTTTCCCTTTCTGGGTCTTTGCCTTTTTGTAGCTTTTCTTTGCTTTTGAATAGATTGTTTTTTCATTGCCACCGTTGCTGCACTTTATTCGTTTCTGTGCTCAGGTCCACTTTTCACCCTTACCTTGTCGTATCTCTGATTCCCATGCACTTTTGTCCTCAAAATCCAAACTCTCTTGCCTATTAACTATGTTTTGCCCCATTCTCTGTTCATGATTTCATTTAAGTGACATGAATAAATTAAAAGGCAGGGTCAAACACAAATGGAGCTATCTTGCACTTTGACAAGTTTTAATTGAGTTTAAAATGAGGGGAGAGAGAGTCAGTGTTTCCCTCATTTACTAGCCCCCTTGCCATTTTCTTATGTGCTGCACTGTTAAACAATGCAAGCAAAGAAAATAATTGTTTAAAGTGCCTGGAAGCAATCCAGTGGATACTGCAAAACATACATGTAAAACAGTAATTCTAAACCATTATATAACTGAATTTGGCTCTCAGCTTTAATCTCGTAGCAATGTAAGGTGCCTATAAGATATTTCTGTGTACAGGAAAGGTCATTTATAAAAATCCACATTCTTCTTTAACACCATCTGTAATATCTGTAAATAGATAGTGATGGCATTAAGTTAAGTTTCAACAAGAAAAACGAAACATACATACAAACTTTGGTAGGATTACAAGGCAAAGGATTTCTGTAACATTATTAGAATGATGTCCTGCGACATTGCACAGATTTGACAACATGAAATTATCCACTTGAATAAAGATGAACGATGTTGTCCGTGTTTACAGTGAGATTGTGTGATCACATGCACGCAGACCCAGATCCACAAAATTCCAAAGACTCGAGAGAGATTAATTTTGCTCTTTGTGTCTTGCTTAAGAACCAACAGTACTGCCTTTATACTGCCGTGAACTGTAGTTAGCTTTATCAAAAAGGTGTTACGGAGAAAAAAAAGCACATGTTTAGTCACACTGCTCTCTGATTCTGGACTATGCTCAAATTCAAAGGCCAAGGCTGAGCTGCAGGACACTGTTAAGGCATTGCATACAGCAGAAAACCTCCCAGCAGATGTACAAAATGCAGTAATGTGACACCTTCATACTTAGTTAGAGAGCTTTTATATGTGCATGAGATTGTCTCGGTGTGTTTTGTTTATGGCAAATGGCCGTTATTGTCAATGGATATTGTAATTGGAAAAAAAGACGTACACCAAAAAATCGAGGTATTTTGTGGTGTAAACAAGTGGTTGTGTATTGAATACACAACCACTTGGAAAATGTTTTAGCACTACCACTATCGAGACTCCCAATATGGACTGCTTTGGTGTAAAATATGTGGCAAAGGTTTCACATGTGTAGCCATCAGTGTAGTCGGACCCTGTTTATATGGAGACTCTTACCCAGTATTATTTTGTGCTTCAGTAAAATCATTCCAAAATATTTTATAGGCCCACAGTGTGAACTGTTTTTATTAACAACAGGGGGCAACAACAATTTCTGAATACTATTAAAATTTCAATATAAGCGGAAGTGAGCAACAGGCTTTTAAGGTCTGCATATATACTAAAACCTGCTTGGCAGTCTGTTGGTGAAGCTGCAATCACACATCAGGGGTTGGAGGAAAAAAGTGTTACTCAGCAGCAGTTTTTGACAAAGCATCTTTGACTGCAGCATAATAATAGTAACACCACCAGCAAGCAGCAAACTCCTAACTCTGCTCAGAAATGAAAACGATGGATGTTAGGGTCTGCAGTTTTTGTCCTCTTGTATTTCTCTCCTTTCCCTGTGTTTCTGTATCTCCATTTCTCGGTGAGGGTGCTGGTTTGTGATGACTTGGTTACTGATCTTTCCACCTGTATCCTCTCATCCTTCCCTGCTTAAAAGCCCTGGTCGTCTCCATGTACCACTAGTTTATCTACTACCAATGTGGTGGCAAATGGGACACAGTATTCTTATGCTCAGTGATTGATCCTTTCTTGAAGTAATCACTTCTTTGTCTATTCTGAGCTGCAGTAAACTGTTTTACCTGCCTGTCCATCAGTTAACAGCTGACTTTTTCTCTCAGGGGTGGCCACAGCACGTCGGCCTTGATATGCTTGGTAGGATTTGCAGGCAGTTTTAGGGCAGCTTTACACTCTGACAACCGTCACCTCTATCCGGGCTTGGGACCAGCACAAACAGGACACACAACATCCTGGGGCTCAATGTCTTACCCAAAGGCACCTCAACATATAGCCTGAGACCCAACCACCGACCCAACCATTGGCAGACTAGTGATCATACCCCTGAGCTACCCCTAGAAATCATAATCAAATTGGATCTTGGTATTCTGTACAGTAGTTCGTGTCTGACCAAGGGTCCGACTTGGTTTGAATACAACAAATGGAGGGTCGATGGTGACACTCAGGCTTTGCCAGGACTCCTTGCACACTTGGCACAAAAACTAACTGATGCGCTTCATTAAATGTTGTTACAGCCTTTTTTTTCAGTGGAGATGGCCTTTACTATAATCAGTAAGGAAAGTGAGCTGCAATGTCTATGAGTGATATTCATAACTCACCTGCGGGTTCATATGACAGCTAAGGTTAACAAAACACAAGCCTCATTCTTTTGAAGTAGCACCATGGAATTCAAAATGCAAATGTGCAATTTTCACTTTACCTGTTTTTTTTACTCTTTAAGCAGCAGTTTTATGGAAGTGGTGTTGTGGGCTGTGCAGGCAAAGTACCTTTACAAACGATCCTTTTATCTAAGAACATGGCTGGAAACCGCAGAAGCTATTTTCTTTCCCAGAGCTATTAAAATCAATGAAAATTATTAGCAGCATGAATCTCTAACAGTTTTTGCGTGCTGATACTCAGGAGCTGGAAGCTGTTAATACTTCAAACGTATAAGAGCCCAAATGTTTTGGTGTAAAGACCATATTTTATTGTCAAACGGCGTCATATTACGTGAAAAGTGTTTGTTAACATTTTGTAATATTACTTTTTCACAGCTGTTTATACTACATGTATACCACAGTGGGGGGAGGTTCTAAATAAATTAGGTCATATAGAAATGTTATGGAGGGACATTGCTAATTTCAATAATCTATGTAAGATGACTTTTTTGTCTTGACTCAAAACATATTACAGTTGTGCCATTATAATATCACAACCTCATGGTACCCCTCCTCAGTCGTTTTCTTATCTATGCACCCTGTTGGCTGCATATTAATGCACAGGAATAGAGAAAGATGAGAGTAGATTAACAGCGTTTGTCATTTTCAGAACCACATGCAGTATGCAGTCCATTACTCACACTATTAACACTTCATAATGGACATGTTTTTTTAATTTAATTTATTGAGCTTACAATTACTGTAAAAGGAGTTGTAACACTGATGCATGTTGTTTCCGTGAAATAAATATTTTTACCTGGTTTGAGGAATATACATCATTTTGATAACTAACCATTTTATAAAGTTTTCTTTTTTTCAACATTTTGATTCTCATGTAGTCTGTACTTTGTTCAATCACTATTGCCTCTGATCCACTGGGTTTATGCTCTGGTTCAGAAATTTGCATGTGGGACCGAATCATGAGGGAAGCCAAAATGTTCCCCTGAAAATGACTTTTCAGGGGAACAAAGCAGGAGCACACTTCAGAGACTTTATTAGAGGCCACTGCATGATGATGCTTCAATCTGGAAAATTATGTTTGTTAACCAACCACAGGCTTTTAGTTAAAGATCAATCTCATTCCCTTAACCCTTTAAGATCTACAGTTGCTAATTCACACAAAGATTCTAAAAGAAATAGTCCTGCAATTTTTTTTTCATGGCCACATTTACAAAGTTAATGGGACCCATTGTTTATCCTCCCAATGATACTGAATAGAAAATGCATTTATGGTTCCGGTCATCTTGCCTTGAACTCTGCAAACTTCTCATTGTAAATTTGCAGCTCTGTGTCTTACAGGTGGAGACAATAAACAGAAATCAACTAGTTTTTTGTATATACATAATTTCATAAGATAAACCCTCCATTATTGCAGTTGTCTCCCTCTAATGAAGTTATTGTTGTATAAATCAGAGCCCCAGTCCAATTATAGAGCAAGGTCTGTGATTATTGATTTACTATTTTTCTGCTGCTGAGATCATTACCGGCACAGTAAATGTGATAATCATTATTAAGGATGGATATTTCAAGCAGTGCTATGAAGGATGGAATACGTGGAGGAGAACAGGAAAGCAGGAGAGTTTGAACTGTAGTTGCTGCAAAACCAAGTGAGGAAGAGAACACAAAATTAATGTGTGGAATAAACAAAGGAATTTCAACAGTGAAAAATCAACACAACACAATTAAAAGTTTTAAACTCCACAAACAATAAGAACGGCACTTTTTCCATGCTTACATTTGAATTGGGCTAAATATGAGGTTGTTTTATACATTGAGAAGTAACAGGAATATTGTAATAAAAGCTCTATTATCATCCTTGGACATTTCCATTTCTGATCAACCTTTTGCACAACCCACTACTAGAATCTTAATTGGATGTTATGAAGAAAAATAACAAACTAGTCAGAGTTTCTGGATCATTAGAATGGAGTTCTGATTTTCATCTAAATGCGTCACACTGACAAGCTATTCATGTGCTTGTTAAATGTAATATTTGTTTATTGAATTTAGTATTCATCTTATCTAAATGTGGATAGGATGTGAGACTATAGAGCAGTGCCTGATGAGAGGAGATGTGATACAAGATTCAGCAAAAACTTTGGAATAATTAAAAATTGAGTAATTCTGCACAAACACAAACATTTAATCCACTGAAAAGCTCTTCCAGAATCATCAAAAACTTTGTGAAAATGTATTCCCATAAATGATGCATGATTGTCTCAAACACTTTTGAGCAAGTTAAAGAGGTCATGGATAGCCTGAAGGATTACAATGACAATTGCATTGACCATGTTGTCATGAGGAAACCATTTCCACATGACATTTTTTCCAATAGGTTGATGGTAAGTTGATTGGTACTCTTATCTTATCTTACAGTCCAGAATATCCACTTTCACTTTAGTATTTGGTTAAAATTTTGAATGGACAGTATTAAGAAAGTTGCCAGAGTTCAGCCAGCATCAGGTGCAGACAATGGCAGATGAGAATGTGATCCTGAAAGAGTCATTCAAGGAATTATTATCATTTTTATTTCCAGAAGAAAAAAGAAATAAGCAAAACCATTATTGATCTTCAGGCATGCAGCACGAGGAAAATCTTGTGATTTCAGGAATCCCAGAACAATGACAAGGATCCAAACATAATAGCAGAAAACTTCATTCAAAGTCACCTAAAACTCCCAGTGGACTAAACTAAATCATTTCCATTGATTGAGTTCACTGCCTGGGAGGCAGCAGACCAAGACCTATTGTGGAGAAATTCAAACACTTCAAAAGTAAGTTGCCGATCCTAGGCAGGAAACTAAAAGTAACTAGTTCCCTAAAGAGATCCTGGAAAGATGCAAGGTCAAGTTCCCAATCTGGACACATTTCATAGAAAGAAGCTACAATGCTGTCATACAAGTGGAAACATGCATCAATGAACACCTCTAACTACAAGACTTTTCCCTGACTTCTGGTAAGTATAAGCTCGTTGTACCCAGAATTATAGATCCAGAAGGTTAGACATTCTAAATTGCTATATATATTGCTATATATATATATATATATTGCTATATATACATATATATATATAATATTGTTATCATGGATGGATGGATAGTTATTATATATATCATATATATGTCATATATATATATTGGTTAATTACGACCAAATTACAAAGATGTTGCTGTGGTTGTTGAACATTAGCAGCATTCCCATTACTCTCCTGTGACCAGAAAAGCCTAATTTACATTTAAATATTAAAAAAGATATATAAAAAATTGAATAGATTACTTTTATTTTCAGATCAGATTCTTGTACAGCACTATTTCAAAGCTTTATTTGAGTTTGTCATTATAGTGATGTGGAATTTTTAGCTGACATACGATAATGTAGGAATGTTATGGTTACTTGACAATGAGTCGCATGAGTATTATAGTAAGGCTACCAGGAGACAGGATACGTGTTGTTGCGTACATTTATGATCATATTAGTAATATTTGTTGGTTTATGCCACTGCAAAAATCTGCCAACTGCCAAATCACAGACATGTGGTGATTTGTTTCCTTTTCGCTTCATTATAATTATAATCAAAAGTTCATACATACTGTTAACTACGCTTAGGCAGCCACAGCCTCGATAGTCCTGTCATGCTTTGTCGATGAGGAAAAACCCCACAATTGCTGTTTAGACAAGGGAGGTTGGCAAATGGATAATTAAAGTGGCCGTTACGCAGATGTGTTTCAATGAGGTCCTCCTGCAGAGATTTAAGCAGGCGCAGAAGTGTAAAACATAAAGTCTTAAGTGGCATTACATGAACCATAGTGGCTCACTTTAGTTTAGTCTTCTTCGTGAAAATATTCTCACAGATAGCGGCCATACGTTTTATAATGCTCCTTAAAAAGTGATTGATTGCCAGTTTCAGCAAATAAGGAGGAATACACAGGGATGGCATTTGAGAGTTTAATCTCAGACCCAAAATGAAAGCCAGCAAAATACCCTTGATAAAAATAATTCCACAGTATCTGATGATATTTCAGTCTTGAAAATATATCAGCCAAAACATAACATGAATAATAAAACATCATGAAAAATAAAAAAATGTCTTCTCTAACTTTTATCCATTACTAAGTATCCCTGAGAGAACTGTATACATAAACCGAACACATACAGTGTTTTGAATTTATCGCCCATCAATATGGAGCATGGTATCCCCTAGACAAATGGGAAGTGAATGATGTTTGGCAAATCAGGGATTATGCTTTCCTCTTGGTGTACATTAGTAAGTGAGTGTGTGTTTGTTTACTTGATGGGAATAGACACTGTGAGAGAGCGTTAGTGAGTTTGTTTGAGGAATGATGAAGATCACAGTGGAGACTATGTGGGTGCATTTTTATCTGTTTTGCCTCTGGGGTCTCAGAGCAATACGAAATATTAAAAATCTCATTTTGCAAAAACAGAAGGTAGAGGGAGCGTCATAGCCACATAGCACAATGCGCAAAGGTCAGAGATTTGGCAACCAGCAGATCAGCACACACAATATGGCTTGATTAGACCTACAGAGGAAAATGTGCAAACACCCATCCTTTTCAAATATCATTTAAATCCCTTTCATTCTAAAGTGCATAGATTGTGCCCCCCACACAATATTAAAGAAGAGGTTGTGGGAGGTATGCATTGATTCAAGCGTAAAAAAAAAAAATCGACAAAGCTTATATCATGCATTACCACACAGGTAATAAGTATTTCCATGACTTACGCAATAGGAGATGCAATTTTCTGTCGATATTCTGCTTGTGAGAAACAGCCATAGAAGCACATGACACATTGACATGCTGTGTGCTATTAACGATTTCAGACCTACCAGAAAAAAATATTAAGTGTGTGCATAGTTAGAGCGCACAGCCTGGTCTTATGAAAAATGATCAAATGGGCACAAAAATGGTGCTCTACATGGAACGCTAACACCGACATAACCCATCGCCTTAAGGGAAAGCTGCAAAGTACCTATCTAAGTCTGCAAACAACCATGATTTCTTGTAAGGATATATCAGACTAATACAGTCAAGATATAGTGTAATATAGTTTGTTTGCCGCATTAAAACATCTCCACTACCTTAGGCAATGCTATGCTGTCTATTTCTGGATAGCATTGATAGCTTTGGAACGAACATAATGCAGATTATTTTGTTGTGATATTAGGAAAGAGTTTGTTCTCATACTGCATGTAACTGAAAGTGTCTCACAGTACAGTAAAAAATCTACTCTTCCAATTTTCCCTCAAAACGTTAACAGGAAAACTATATTAGATACGAAAACCTGTCCAAGAAATTATAAAATTCTAATGTGCCTGTTGTTCTTCAGACATAATACTCAGCTGATGCCAGCTAATTATATCTTCCAAAGGCCATAAAAGCTATCCAAACTTTAATATGGCTGCTGAAAATAGAGGACTGACAATATGAAAGTTCAAACACCTTGAGCAATCTCAATTGTGAGGCTAAAAATAACTTTGCAAGCAATGACAGAGCAGTGCCTGCTATAAAGTTATTTACCAATTAGTATAAAAAGTAGACCTTGGGCTTTGTTCTTTCTTCACATGAAAGAACAATGCCGCCATTTTCTCTGGTTAAAACGATATGGTTACCTCCATCATGCAACAAAATATTGTAAAACTGCTTATTTCTATCTTTCACCATTGCGGTTACAGTATTGACTAAGTACTGTGCAGAGAATCCCTAAGGTGACGGAACACTTTGCTCTGAATTTCTTTAATTTGTCATTATAATTTCTCTTTCACACTCTCTGAAGTTATAAAGGCCCATATGGGCTTGCACATTACAGGACCACATATGGGGGGAACTGTTTAGAGCATATGAGTGTCATGCAGAGTTTTCTGTGGTTGGCATTGACAAACGTCTGCTAGCAAGAGACGAGCTGTCAGTTGGGGGTGCACAAGGTAAGCTGCTCCCATCTGTCGATCCACTAGCAGGTGGCTTGGATAATGATTTGGCATAGCATAGCTCAAACAGGGCACCAGTCAACAGAAATCATAGTGGAACCCCATTAAGTTTTCAAGTATGAAAATGATTTGTTTTCTTTATAACGTAATTATTTTCGAGAAAGTACAAAAAGCTAACTACCTTAATTTCTAAAAGTTGATAACCCCCTATGCAATGATGTATAGAACACACATTGTCTGTTCTCTCAACGTCTTGTGTCTTAACTTTCAAAATCTCCACAGACAGCTAACTAGAACGGTTCACTGAGGCTGCTTTGTGTCTTCCTTCTGTGGACAGCGGGAATATGGAAATGCCTCTTGCTGCTTGATTTATTTAATTTCAAGTTATATTTAACATTTCAGGATGTTAGGTTACCTCCTCCTGAAGACAACATCTGTCACCTGACATTTATAGGGGGAAAAGTAATTACCATACCAACAGGACTCTTCAAAACATATGTTAGCAGCATGCCACTTCAAGTAGAATAAACAAAAGAAAACTAACTTTTTCACTCACGTTTTTTTTTCCATTTTTTGGATGACAGTAAGAAGTATTTAATTTAAAGTAACATTGGCTAAATAAATGTTCAATTATTGACTTCTTTGTGCTCTTTACGGTGTTGCGTTGACCTTTTGTCACATTCTGATATAAAGCCCTCACTGTTGATCCTTCCAATAGCATTGTGTCTACATATAGTCATTATTTCCATACATACACAAACTTGACTTTGCTTTAAAGCTATTATTATCCATACTTATCCATTTTTTTAGCCATGCACCCTTGCACTCAATCAATTTGGACCCACACATTTTCCCAAAAGCATATAGGAGTGCTGGAATTATGGGTTTAAATCCTTTTTTTAATATTCAAAATGTTGAATGAATGACTTGTAAGTTAAATCAATCCCAGAAAAATGTAAAAAGAAACTGCAACAAGAAAGGCTAAACTGGGGGTCTTATGCTGTGACACTGGTTGCAAAATTTTTTCGAATAGACTTTTTATTTAATACATTTCGAGGAGATACAGACTATATTTACTTTTGACTTATGGAGCCCCTTAGAGACTATCATATGAGAACTGAGTTAAGAATATGAAGACCCTCTGTTGCCCTCCTTACCACACTCATGCACACTTTAGACACAGTGCTCATCCGGTGGAGATTAAAACCTGGACAGTCCTTCAAATTCTGCTCACCATCACACGCACAGACGCTGTCTAGGGGCTACTAACACTCATGGCCCAAACTTGACATTATACACACAAGGCTCTTAATTGTCATGTTGCCATGACCCATGTGGCAAAGAGACAGAGGCATACACATTCAGAGTCAAACTGGCCCCTATCTGTCAAAGCTTATAAAGGAAGAAGAAATGGTTGTTGGTTATAATCCCTCAGCTCAAACTTGAGCTGCACAGCATGACCGAGATATACTGGCAGGAAAAGAGAGAGACAGTGACAGGGCAGTAGAGGAGAAACATAGACTGCTAGTGAGTGATATAACTATACATATATACTGTATATATATACATTTGATTTTAAATTTGTGGTGCCAAACTGAAGAAAATGGGTAAAACCAAAATCCTAAAAGTTATGTGAAAACAGAGTTGACAAAACAAGGATTTGAAAGAAGAAAAAAAACATATGGAAATGTCTAAAACTTTGGTCTTAAATTCACAGTCCTGTGGGTATTTTGCATTACTAAGTCCCTCAGTGAACATTTTTGACACTGGGCTCTTTTGTCAATGCACATGGAAACTCATTACTGAGGATTGGATGCAAATTGTCTTGCAAACCTTTGGAAGGTGCTGCTTTGTGTAATGCCGAGGCTTAAGTCAACCGTTTGAACTGATACAGGTGAAAAAAACGTTTTTTATCAACATTCATATTTAATGTGGTTTTATTTCTAAATCAGTGATTTAATTTAAATTGATTTAATTTAGGTTTCTGTGAACCAAATAAATGGGAAAAAAGGAACAGGCACTTAACAGGTGATTGGATGGATAATACAGTATGTCTAAACTCATTTGTGTCAGAAGAGAAAAGCATCCGTCCATTTTCTGTACCGACTGCAGTGTTGAGGACGGGCTGGAGCCAATCCCAGCTGTCGCTGTGAAACGGGCTGGGTACACCCTGGACAGGTGGTCAGTCTGTCACAAGGCCTGACAGGGGCAAACGAGACAGGCAACCATGCTCACTCTCACCCCTAAGGTCAATGTAGATTCTTCAATTAACCAAATATGCATCTTTTTGGACAGTGGGAGGGGGTAACTATTTTTTCCACAAACTGACAGCTTTGAGCCAGCAAGGGATGTGATCTCAAAACCAGCAATGTGAAGAGAGAAGTCTTCTAACCCCAAGCTCAGTCAGTCAATTTACATCACCCACTCAGCCGATCCTGATGCTACCCTCTGCAAAGTTAGATTTGTTCTGCTCTTTTGGCTTTGCAATTCAACAACTCACTGGAGCAGCATTACATCATCTAAACACATCAGGTAACCCCTGCCCCTTAGGCCTTTTTTCATTAGAGAAATATATTGTTATACAGAATCACTTCAACCACTGTTGCTTGTCAAAACAATCTCTCTGTGGGGCAAATACAAAAGACGAAATGCAAGAAAAGAGAAGAAAAATATTGCATTGCAATATTGCATTGAAGTTACATTATACCAACTAATTCCCACCCTGATGTAAAACTGTCTATTTCTTCCTCGCTGATAATTTATGGAAGTGCGTGCTTGACAGCTACTATGACCTAAACATAAACACTGGTGGCTTCCATCAGCTTACAGCAGTTCATCCCTGCTGCTGTGAGCGATGAAAACTGGCCAGATCTGGGCTGAATGGGGGAGTGAAAGAAGAGCCGTATACATGGTATCAATCACAGGTGTGGTGCATCCATTTTTTTGTCACAGAGGGACAGTGAGTGATTATACCTCCCATGAACCACTCAACACTGCTTATCTGATAGATAAATGAGAAACAAATGAGGGGAAAAGATCCAATGGAAATGGCAAATGAAGAGAAACTGACAAGAGGACTTTAAAAAGCCCCAAAATGCTAAATTAATTTCAAATTCAAATGAAAAATGCCAGGATTTGAAATTTGCTTTTGATGGATGACTAAAGGTGACCAAACCAATTAGCTCATCTTTATCCATATTAAGGATAGTGCTGCTTATCTGATCAATGGACATTACCCTAACTGATTGATAGCTGAAATGAGAAGGTCAGTTAGACAAAAAAAATGTTACATGGAAACCAGTTTGTCATCACCCAGGAACGATGAGGGATGATGTGATCCGTGACATGATCATCACTCATTTTCTGGGAGATTGTCAGATGCCATAGAGGCTGATGAAAGATTGTGTGGCAGGTGGAGAGAAGGACATGGATAAACATTTCCCCCTCTGAAAAAGCTCGGGGAAAAAAGCAGTTTCTTATGATTTGGTGCCCAAACAGATATTTTGGGACAAGCTGATAGATTTATGTGATTATTTCATGCCGAGTATCACATAAGCATTAAAATGGTCCAGAAAGCAAGACTAAGAGAAAACAGTTCCAACCTGCCGACTACATATATATATTTGTGAATATATATATATGTATATACATTCTGCTGAGCAGAAAACAGAAACAGATGGGAATTTAAACAGTTTCTTATCTCAATCATCACAGACAATGTGTGTTCACTCTAAGAATCAAATTGACTAGCTTGGAGCTTGATGAATATACATCATGCATATTTAATCATGATTTATGCTGCAGCAATATATTTTCCCTTTGAGGATTAATAAAATATTATTAGACTGAATTAACTGATTTGAAATTAGCTTAAAAATATGGTTAAAAAAAAACAATGAGACAAACAAATTGACAGTGCATCTGAGAATACTTTCCTCCTATTTAACTTTTTTAAAACTCTCTTCTGTCACTTTAAATTCCCATTCCCTGGCTCACTTGCCGTCTTGAGGCTATGATTGTACTTAGCGATGGAGTTCAGGGGGTTCTTTGTCTTGAGGAGTCTGTATAATGTGCTTTTCATAAGATATTACTTGTAAATAATTCATATTTTCACATACACACAAACAGTCACATGTATGTACACATACATTCTCAAATATCCACATATACTTAACCCACAGCAGTGCACAGACAGTTTTCCACTTAAAGGGATAATACTCCAAATTTCCAAGGCAATTATGCATGGATCAGCCTACTGGGAAAACTGCAATATAAGCTTTATATTTTGTGGTTTCAGCTATTTCACTGTCTTAAAGTATTTTACATCTTTCTATGCCATGCCTCAATCTGAAGAGGAAAGGACACAAAATCTGTGTTGTCATACAGGAAAGAAGTGTAAGCTCACATGTGCATATAGAATAAGAACCAATAGTACATGGGCATATACATACAGACAATTTCCCTTTTATGGCTAGCATATGGAAGTAAATATGTGCCATCAGAATGCCATCAGAATTTGAATAAAAAATACCTCTGAAATTTGAATGTTGTATATTAGTGCTTACTTTTTCAGTATTAAAATAAATTCAGAATATATTTTTAACCTAAAAAAAATTCAATGTCATTATTTGTACATAAAAAAAAAATTCAGTGTAATTTCTTTTACATGGTTGCAATTTTCAGTTATTAAAAAATTCACATTCCTATTTCAAAGTGATCAAAATGTCAATATACATATTTTTCAGTTTAAATTTTCAGTGTTAAAAAATTCAGCATATAAAAAATTCAACTTTTCAAAATTCAAATGCAATATTTTCGTTGTCCTCCAATTCAACTTGCTCAAATTCGCTGTCTCAAATTCAG